>JAYJMJ010000599.1:1827780-1866971 GCA_036873875.1 Laminaria ephemera | reverse complement strand
ACCGTACGAAAACCGGGAAGGGTCTGCAAAGAACTCGAAGAAAAGAAAGAAAGCAAGTAATTTTTCTTTCGGCAATTTGGGGCTGAGGATGGCTTGAGCGTTGAGGGTATATGCCGAGGGAAGCAACGGGATGGGGAGGACAAAAATATACTGGTACAGTTTTATTGGTATAAGTATGCACATTGTACTCTGATCTGGTACGATCTGTGTGATCTGTACACTTTCCCAAGGGGTGATCTGTAAAATATGCATGATTCGTGATTTCTACGTGTGTCCTAACCCGCTGATCCGTACAATCTTGGTCAAGCAGATCATGACCTGTCCGACATGGGCAACGTTATTGTTGATGATCTCAGACTACATAGTACGGGACACCTGTAACAAGAAACAGAAAAACTGACCAAGGCTGGATTTCACATTTTGGAGACGGTACTTTCTACATTAACTTCAGTATAACGGCTGCCAGATTTCTTGTATTCCTGTAGATACCTGCCTGCCTTTATTTATAGCATTACCCTGTTTCTTGTTATTTATAGGTGTCCTGTACTCTGTAGATGCTGTGCTGAGACCGGTATAAATATCGTTTGTTAACCTATTAACAGGACATGTGTGCAAGAATGTCCTACTTTCTGGTTTCGAGGCTGGGGTTTCGACGAGAGAAAAGCCGAATTCATTAATTACGTACCAGGTACCAGTCTGGGCGTAAATACAAGCAACTTCTGGAAGGGTGTGAATATAAGCAAATTTTCAAGACTGGCCCAAAAGAGGCGATACAGGTTACTTTGAAGCATTCAAATGTTTCAGTATGCATTTGGGGGGGGGGACGGAAAAAAAAATCCCCGGGGTAGCCAGGGGATGCCTGGGTAACATCCCCGTTTTTTTTCACGTTTCCCACATCATTTGCCGTAAGGCCGGACTAGCCCTCAGCAGTGGGCGATCTGATTCCAGCAGCAGCAGGGAGGGGAGCAGATAATTACTACTATACGAGGTCGAAGAGATATGAGCGCCGGGCCTCATTGCGGAAAAGCAAATATAAAGGAAAAGAAATTTTGTTCGACGACATCGTGTACTCGTATTATCATACCTGGTACCAGGATGACTTTGTATAGAAAAACTCTTGAAAACGAAAGCATAAAAAGAAGTAGCCATTGGGCAAAAACCGGGCAAGTAACAATGACCACCAGCCATTTACAGTAGAATTCCCACCCCACTGGTTTATTTTTCAGCATGACCTGTTTAGGAGGCCTGCCAGGTACGCGACAAAAAGAGAACACGACACCACCATCGGCTCGCTAAAATCAAGCGAGAAAAAAGGAACAGCAGTATTTCGCTGTTCATTGCTGTTGTTTCTACGAGTAAGCTTTTCTCGGATGTCTGTACTGCAGATTCTGCTTGTGTTGCCCGGGGTTCTGACTGCAGTGCTCATACTCGTACTGTTAGCCTTGGGAACGAGGTACCTAACGACCAGAAGAAAATGGCATAGTGAAATAGATTTTTTTTTTGCCAAATGTAACATCGAACAGGCTGAAAAATTCAGGCTGCTTTTTTGCTCGAAATCACTTGAATATAGTATACTAGATAATTCGCACGGAGTCGCAAATATCTCACGACAGACCACGAAAGGGGTGTTCAAACTGCGTCCAAGCCTCCAAAACCATACCTGGCATGCTTTAGCCTTTGAACGCCATCGTTTTGTTTGTCCGCGTTGAACGGGCGTGAACACCAACGAAAATGGCTGATTTTCGTGGTTTTTGGCGCTTTTCGAGGGCCTGGCAGCATAGTTCACCTCTTCTGGGAAGAGAACAAGTTCCCAAAAATCAGTACATTGTTGGCAAATATAGGATCCGGGCATATTAAATCCAAGACTAAAGAACAGAGACAAGAAACTACTGGTACTCGCATAACAAAAGCAAACGATGCGTACTTGACTGCACGGGCAAGACGACTGGTGAAATCGGGAGGGAGAGGCGTGCCGAAAACGCTGCGAGGCGCCGTGTCAACCATGCGTTGGAGCGGCGCCACGTTGGCGCTGCTCGCGCACGCGACGTCGCCGTTGATCAATGCGCTGGTGAGGCCGAAACTCGCCAAGCTGCCAAGAGACAGGCTCAGGACCAAAAGCTATCAACGGAGAACCAAGAGCGCCTGAGCAGAATACAAGGCAGGAGGTGCGCGTACGGGATGACGGCGGCGCGTCTAGACCTCATCCTCAACAACGGCGAGAGCCCGGGCGGCGCCGCCAGTTTCCATATCCTCCTGCTACGGCTGCTGCTGCTGCTGCTGCTGCTGCTGTGCCTGCTGCTGCTGGTACCTGGTGTCCAATTTTTTTTCTCTCCAGCATTTCCCTATGTTTGCCACTACATTGGTGTGCTGAAACTATGCGGCTTGTAGGTTTTGAGGCTCTGAAATTATAAAAATTGATGACGGCTGCTGTCAAATCGCTTGATTGTGGTTGGTTGGAAAACATATTTCGTTTCTGCGCATACCGACCAGGGGACATAAATATTGCTGGTACCGGCTATAAAATGGACCTCGTTCCCAGGCCCAACTGTACTGTCAGTATTACCCATCGATCGCAGAATTCCGGCCGACAGTACAGCTCATCATACCGCCAGTACTTGCAGCAGTTTGACCATCAGTACTGCAATAGACCTATACTCTCAGTTTTCGCACTACTGCTTCCACTGTACGAAGAACTCTTGAAAGCTATCAGGTGTATAAGAGTATGTGCTGGTGTGCATGGTCCAGCCGTAGTCTGGTACCAGGTAGTATAGCCATTAAAAACAACAAAAACAAAAAGTTGCAGTGAGGAAACAAATAGTTATGTACGCGATACTGCTGCTGTACGTTGTACGCCCGAACTCGGTACGTCGGCTAAATAGAACAACCCGCAAGCATTGCTAAAAATCAGCAGTGCGGGCGTTCCAACCAACCACAGCAAGCACCGCAGCCGAGGGTCTAGCAGTGTCCTGCCTTCGTGGTGGCGGGAGACCAGCCCCAAGCGAAGGGCGACCAGACCCCAGCAGCGACAGGGGGGGTAACTACTGTACGAGGTCGAAGACAGATGTGAACGCCGGACCCGAAGCCAGCTCTCGAGCTAGCGAAAGCTAAAACAAAAGTAGTGACTCGTGCCTGGTACGCGTACCAAGACATAGAAAAGCCTTAGAAAACTATCCGAGCAAATTAAAAAATACCGGGCAAGTAACCGTGAAAGTTCATACGGACCACTCTCCACAAAAACCTACCAGGTATTATTTATTTATGTTTACCGAGCAAGTAACCGTGAAAGTTCATACGGACCACTCTCCAAAAAAACCTATTTATGTTTATGCAAGGGGGCTTCGCCGCGGCGGGCTGCCGCCCGCCTGCGGCTCCGCGCATGCCCGTAATGACAGAGATGTGTTATAGTACGTAGGCAAATCGAGGCCGTGAATGCGACAGAGTACTGCCAAGAGTTGCGTAAAAAACAAATCATCTTTGAGCGAAGAGAAAGAAAACTCGAAACAGCAATAAAACAAAGATCGCCATCTGGCACAATGTGTAGCATACAAAAGCTAGAGCAAAAACACAGCAGTTGCCCACACTCGGAAGCAACACGATGAACGAAAGCCGACCCAAATGCTTCGAAGACCATCACCAGCTATCGCTCTCATCTTCCGGTAGTTCCTTTGCCGTGTTTCCCTTTTGGGCCAACATGAAACTGGACTCGTTCGTACAGCAGCAGCAGCAGTACCCGTTCGTCCAGCAGCAGCAGTAGCACTACTACTACGAGTACTCCTATGATATACGCTCCTACGCACGTCATATACTACCTACCTGACGGTACGAGTACAAACATACAATCCGGTACCAACAAAAAACAGCAAGCAGCACTATTAATAGCAGCAGCAGTTAGTACAAGCGGCAGGCAGCATATCATACCATATGCTCGCGACAATGCCAACATGACTTTGGTTTTTTGGCCGAAGATGAAAAAAGTACCTGGTACCTGGTATACATTTTTCAAGCAAAAAAACAACTTAAAAAACAGTGGCCGCGGTGAGAATCGAACCAAGGACCCTGGGATTTCCAGGGTTCAAAAGCAGACTTCGGCCCACTTTTGAACGGTAACCACGTTTGACTCAGGGCACCGCGCGAGCGCGGTCGAGGCGCCCCCGGCGCAGTCGGGGTCGGAGAGCACGATGAGGGAGTTTCGGACCCAGAGGTGGTCCTCATCGCGAGCAAACACGAAAAACGCAAAAAACATACGTCTAAAGAAAAGCTGAGGAACGCTCAGGGCACACCAACAATATCATACTTGTATCTATGTAGTCTTTTTACCGGTGAGGGGACGGGGGGGGGGAGGGGGGGGTTGTAGGTAGTTTTTAGATCGTAAAATGAATAGGGCTGCTGCACGTATAGTGTTGGACCTAAGGAGATGACGGGGATCAGGTGGGTTTAGGCAGTTTTTAGACCGCGTAATGAATACCGGTAGGGTCTACTGCCCATATGGTACGGGACCTAAAGAGATGATGGGGAGCTGGCACGTGGTGGTGTTTTGTGTGAATGTTAGTGGTTTTAATATTTTCGTTACGAGTATTAGTCAATGGTATTCATTTCTTACTATTTTTGTTTCTGAACGTATCACACCGAGGTTTAAACCAGGATGCTTTTATTTACGGCAACTATACAACCCGTTTTTGACGGGGACAACCTGGTGTTTTATGTGAATGTTACAGGTTTTACGATTTCGTTATGAGTACCAGGTATTAGTTAATGGTTTTCGTTCCTTATTGTTGTTTCTGAACGTCACACCCGGGTTTGCACCAGGGTGATTTTATGTACGGCAACCATACAACCCGTTTTTCACGGGGACAATATCCGACGGTTGTGGAAATTATAAGGTTTTTTAAATAATATATTGTGGGAAGGTTCTTTTTTGGGAGAAAAGTAAAAAAAGCGGGGGGTTGGCGGAGAGTCACAGGAGATACGCAAGCAACTGTTTTACCGAAAGGTGTTCGATTTCTTCCGGAACGGCACCTACCTATTTATATGCCTTCCAGAGAAAGGCGAAACTAATTACGTACCAGGTATTAATTACCCTCCGTTATTTATACCAGGTATGCCGTTGTAACTTTTGTTCAGGATACGTGTGCAAGAATGTCCTGCTCTCTGGTTTCGAGGCCGGGGTTTCTAGGAGAGAAAGGGCCGACGCCGTGGAGGAGGCGGTGTCAACGACAACCCTCCTTGCCGACAAGTCTCACTGGGGTGTCATTCGGGTCAAGGGGGAGGATAGGCTGAGGTTTCTACACAGCCAGGGGACCAACTCCTTCGAGCGGGCCGCTACCGGTGAGATTGACTGTATGCATCGGACAGATCAGATCTTGATCTACTGTAGATGATCTAAATTGTTCGGGGCAGATACATCCCTGATTTATATTATCTGTACGATATATACCATGTTTGGTATGATAGGGCTGTCAGTTTGCTGACGATACGCCGCCGACGTATCAAGGGTCCAGGAAGAGCGTGCAGCAATACGAGTATCACCATGCTGTGCGCACGTCGTATAGCTCCAAATGTTGCACACGTCGGATAGATAGACCACGATCTAGATGATCTGGATCATCTAGATCCTGTATCTCTGGGTATGATATGTGCGGAATCTGTGTAGTACAGATCCAACCCAGGAAACATGTGCTAGGTCATCCGGATCATACGGCCCCCACTAGACAGCGCGATGTATAGACCATTCAGATCATATAGACCAGAGATCTGTCTGCCCTGAGAGACACAGATCGTTAGTAGGGATCTGATCTGTCCGACGTGTGAAGAGCGTTTCGCTTCGGGCACATCCCCTACCCAGCAGCCGGGGCTTTTTTTTGTAGCCGATTCGGTAATCGCCACTGTGTTTTTTCCGACGTACTTTCCCCTTGAAGTCCTACCAGGTACCTGGTATATATTAGCGTGTTTGCGATGTACCAACTTTGGTTAGGTAGGAGTTGGATAGGAAACATATAATAATAGCATTGAAACCGTCAAAATCACAGTCCAAGGCCAATCCAACCCAAGAAAAATCAGATAAAAATTTAGGTTATTTTTTTTTTTCCCTACCATTTTTTCAATTTCCAACCTAATTTTTTCGTGGGTTGGTTGGTTGGCCATGGGCTATGAAAATTCACCGGTTTCGATACTAGTTTTACATTATATCCAGCCCAAAAGAGTTTTTGAAATCGCAAACACCCTGTCGTTATGAGTACGATCCTTGGAAGTTCAGAGGGAAAAATCAGCGAATAAAACGGACGATTCCAGCACCAGCCACGCCAAGCGACTCGGGCTGCTACGCTATTAATAGGGAGTACTGCTTTTTACATCGAACTCCGACGCAAGGAGTTGCACAACGCGCGCGTAGCATTACGTATCGTACATTGACGCATCCTACGGTAGGGTAGAGATAACACCTTTTTTTTTCTGAGGCTCCTCGCTTGAGGAGCTCCATCCTTCTCCCCACAACTGATTTAGGGGAACAGTAAAAGTACTACCCGGTGAACAATCAAACGACCGAGGTATGCGATGAAAGTCATTGCAAAAAAAATTGACGAAATTCCGACGATAGTGGGTTAAGGAGCCCCGTCTTTCAGAAAACGTTTTCAGGCACAAAGTGTTACGATAGAGGTGTGGTGTTACTGGCTGTAGGCAGAGGTTTGGCACCTCGGGAGGAGGATTGCTCGTGCCATGTTTTGGTGGAGATCGATCGCGAGTTGCAGTCGCGGATTTTCCAAGAGCCAGCACGCGATTGGAATCGTTCGTGCAATGTTTTGGCGGAGATCGATCGCAACTTGATCTGCACGCTCGTTTTTGGGTACAAAATTATTTGAATTTTTGGAGTAGGATCATTTCTGCGGTGGTGGCAGAAAGGGTTAACGGGCATTTAATAAAAACAGCGTGCGAGAGATCCAATCGATTGTTTTCCCTCTGACTATTGATTATGAGAAAAACTTAACGACAGCTGCCGACGTGTAGTTAACTAACTAAAAGTTGTACCCCCGATCGCCCGCAATAAGACCACCGCCCGAAGATCTCCGGTGGGGATACAAGAACCAGCATAAAAACCAACGCAAACAAAATGGATGAACGAGTACGGTACACATCGACAATTTTCAAAATCAGAAAAAATAGTAACACGCCCAATAACTAATGTATCGTCTCCAGGCGCGGTGGTGTCGACTTGCTTTACCAACAATGTGGGCCGCGTGGTCGACTTCTGCGAGGGGGTGGTGAGGGAAGATGAGGTCTGGTTGCTCAGCTCACCGCATCGCTGGCAGAGCGTGTTACAAACGATGGACAAGTTCATTTTCCCCATGGACAAGTAAGTGAGAGGGCCACGTACTCTTTGAGATAAAATAGTGGTCGCTAAGAGCTCGCACAGCAGGAAAATTGTGGCCGTCGTCAATTTGTGTGCGTTGGTGTACAGCGGACGCTCCATGCAACTCGAAAAGGGTCCATACTTTAAGCGCCATCAAAATTAGAAACTCGCCTTCGCTCATAATCAAGCACTGCTCCTGCGTGCTGCGCGGTGCAGCCGCTGGAACTCGAGTTGAGCACATGGTTGATGTGCAATTTCGGCTCGTACAGACTCCAGCCGTAGAGTATAAATAGTCGAAATTCCTCTCTAGCCTCTCCCTATGCCCCCCTCGCGTGACCATAATTTCGTTCGCGTGGTTATGCTTTCGATCGGGTGACTACGCCTTCGTTCGTGTGTTTCGCCGTGCGCTATATTTTGGCCGTACGCTAGGGCCACTGCGCATCTCCCTCTCATTTTCCTAAATATGCCCTCATTGCGTGCATATTATTTCCATCGAGTGTCTCGCCGTGGGCTATTCACCGTGCGCGAGGACCACTGTGTCCTCTAATCGCTATGCCCCCCCCTCGCGTAACTATACTTCGGTTCGTGTGTTTCGCCGTGCTACGCTACTCGCCGTGCGCTGTTTGCTAGGACGACTGTGTCGAGCATATCGGACGATATGGCGCTCTTTTCCTTGGCAGGCCCCGGAGCAGTCGAAACCCTGGCGGAACTGCAAGGCGTCTCTTGCCCAGCGGCCGGGCGGTCTGTGGAATGGACCTTCGAGGGCGACAAGGTTTGTCGATGTTTCCTACCAGGTTTTTTCTTACGTATTTATCCCCTTCCTTCCTTTTTTCTCTTTTTTTCTTTCTTCTCCTTTGAATTGTTATTGTTTTTCTTCTTTGTACGGTCTCCTCGGTTTCTGTTGCGAGCCTTACAACGTACTTGGTAAGTATGTATCTGATACGTGCGTACGCTGATTTCTGATTTCATTTTACTTCTTGCCTGATGTACGCCCTGCTCCAGTTTTGTGCATTAGTTTGGTTTGTTTATTTTTTCCTGGGGTGTTTTTTTCTACCCCAGAGTTACTCGAGCCTGTCTTGCGACCCTGTCGAATTCATTCTGGAGTTTCCAGGGCGAGAAGGTTTGTCGATAGTCGATACGAGTAGATGCGTGCTTTGTCACTGCTGCTTGCCTTGTTTTTTAAAAAAGACGGATGGTACGGTAGAGATTACTATTACTATGGACCATAGTAATCAGGACCTACGATATACACAAAAACCTACATATTCCACTGTTTTTACTAACCATATTTGGTCCTCATTACTATGGTCCTCCGTAATATTTTTTTTCTGAGGGTTATTACTTGAGGAGCTCTATACCTCACCCAACAACTGGTTTGGAGAAAATGAAAAGTGCTCCCCGATGAACAATCCCATGGCCTAAGTATACAACGAAACATCTAGCAAAAAAAAAAATTATATTCAGACGATTTTGGGTTAAAGGAGCCCCGTCATTCAGAAACCGTTTCAGACAAAAAAGGGCTACCTCTATCGTAGCATTAGTCGTGCAAACAAACGCCGAGCGACGCGTGTATGTATAAATATCGCCGAGATCTTCCCAACGCCGCCGGTGTCGTTGTGTGTGCCCCCCTGCGTTTGTAGAGAATCGGCTCTCAAAATTTGTCGCACGGGGTGTGTTATCTTGCATGTATTGCGGTATTGTGTTGGCGATGTGTATACCTGTCTCGTAGTTTGTGACCACAGAGCGTGTATCTCTCTAGGATGATGAATCGGCACGGAGACCAGATGTGCTGGATTTCGATGGAAATATCTCTTAAGGGGATGAGGGACCGGCACGGACACTGGATGTGCTAGATGTCGATCGGTAGATGAACGGTTTGATGTGAAGAACACAGAAACACACGCATATCCATATTTTACGGCGGTAGGTCTTCGTCGCTCCATGTCCATGTTGCAGTGGCCCGTTGTGCGCACTTCCGCACCCTCCAAGATTCCGACGATCCGACACGCTCGGCCGATGATTAGACGGGCCATTGCGGAAGACAACAGTGGCGGTGTCGGTGGTGGTGGTGGTGGTGGTGGCGTGTACTTTTTTTTCCATTTTTTCGATAAATCTGTACGACGGCGATAAGAGATCTTCGTTGCCTCATCTCAACCTCGCACATGACCCGCATTTCCTATTCTTAACAAGGTTACGACGATCCGACACGCACGTCCAATGACGAGACGGGGAGTTGCGGAAGACGACACCAGTGGCGGTGGTGGGGGAGGTGAAGTATCCGAAGCGACGGGAGACGGGTACTACACCCTGCTAGCGCCGGTGTCTGTGGCGGTGAAGTTGTGGTCCGCCCTTTCATCTCGCCCGTCGGTAGTCATCGCGGGGGAAGAAGACTGGCAGACTCTCAGGATAAAGCAAGGTATACCCTCTAGTAGCAGTAGCAGTAGCACTAATTGTTGTAGCGGTAGTATAATAGGAGTAGAAGTATATAAGAGGAGGACTAGACGTATAGTAGACTAATTATAGAGGTCTAGAGCCTCTATTCTGGTACCACAGCGGCAATTTGTCGTTTGTATCAGCAGCAATCAATGCCCTCCAGTTCGACGCGAGTCGACGAGGGAAAAAAGTGCTGGATTCTTCTCGCGATAAAAAAAAACGCGCATACGGTAGCGGGGAGGGGGGAGAAGAGCCTGCTAAGTGGCCCCGGATCTGAGTTACAGCTAGGGAGGGAGAAGGAGAAAGAAAAACTGCCAAGATAATAGATGGCATGAGCAAAAAAACAAAAACAAAACAAGCAAACAAACAAAAGTTGTCCCATTTCGTGGCCTTAATCCTTCTTTATCCCTCCTCGAAAATCACTCACTTGGCAGGGTTCCCGATTCCGGGGAAGGAATTGACGAAAGACTACAACCCTCTAGAGGCTGGCCTGTGGCACTCTGTACACTTCGATAAGGTACGGCCTCAGCTTCCTTACCCTACCCTCTAAGAGACGCTCCTTCTTATTTGTTTCCGGATGCGAGTTTCTAATTTTCACAGGACGCATGATACGATGGAGGTGCACCATTTTTTTTCTGAGGCTCCTCACTTGAGGAGCTCTAATACCTCTCCCAACAACGGATTTGAGGAAAACTTAAAGTGCTAGCCGAAGAATAATCGTATGGCCCAGGTATAAAGAACGGAAAATATTCCAAAAACAAAACTGAAATTCCCGGGCGATTTTGGGTTAAGGAGCCCCGTCATTCAGAAAGTATTTCAGCCAAAAAGCGCTACCTCTATTGTAGCACGTGTCGCCCAAAAATAGGGACCGCCGACCGAGACCCATCTGTACGATTCTTCGAATTCTCAAATCAGCCAACGCATACAAGTTGACGACAGTTACGAAATATCCCATTGCGCAAGTTCCTAGCGACTCAGCGAGCATAACACACCCCCACACACCTGCACACCCCTGAGCTTAGCTGGAGCCCGGCGCCAGCATCGCTTCACACCCGAGTCGGCAGATGGACTCAGATCAATAACAAAGAGAGAAACAGAGTGATACATTAGGGTGTTTGCGATTTCCTAAACTCTGTTGGGTTGGAAAAAATGTAAAAATGGCATTGAAACCGACGAACGTCATTACCCAAGGCGAACCAACTCACGAAAAAAAACAGGTTAAGAAAAAATTTAACTTGGTAGGAAAACATAGTCCTAACTTAGTTTTTCGCTGATTTTTCGTGGGTTGGGTTGCCCTTGGATTGCGCGACGTTCGACGGTTTCAATACTATTATTTTATGTTTTCCTACCCAACTCCTACCCAACCAAAGTTGGTAGCTCGCAAACACCTGAGCATACGATGGGGGGGTACCCCCCATTTCACTATCGAGTTTAGACCATTCGCACGAGTGGCGCTGTAACTCGTTCGAAGAACGGAAATAGAACACATTTTGACGGCGCAGCGTATCAAACAATTCCACGGCGATGCATGTCGCTAAAACCGAAAGACGCAAAGCAGCTGGATAGCTTTTCCGCGCGAGCGGCTTTGAGCCGCTGAAAAAAGAGGCCAAAATAGTTAACTCCCCTGTCGTAGCCTCGGTCAGGACACATAGTAAGAAACAGGAAGGCCGACTTAGGCTGGGTTTCTTATGTGAGAAAGGGTGCATTTTACACTAACTTCAGTACAACGGATCCCAATTTCTTATTTTCCTGTAAATCTCAGCCTGCCTTTCTTATTACCCTGTTTCTTATCAGGAGTCCTGTACTTAAGTCGTTGACGTTCCCACGTCTCGCGTGATGTGTCGGTTACATGTTTCGGTTCGAGAAACGACATGCATGCCTACACATATGTAGGAAACCCGAGAATATGCCGGTGTGTGTCCCCCGACGCCACACTCATTTTTGTATATTGCCCTCGCCCGCTCCTCTAGGGGTGCTATATCGGGCAAGAGTCCATCTCCCGCGTTAACGCTTACAACGCGGTCAAGACCGGCCTATACGGGGTTAAGTTCGAAGAGCCGGGAGTGCCCGAGGGAGCGGAGCTTGTCGTTGAGGAGACGGGCAAAAGGCGAGTACCGTCGCCACTTCTTAGAAGTATCTATGACATCTACTTCGGTTATCTTTGCTGCGGATGCTTCTACTCGTAGCGTACGTATCTGGCTGCACGACTCGCGTATGAATAGCTAAACCTACCAAGATATGGCGCACACTACGGCTGTTTTCGCTGTAGATGCTACTACTCGTAGCGTAGCGTAGCTTGGTAGAGAACTCGCATATCAATAGCTCCCTATACACTACGGCTGTTTTAGCTGTGGATGCTAATACTCGTAGCGTGGCTAGCTGGCGAACCCGCTTATCAATAACTACGCATATACCAATGTGTGGCGCAGAATACGACTGTTTTCGCTGTGGATGCTGCTACGCGTAGCGTGGCGTAGTGGGGCGTAGCCTAGCCTAGCGTAGCCAAGCATAGCGTAGCATAGCGTAGCATAGCGTAGCATAGCGTAGCGTTAGGGTAGCGTAGCGTAGCGTAGGGTAGCGTAGCATAGCATAGCGTGGCGTAGCGTGGCACAGCGTAAGGCAGCGTGGCGTAGCGTAGCGTAGCGTAGCGTAATGATTGGAGAACCCGTCAATCAATAGCTACCTACCTGCTATACTTCGAAGTATACCGATACCAAGTATGGCGCGGACTACGACTGCGTAAGCCCGAAATGTTGTCCCGAAGCCCCTACCCCACAGTCTGTCAACTAACCCTAACCCTAAGCCCGAACTATTTGACCTCGCTGACAGACCGCTTTTTTTGTATCGTTTATTGTTTCAGGGCTGGGGTTGTGACATCAGTCATGGACCCGGAGGCCAGCGATAGCCCCTTTGGATTGGCGTACATCAAAACACAGGCCGGCGGGGTTGGCTTGAAGGTGCGTGTTTGCATCAGAGGCGTACTTTGCGTCGTCAATTGCTGAAGTTGCTATCTTAGGGGTTGGGGTTGGGGTTAGGGTTGGGATGAGGATTGTGTTGGGGATTAAAGTTTGCGATGGCCCCTTCGGATTGGCGTGCATCAAAACACAGGCCGGTGGGGTTGGCTTGAAGATCCGTCTTTGCTAAGGCGAGGGGTTAAGGCTTGCGATGGGGATGGGATTAGAGTTTAGGTTTGGGTTTGGGTTTGGGTGAGGGTTGGGGCTTGGGTTAGGGTTCAGGTTGGGATTGGGGTTTGGGTGAGGGTTAGGGTTTGGGTAGGCTTGGTGTACATCTATACACAGGCCGGCGGGGTTGGCTTGAAGGTCCGTGTTTGCGGCAGGGGTGGGCTTTGAGTCGGCCAGTTTTGAACTTAGTACTAAAACCCTAACCCGTTTCCTACTGGAAGAAAAAAACCGTTCACTTCTTGACGCGTGCTACTAATAGTACTAATAGTACGATAGAGGTAGCACTTTTGGGCTTTTTTGTTTCTGAATGACGGGGCTCCTTAACCCAAAATCGTCGTAATATCATTCGTTTTTTTGCAATATCTTTCGTTGCGTACCTAGGTCATGGGACTTTTCATCGGGTAGCACTTTTGTTATTTCCCAAAGTCAGTTTTTTTTTGGAGAGGTATAGAGCTCCTCAAGTGAAGAGCCTCAGAAAAAAAATGGTGCACCTCTTCCGTACTCGTAGCGTGCGTCTCTTGTTGGTCCCAAAAACGTGGGTGCATTTCTAAAGGAGTTAGGGGTTGGGGTCAGGGTTGGGGTTGGGATGAGGGTTCGGGTTGGCATGAGGGTTTGGGGTTTTGGGGTTAGGGTTGTTGGGATGCGGGTAAGGGGTGAGGGTAAAATTCGATGAAAATCGACGAGCGTTGGGAATGCTGAACCCTCTGCGCGATAAAAGATGAAGGCACGTACCGGGGGGGAGAAGGGACGACACCTGTGACCACGGCTTGTCCAGAAGCTGGAAAGTAAAAAAGTGAGAAAAAGCAAACAAACTGTGAGACAGGCCGCTTTCCTGGCTTAAAGCATACCGTTTGTCGATACTAAGCACTGTCTCGTGCATTGGTGAAGCCGATAAAACTCAAATTGCTATCAAAATATCCATGGAGTACAAACCTCAAATACATGGCTTTCGAGTACAATCTACAGAAGATTGCTTTTTGTTCCAAGTATTGGTACGCTTCGCCGTCAGACAGCATGGACGGTATGCATAATGATGTTCAACGTCCATCACTCCCAAACATCCCCGGAACCAACGAAAACCAACTAACTGTAATGTGTACAAACTGTTCTCAAATCTTGAATGACAACTTTTCCATACACACACACATACAGTACGGCGGTGGTGAATATCTTGTGCTGGTCTCGTTTTTGATGGGTTTCCCTTCGTTTACTTCTCCTTTCTGTGGAGTTTTATGAGTGACCGATGTTGGAGCCCATGCTGCACATTGTCGGAATACAAACCCATAAGAACAGTAATACTAATGAAGTACATCACTTTGTATTGAAGATCTCATCATCATGTAACGTGACGAATTGTATGGGCTTGTTTGCGTGTCTGTGTGTCGGGGCAAGCTACAACGGTATCGGTGTTGAAGATATCGTTCGGTCAGCCTGAACTACATTTGTTTGTTGCCCTCTACGATTCGACGCGAACTCATGTCTGTATTTTGTTGCGTAGTTTGCGTACGCGATTAATTAACCATAACAGTAGTCAAACGGTCTACAACCCTCCAGTCACAAACCAAATGACGTCGTCCGTATGACGTGTATTACATAATCGTGAGTTCAAACCTCATCGTCCATCAGGATCTAACGTAACTGTCCCCCCTTGTCGAATATGAAAATGCTCTCCCTGGATTCCAGGGAACGGTATCGTGTGTATCTGACACGTCTGCTTGTGTATCCGGCCGACCTGCCATCTCGTCGTCACACTTGGGGGGAGGGGTTAAGTCATAGGTTGGGTAAGAGATTGGTGAACTGTTTAGCAGTTATCGAGCGGAGGGATACCCCGTAATACCTTATGAAACGCTTTAGTTCGGCATAAAATGGGATTTTGGATTGGACGGTTGGAATCACACCAAAAATATTTTTTTTCGACTTTCCCCTTGTCGAACATAAAACATATACACCCTAGCTTCCCAGGTGTTTGAACAGATGGATACTGACACGTCAGCCGGCATATCCTGCTCACCTGCTGTACCGCCGTTTCAGCGTGAGTGATATAAGGCTTAGTTTGAGTACGAGATTGGTCAACTTATTATCAGAAGACAAAACGGACTACTACTGAACAATCGAACACCTAAACATGTAACCTTGAGTTCGACAATAGTGTACATCATCGAAATGTATTGTATATGTCGACATGCTATTTGCAAGTGAATGGTACGCAGAAAAAGGTGGATGTGGGTTTACGCCACCGTGCAGTGTGTATAACTTTGGAATTTGCCGCAGAAGCGCGTGTCACGATTAGGACTTGCACGTGTTGGCTGAAGTGTTTTCGGACGGACTGGGTTCCTTAACCCAACATCGTCGGAATGCAATTCTTGTTTCTCAATACTGTTTGTTGTGAACCATTCTCCATCAGGCTAGAGTCACATAATTGTTCAAAGTTGGGTTCTGGGCGAGGCATTGAACTCCTAAAGTGAGGAGACGAACTTTCCCGTAGCATGTGTACGGAGGTAGATGGGTCAAACCCCGCTGTGTGCGGTGCGTTTTGAGATTCGTCGTATTTACGTGTCTGGGATTGCGTTCGTCAATATTAATGTATATCAATATTGATTGAAGATCTCTGCATGATCAGTCTTACGGCACAGGAGGTACGCCCGTATTCACTACGGATTACGGGCCCCTCGCGCGAGTGGCTCTCTACCAGGCACAAACACTTCCATGACAGCGGTGTACACAGCAAAACTAAATACCAGAATAATCTAACACTAGCAATTATTGTCGATAGCCCTTCGCGCGAGCCTTGGACGTCACCCTCCTTACCGTTGTCTTAGTCGAATGATGCACACCAAGCCACATATAACCTATTACGGAAAACGAATTTTCTTTTGCCTATAGTCCCTGTGCAGGTTACGAGTGTGCCGATTTCTGTCGGGATTTAGTTGCTTCGATATTGGTTTTGTCCGCGGCGATCTTGATCCCTTTGCTGCTTCGTACAGCAGTGCGCCCTATAATCCTCGTGGTATGCGCGTAGATAATTCTCTGCTTTCGACTGATGTTGTAGTGAAGAGGTACTGGTAACATTTAGATTACAAATCTGTAACAGAGGGACTATGCCAGAGTTAATGTTGAATAAAAAACAACTCGACGATGCTGATCTGATGTGATTGGGAACTGCGCTATTTCGTGCCCTATGCAGGCTATGACGGTGGGGATTGCTGCAAAGAAAGTTGCGTCAGCCAGGACTACATTTGCGGCGGAAATTCAGGCTTCGACTGCCTCGACCCGGACTACCCCGACACAAGCTACTCCTATGACTTTACGTGTGACAGAGGGGGGGTCGGAAACGGCTACTGCGACCTCGGGAACAATCACGAGGACTGCGGTAAGTGTAGCCAGTACTATCACTGTAGCAGTCGGTTTAGGATGTACCTTTTAGGGCGACAGAAGACACAGGCAGCGGTAGAGGTACACCGCTTTTTTCTGAGGCTCTTCGTAACCTGCATTGGCAAAACCTGAAAGTGGTATCAGATTAGAAATCCCGTGGCCAAGGTATACACCAAAACATCGCGCAAAATATACAACAGATTTCGGCGAGATTATGTTAAGGAGCCCCGTAATGCCAAACCGGCTTCAGCGAAAACGTGCAACCTCTGTCAAAGGAAACGTCAGAGGGGAAATGTGTTGACGAAACTGGCGATTGATCAACGCTTTGGTAGGAGGGTCACTTCTAGGTGTCGGGCTAGGTTTTGCTACGCTGTTTGTTTCTAGCCTTGACCTTGTGCACATTTTTCTTTTCGCGATATGCACTCCCACCATGAAATCGTTCGTCACGATGCCCCAACAGAGCGTGTGTCGGTGCATTTGTAAGCGAGTGACAGAGACACTCGTGCGAGGCGCGTGCTATGATAGAGGTAGCACTTTCTGATTTTTCGTTTCTGAATGACGGCGCCCCTTAACCAAAAATCGACGGAATGTCGTTCTTTTCTTACAATTTTCGTTTTTTGTATACCTAAGCCATGGGTTTGTGCATCGGGTTGCACTGTCAGTTTACTCGAGATCAATTTGAGGGTGAGCTTCACAGCTACATCAGTGGGGTGCTTCACAAAAAAAATTGGTTCACCTCTATCGTAGCAAGTATCGTGAGCGGCCTGTTCTCTGTAATGACAATGAGGGTACTCTCCCTGCCAGAGATTTGATCGATTACACCTTCGGCCACACGAATGCAAGGAGCTGGACAACACATCTGCGCCGTACAAACGGTTGCTACACTCTATGTTCTTACACTAGATGCCGAAGATAATTTGTAATCATCGTTTCACGGCCATAGTGTATGAGCCCACAAAGGGGTGTGTTTGCTGCATTCAACGGCACGAAAAAAGGCTAAGATATGTTCGATGTGCGAATGTTGCTTGTTTTCGCCTACACTATGGTGACTTTCCTCGAAAATTTTGTCGGGCATTCCCTGGTTGACATGAAGAGTATAATACTCGGCCGAAAGTATCTTGTCTAAAGTTACACTTTGAGCGGTACAATGCCTGGATTCTTTGAACATGTGTATTTCAATACGGGTCTTTTCCCGTGTGTGGATCTGACTAAGACGGTGTTCGTTTTTACGAACTACCACAACACACAGACGAACGATTTTTTTTCAAAAACAATTTTTCTAAGTGAAGCCTATACGCACCCAGCAATAAAGAACCACGTCTAAAAATGGCAAACACGCTGTTGACCTTCGCGGTTTGGCATATTTTTTCTCAACTCTTACACGAGTGCACGTTGGTGACGTAAATACTAGAAACATGCAATGGCAAACACGCTGTTGACCTTCGCGTTTTGGCATTTTCTTTTTCTCAACTCTTCACGAGTGCACGTTGACGACTTCAATACAAGAACCATGCTACGGTAGTGGCGCGAATGCGTTTTTCAGTGGTCATCGTTTGACGCGTGCTACGATAGAGGTAGCCCTTTTTGGCTGAAACGTTCTCGGAATGACGGAGTTCCTTAACCCAAAATCATTCGAAATTTCATGGGTTTTGCACTAATTTCGTTGTATGCCTAGTAGGCTGTGGGATTGTTCATCGGGTAGCAATTATATTTTGCCCCAAATCAGTTTTCGGGAGAGGTGTAGAGCTCCAATAATTGAGCAACATCAGGAAATTTATATTGCACCTCTATCGTAGCTTGCGTCGTTTGAGGAGCTTTACTCTGAATTTGAGATGAAATGCAAGCGCAACGCGTCAAACAAAACCCATGGCCTTGGTAAAAACTTAATAGTTGAGAAAAAAAACAAAATGGCATTCCATCGATATTGGGTACGGGCGAAGGACCCAATCAGTCTGAATGATTTCGGCCAAAAATGTGATCCCTCTGTCGTAGCGCGCATCCCAACGTCCCTCGAAAACGTGTGCCTCGACCATCACGTTCCGACGGTGGGGATCACGGCCCTTACACCGCAACACAAACATATGTAGTACTACTGTAATCAAATACTCAAAACCTGTGCTCTTCTTGTCATCGATAGGCTTGTTTTGCCTAGAAACCAGAAGCCAGGCCTTCAAAACAATGCGTGCACCCGGAGATTGTTTTCCGTCATTACCATTGGACTACAACCTTGGGAAACTGCTGCCCCTTCACCAGCCCCTTGCCGAGATCACCCTGGGGTGGCCACGATGGGCGGATTTGCGAAGGCACCGCCGTGCCTTGCCTAAACTTCTAGGATGAAACATAACAAAAATATAGTAAATACCATTCACTTGTACGTCTATCTGGGTTAGCCTACTGCAGTATTAAGGTGCCTTTTCCTATCAAATGTGTACCTCTCTCAGGTTACGACGGCGGGGACTGCTGCCCCTGCACTTGCCCATCCTTGCCGGGGTCCTCGTGCGGTGGCCAAAAAGGCTGGACTTGCAAAGATCCCGCCGCGCCGTGCGTTGACTTTTACATCGAAGCCGGTTCGGTAACCACTGTCACCGCCAGGGCTAACGGTTTCGACGAGCGCCCTGGCGTCCCCCTCGGTGGCCCCGGCTGCGGAAGCGGAGGTTGTAGGGCGATGCTTACCAGGGACATGAACGTTGAAGATGACGAGTCGAGGTGGTCGTGCAAGAGGAGCATTGTCCCCGGCAAGAAGGAGTGCGCGATCACCTTTTCGTTTGAAGAGGCCCTGGAGATTGAATATGTTCAGGTGGCCTTTTGGAAGGCGGATGAAAACCCGCGCACGCTGCAGGTGAGTGGGCTATACCGCACAATATTTCAAATTTGACGACACAGAGACCAGCACAGTTATCCGTACTTCGCGCTTTCCTTCTTTATCATACGGGCTGGTTTTTCCAACGGTCGCATGGCACGTATTGAGCCCCGGTGATACTGGGCACGTTGTGTTTTCGAGTGTTGCTCAATTTATTTCACAAAGAGCAGTGGGCGAGCACGTTCTCGTTCGAGGAGTCTCTATAGAGATTGAGTACGTTCAGGTGCTGGTTGGGGAGGCCGATGAACGCACGCACGCGCTGCAGGCAAGCTCATCACTGACGTCGTATCAAAGGTGAACGTGTGTGTGCGTGCACGGCGCAGTCGTGGAGTTTGCCGCATCGTTTACCCATTTAGCGAGTCGTAGCGCCCCCGATGGCCTAGTGGGATAACCTTGTAACCACCAGGGTCGACTTCGCAGCTTGGAGTCCCCCCGAGTGTATACTCGTACTCGTAGGGACTTTGTCTTGTCTAAAAAAAATGACTTTCGTAACGCGCGAGGGCGTGAGTTAGAAAACTTTGATGAAAAGCGATGAGCGTTGGGAATGCTGAATCCTCTGCCCGATAAAAATGAAGCCGTGCACCAGGGGGGAGAGGGGACGACAACTGTGTCCACGGCTTGTCCAGAAGCTGGAAGTTAAAGTGCGATTAAAGAAACTAAAAGGGCTCACTCCAGTTGTATGTACTGTTAAATAGGTTTGTTTTTGCTGGGAGGTATACCTTTTCTCCCAATACGTTGGAACCTGACCTGCGGCCAATTGATGGCATTGTGGCGTCGAGTTAGCCTGGTAACAAGACCAACTACAGTAGTTATGACTATTAATAGAGACCAAGCAATCAACAAATCCGGTCTGACCAGCCGTTCGGGAAGAGCTTGCAACACAGTGTTACCGTAGTCATCCATGTTGCACGCGGGTCGTACATCACCCCTTGCGCTTTTTTGTTCACACACACCCTTTACCCCAACCAAAGGGCTTCGTGGTGTGGACAATGATGTAGTGGGAGTTGGTTACGTATACCTGCTTTCCCCCCAAGCTCCCTGGTGATGAACGCTTTCAGGAAAAAATATGTTTTCCTTCCGCCAAATGAGTCCAGAGTAACGATGATAATCACTCGCTGTTACTGCAGTACGTCTCTGTAGACCCAAACACGTGCTCTTCTTATGCACGTACTCTATCCTGTTTCAGGAGAAACAAAAGCGAAAAACTATTTACTTCGGATTGGGAAATTTTGTATCAATGAGGTTTGACCATCAATGGGTTGAAATGACACACATGTATAGAAATGCATGGAAGTGTGGTGAGCTTAAACTTGACTTTTGCCAACCTGCCAGAAGATGAAAAATTCAAAACAAGAAAACCATTGAATGCCTCGGTATATAAACTAAATGTTAAACGGGTGTCATTGTGATACACGCCAGTACCAAAATAGATTTGACGTGGTGAGGAAGTTGACCTTGGCTGTTGGTACCGCACCATTTGGTTTGCCATCAAGGTGCGAAGATATCTTGGCCTTGCCAATGACGCCCTTTTAAAGAGCGAAACAAGAGAACGAGGTGGATCGTATCGATGCTGGGTCGGAAGCACGTACAGAACAAAGTCTGACATCGTGTGTAAAAAATATAGAAACATTGTTCCACATCACGTTCTGCTGGTTTCAGGAGGGATTTTCTGGGTGAGCGACGTTGAAGCCCACCTTGCGCATCGTGGGCATTGTCGGACGATAAAACAAAATTAGAATTCGTTTTAATATCGGTAGCACATAATCGTCCAACAAAATCGACAATACATCACTGCAGTAGTCCCTCTCTAGTGCCGGTGTGTGACAGCCGGAAATCCGGCACTATAGCGCCAACAGGCGCTACTCCACATATAGCAACAAATAGTTGTTTTTATCTGTGCCAACTGGTTTCACAAGCACTGTAGTGGGCAACCGGCACCATAGAGGGAACTCTACCGTATATATCCCTAACCAACCTCTTCGTCTTCATTTTGTGCACTCAGGTAAGGAGCAACGGCGTGGCCATGGGCAAGTTGGAGTCATCCTCGGCCTTGACCTACACGGCATTCACCCTGCCTGGAGACGCCGTGGAGTCCCTGACGCTGACGGCTAGCGGCCTCAACCCATACAGCATGATTAGCCTCCTCGAAGTAAGTATAATGGCCGATGTTACGATGTATGCGACGATGATGTGGGTAGAACATTTTGGTCAACTTATGTCTTACTGATGGGAGTCTTCGACTGACGAATTGCAAATTGCCCTTTACCGTTGGGATCTCAAATATATATGGTTTATTGATATTGTTCGTTAAATACCTAGACTGTAGGATTATTCAAGGGTTGCACAATCAGTTTTTGTTACACCCGGGTTCGGGTGACCTATTGACCTTCTCAAGTGAAAGGCCTATGAGTGTACTTACATAGGCGTACACGTACCGTATCACGCATCCAGATTCCTGTGTCGGTAGAAGTGGGCACCTGTTGGTTTTTGAGTCCCGAACAACAAGTGGTATGTGCTTCAGCTTTAATCAGGTCAATAGTCAAGGGCTGTGCCGAATGTGTCCTTGTAGTTGGTTTGCCTCAACATGTTTTATTTTTTATTGTGGGTGGGTTGCGAGGAATTGACGCTGAAGCTCATGGTGCACATTGTCAGAAAAAACACCCCGATAGTTCTGGTACAAACTATCCAGCGAAAACAAAGGCTATTCCCAAGCTACATGGTAGTTCTTCAGTTGACGGACCCGCCCGGTGGCAACAGTTGGGCTGTTCAGGTGACCCCTCCACCGTAGCAACTCACACAACGTTTCAACAGGCAATGCACGCCAAACATATGCACCAACACTTGTCTCGAACTCAATGATGTGCACGGCTAACTTTTCAAAATCTGCTCATGACCCACCCAGCGAGTACCATGTGTTACAATATTCTAGATGTGCACGGCTGACCCACCAAAGGATGCGAAGGACTCACGGTCAACGTTTTCGTAGTTCTTGCAGGACACTCGTGCAATGTATAGTGGGCGACACCATTCAGTTAATATTTCTTACACTAGGTCGAGTGTAGTTCGAGCGCAAAGCGCGACATCGTTTTCCTTTTTTGAGTCTAAAACTAATATCTTTATTGTGAGGTGTGCACATGCTTCATGCATGAAGGTATATTGTACCAAGCGCATGCTCCAGTAGAGGTACACCCTTTCTTTCCGGAGCTCCTCACTTGAGGAGCTCTATACCTCTCCCAAAAACTGATTTTAGGGAAAAAAAAAGTGTTATCCGATGAATAATCCCATGGCCTAAGTGTACAACGAAAAGTATTGCAAAACGAAAATCGAATTTCAGATAATTTTGGGTTAAGGACCCCCCCGTAATTCAGATTTTTTTCTGCCAAAATTTTCTACCTCTATCGTAGCACGCGTCACCAGTACGTGGTTACTTAGCCGGTGGTAGAGGTACAATCAACAGTTATTTATCTTTATGTAGACGTTGGCGTATTTATCGCGAACTGTCTTTGTTTCATCGTAAACATTCGCGTCTTTCTTGCGAAATGTCTTTGTTTCACTGGATGCGCTGTTCAAACTTCCACCGCGCAAAGGAAATAGGCGCTTCCTTCGAGACGACTTAAACCCTTGTTTGCTTGATGACGAGGTTGAATGTGCGCTCTAGGCAATTTCGTATTCCTACGAAACGTGCCTTCAGATCAAACAACGCTCGAGGGTCATGCCGTTGGCCTCGAGGTCGTCAAATCCATCCCACTGCGCGTCACTCCCGATTCGATCAGAGCAACGCGTCCTGCTCTCTCTCGTGAACTCCACGCAACTGCTCATTCTTACCAAACACGCCTATCAAACAAAACAATTCGAGCGTCGTGGGGCGGGCCTCGAGGCTGGCAGACCCCTACCGCGGTCGTCGCGGTCCCGATTCGATCGGGGAAACGCGCCACGCTCTTCCTTCCTCAGGTTGGAGATTAATACAGCACGCGCGGGCGACGGTGATCCCGTCGATGGTCGTTTGACAATTCGATGCTATGATGCGGTGAACAAATAGGAAACATATAAGCACAATAACTTCCGGTGTAAAACGCTGCAAACCGTCTTTGGCAACATTTGTTAGTACGTACCGTCGGACGTAAATGCTGCACACGCTGCTTGACCGCACGTTGTTAAAATTATGATCGAGCATACATAGCTACAATCGGTCTCTGATCCAAGATTGAAACCGTCCATTAAATGTTTGAAAACGCTCAACGTACAGCATATATTGTCTAACGAAGAATCGGGCATATATCGCTTTAAACGTTGACTGACAGTATTGTTACAATGGAATGTCGACCATAACACAAATGCATACGCTCCCTGACATAATAATTTACTGTTTTCATTGGATCCTTCCTGTTGCCTCGTCTCATATGCTCTCGACATTGTCTGCCTGCCGTGTCGACTTTTCCCAGGTTCGCTTCATGCTGCACGGAAAAAATTATTTCTATGGAGATGGGCGCTAACTCGGCCAAATAGATCATTTCTTCTTTAGGTTTATTTCGTTCTCATGGTCAACCAAAGGAAAAGAACTCAAAGAAAAACCAACCAACACTGCTGTAGGCGGGGACAAGCACGGATGTTTCAGCCTGTCGCGATGTCCTAACCAAGACCAGAAGCACGTGCTATCAACGGACACGGATGAAGATACTGCAGCTCTCGCTACGAACTCACGGTGGAGGATATTTTGAAATTGAGGTCAACTGTATGCGTTGGTGGAAAGCAGAAAAGGCCGTGTTTGAAGAACGATCTAGACCTCTCCACTGTTTTTTTTTTATTTTGGAATATTGCAGTCGCCGCGAGTGACACGAACGATCGGACACGCGACACTGAAGATGAGCGCCCATGGGTTTGCGCCGTCGTCCATTCGAAACGCGCTTCGTGCGTTTGAAGTGACACATCGCGATAGATACATTCTCCATTTGACCGTGGATATTTCCACCGGACGACAATTGGTTCGGGTTGAATATGGCGGTATTGTGATTATGGGCCGCGATCGGCCGAGCACTTTTGAGCTTGTCCTACTACTGTAGAAATTTGCTTGCGCTCCTGTCATCAAGCTGCTCAAATTGGCCTTTTCTATTTCGAAACAGTGCTCCATGAACATGAGAGAGGTTGCGACGGGAATATCGTTGGAGAGGCCAAGTGTTAACGCTTTACGGTATATCAACATACCAGGTAGTTGTCTTCAGACAAGGGGGTGAGGACAGTACAGGATAAGTCTGTTTGTTCAGAGTAAGTAATAGCGTGTTTGCGGGATACCAAATTTGGTTGGGTAGGAGTTGGGTAGAAAACATATAATAATAGTATTGACACCGTCAAAGTCACAATCCAAGTCCAACTCAACCCAAGAAAACTCAGATAAAAATTTGGATAGTATTTTTTTCCTTCCATTTTTTTCAATTTCCAACCTAATTGTTTCTTGGGTTGGTTGGCCATGGGCTATAAGATTCGTCGGTTTCAATACTAGTCGTACTTTTTAGCCAACCCAAAGACTTTTGAAATCGCAAACACCCTGATAAGGCGTTAAGGACGATGGGTGGGGACGGACGTGGTGTTTTCGAATATCGTTTACTGGTCGATGAGATCGTAGGACGTTGTCGTGACGAAATCGAAAACAAATTGTTGTTCAGCAGATGTTGGGGGTGAAGTTAGGAGTATACGGAGTTAGCATGTAGAATACATCGCTGCTTCTGGGTATTTCTAGTTTAGGTGTGTTGGCCTACAGTACAGGAAACCTTTGTCAGAATCATGTAGAGTGACCCTGGCTGGGTTTCATTTTCAAGAGAGAGAGTGCGTTTTCACGAGCATCAGTATTTAATCCCGCACTTCTTATGCTCCGGTAAATACCAGTCTGGACACGTGCCTCGATGGAGGTGCACCAGATTTTTTCTGAGGGTCCTCCCTTGAGGAGCTCTGAACCTCACCCGCAAACCGATTTTGATTAAACTGAAAGTGCAACCCGATAAACAAATCCATGTCTTAGGTATTCTTGTATACAAAATTCAGATTGACAGAAAAGAATGCTTCCACCCATTTTGGGTAAAGGAGCGCCGTCATTCAGAAACAAAAAATCTAAAAAGTACTACCTCTATAGTAGCAGGCGTCTCTGCCATATAAACTTCCCATTTCATATTAGGTGTCGCGTACTATATAGGTCTCTGTTAAGGTGTGCAAATATGCGGACGTGATGGGTTCTCGATCACTTCGGACACTGCAGAAGCTTTCCAACGCTTGACTTTAGCAACCGTCCGATTGCTGGGGTTTTACAGTATTAGATGTTCTGTTTGTTTATACGGGCATCAATCTGCAGGTCTATACGTTGTAATGAGTAGGCGCCGGACCGAACACCGAGGTGTTGTATTGATCGGGTACGATGCATGATGAGATTTAATCAACACATAGTCGCGGATGTAGTTTGCTTGCCAGCATTGTGTGCAAGATTTAGCTGGGGCTACGAGGGCAAGTGGACTTCAATTTTATCCCATTGCTAAAACCATTACTTCAGGCCAAGGGCACCGAAAAGCTGCAAGATTATCAAAATCATAGACGTAGGTAAGTAGACCAGGCCGTTCTGTCACAAGCCTGGCCGGGAAGTGAGATGTAGCCCCCCGTCCGTCTGCGTACGAAATGTACACGTAGCTGCGGAGACTCAAGCCGAACGACGTCGAGACAAGAGTTTGTTGCCAAGCCGCGGGGGAAAAAAATAAGCGTATCTACCAACGTACCATGCATTCCACACGTTACAATAATACATTTTCAACTGGCATTCTACCGACACAACGCAGTTCCTCATTTAACGACCCACGTCCGTCAGAAAGATTATATATAGCAAGAGCTCCCTCTACTTCACCAAGCCTCATCAGGTAAGAACGAGCACAAGTACTGCGAACCGCGACAAGCAGTTGCCTACGTTCAGCGAAGAAGGGGGCAGAATGCTGCCACTATAATTTGTAAATTATCACACCCACTCGCACCAAACTTCAATCAGGGGGACGTCTCTATGAAAACTATCTACACGACGACATCTGTCCGAAACCGACATTTTCACGTTAGATTTACCCCCTGCTCGGAAATCCATCGGATGGGGGGTGTTTCTTTGCGTGCTATTGAAGAGAAGCAACGAAACACTGGTGCGGAAAACCTCCCAGCGATTGCGATATCAATCAAGCCGTTACGTGCGATCTGGTTATAGAGGATATTGTCTACACAGTCTTACCCAGGGGGTGTGTTGTGTTGCGTTGTTTAGAAGAACAGCTGTGGTACGCCTCTAAAAACCTTGGCTATGGTTGAACCTAGCTGAGGTACAGTGAACTGCCACAAACAGCACCCCATATACATACATCGGGAACGTGGGAATACTAATCGCAACGTAGTGGCAGCAACGAGGCAAAGGACATAAAACAAGCCCAGAGAATGCAAATTAGACTGTTTCCGTCATGGGGCCTATGCATAGTGACATCATGGACGAGCCGGCGAAAGTATCATGCTGCGCCCGATTTGCAGAGCCCCTACATTTGCAGTTCCGACGCTTTCTCTGTACCCCACCCAGCAGAGCTATTGTATTTTTACTATTGCCGTCTGAAGCCCTAAAGGGACAACGGAGATGCCATGTACCTGCCTGCCTGCCTGCCTCGCAGCTACGTGTACATTTCGTACGCAGACGGACGGGGGGCGACATCTCACTGCCCGGCCAGACGTACCCTGTATCTAACAAAAACGCAGGCCTTTTCCATAGACCACACTTATTTGCCAAGCGTTTAACAACGGCCTCTCCTCCATCACCCCCCCACACTGTGTTCCAATGATGAAATATTGGAGCCATTGGTTATGCCAACGACATGTCGTGCAAAGTACGTGAACATTGCTGAGAAGCCATGTGATCGGGCGTACTGAAATAGCGGGGCGTGCGACGATATCCCGCGGCTGACAGGATGCCAATTGCACCGACCTAGTTCTCTGCGGCTCCAGCGGCAACGTACGCCCCCGAGCCTTCCCCTCCCAAAGGGTAGAACTTCTAAACAATATCGATATTATATATGTTTTCTATGTATTGTGGATTATCTCTGCGGGTGCGTACAATTCGCGGTAACAAGGGTTACCAACTTTAACGCCAAGTAGCGGTTATTGTCGTGAGAAATCCACTAATGACGTTCCTTGTCATCTTGTCCTTAGTTGTTCATCTAAACGCCTACAATGTCTGACAGGGCAGTGGAGATAGACGCACATGAACAAAGTAACCCTGGAGACGGGAGACATAAACACCGTGGATCACAACACGTACACTGAGGTCACCTCAACGGTTCTTTCAGATCCGTCTTTCGAACGCTTAGCATCGATTTTCCACCCCTCGTTTCTACCGGCAAATGCTTTGTAACCGCTCATTCCTGACAGCATTTCCGCGAGTTCCACGAGAACGCCAACCAACTTTTGCGGACCCGTGAGAAAGAGGTTTGAGCGTAAAGACCCCGGCGGCATCTATAGGCGCCACCGAGCAGGGCAACTATCCTTCGGATACCACGGTGATGCGCTTCACCATGTGCCTTTTCTAGATCCCGGCATCAATAAATAAAACAGTTTGAAATATATCTGCTT
The DNA here is from genome assembly GCA_036873875.1 of Laminaria ephemera. Classification (NCBI taxonomy): domain Eukaryota; class Phaeophyceae; order Laminariales; family Laminariaceae; genus Laminaria; species Laminaria ephemera. The sequence goes on along the minus strand of JAYJMJ010000599.1, from coordinate 1,839,160 downwards.
CATGTAACCTTAGTATTATTCATGAACGATACTCGTGGCATCTTACAGCCGTAGATGCAGCACCTACTACCGAACGCTAGCTTCCTAGAGATTCTACACTACTGTATGCGCTTCGGAGCCTACCGCTCTGAACTAAAAGCAACCCAGCTTCAAACTCGTTGCAAATGTGTTACAAAAGAGTACATTGGTCATATCTACGACGTCCTCGCCCTGCGGTTTCACCAAAGGGTAGAGGAGAAATCTACGCAGCCTCTCCTTGGCCACCAGGTGTTACGTTCAGACCAAGGCTACTGTGGAGAGGTCACTTGTAAGGCCCCAGCTAGTGCCTACCCGATTCCGGTGCAATCGTAAGGGTGTATGCGCATCGGCTTAATAAATTGCGTGGCAACCATGAAAACGTGTTACCCTGTGCCAACCAAGTAATGTTCGCGTGATTGTTCGAGGGAGGTCCACAGCCACTCGTCCGAGTGGCCTATACCCGGTAGTGAAATTTGTTGTACCTCTCTACCTTATCAGCCATATTTTCCTGCGCAAAGCAATGAATTGTCCTGATGTCCCCACCCTCCCGCATAAATATACCGTACCAGCACAAACCTTCGATCTAAATGCATTTCGTGTATACCTACAGCACGGCCAAATATGGATGGTACGCCTGCTCCCCTTTCGCCATGTCCAAGCTGCCGCTGTGTAGTGGATCCATGGCGGCATGGTGCATGCATGGGGTTTTACTACAGCGTGTTCACGACGTTCGGTTGAGTTCACGGTGGTGAATGTTAGCCAGAAGCGTGACGTTGGGACCTGGTGCACGCATGGGGTCATACTACAGCGTGTTTAGGCCGTACGCCTGCGGCCACTTGCGTGCTTGTAGAATAGGCGTAGAAGGGTGATGTCGGTCCCACGAAGGCGGCCACGCAGACGAAGACGATGATGGAGAAACACCTTCGACTCGGAGACAATTAAAACAGCGGACCTGTTTAATATTTGCCTTCGTTATCATCTGGATTAGAGGGGGCAGGAAGGGCAAGGTGTGCCGATTAGAGAAACAACAATTCGGTGGGGTGCCAACTATAATCATTAAGTGCAACAGATGCTGATATACAATCTTAGAATGTTTTGCATATTATGCTTTCCTGGTCGCAGGGCTTCGACGTACAAGTGATTCATTCCGAAACAAACGCCTACAATGTAATAGACATGCTGTAGACGCATGTATCTGGCTCTCTCATGAAGGGTCGCGTCTCAAACCATTTTAAGCGTACGACACACGGTACGGTAGCGGTACGGCACGGCTTCGGCAAACATTGCAAGGATCCAAGCTTGATTGTATGTGTTCTTCACCAAAAGCTGTGACGTTGACAAATGGGAAGGGCCACCCGATGAACAATATGATGCCCTAGGTTTCTAACAATTATTCTGTTGTATAGCGCAAATGGTAACCGAAAGATGTTGGTTATTTTCCAAGATGAAGGGACCACTTATCGAGTAGGTATTTTACTCAAGTAGTCCATCCCCAGCGTATATAGCGGCAGAATACAGCATGGAGCGGAAAACACTTCGTCCATAGTTGTTTCCGGCTGGACTACAGACGAACTTGGCTTACCATTAGAGGTCTGTATAAAACCGTGTACTAATGCTTCAGCGACGACGCCACGTCGCTGGGCACCACCAATGGCAACCTTTCCAGTAACCCACTGTAGATAATTCTACTCTATTTGGGCACTATTACCGACATGATATTTACGTGGGTCTAGCACATAAGAACGCCCACAATTCCCCTGTTCCACTCGCGACATCTGCGGGATCTCAAGAGCACCCCACCCCGCAGGGGAACCTTGTATACTGTAGATTGGTGGTGGCAACGGGCTCTGAGAATGGGATCATACCCATTGCGGTCCTTATCAACTAAACATTTGCGTTCTCCAGTGGTACGGAGAATCAGAGTCATACAACTTCTATCCACGGCAGGTTCTGTTTTGGAGTCGACAATAGACGTGGTCGACGTATCAGCAGCAGACCCAACTACAAGTTGAAGTCTGCATCGTCGGCAGAAATCGTAACGAAGGCAGTGCTCGCCATATCGCCTCCCTCGAGCATGCAAATGTATCAATGTCTTGGCGTGGTAAGAAAAAATAGAATACCCCCTCGTTTCTATCGTCGAGGCGACACGGATGTTAAAAACCCTATTACGGCGACTCCGCCATCGGGTCGGAGTGTAGTCTTGATTCGACCGTGCCTGTCGTTTGTGCTATTTGTTTGTACAGGTGTCTTCACCACCCCTGTCAGTCGACAGGGCGCCTCACCGCAGAGCTCGATGTCTTCAACACAAGCCCTGGTCTTCTCGCAGCATACTAGCTCGTAAGGGCAGTAGTCTGTTTCCTCACAATCTGATATCAGTCAGCAAGTGTGATTGTTCCGGGAATAGCAGCTATGTTTAGTAGAGTCACTCGATGGTGCGTATGAAAAATAAACTTTGAATTGCCGATGAGGCAGTACGTCTATCGCTGCAAGTTGGGCTACATCATATATAGAACGGGACAGTACGTACACCGATATCTGCGCAACTGATATAAAAGCAATCGACGCAGTATTTTTAACGCGTAGCAGAAACGCCCACAGGTTTCGACGTGTCACCACCTGAATCTGGAGTACTTTGTACGGATTTCTGTCTGTCTCTACGTGCTGTACGAAGTATATTTCTTCACTTGTTTTTTTTTTCAACTGTGGCGGTTGATCACGGAACCTAGATATCGATTCGTACTGCCGTCGTGGACAAACTAGACCGGTGTCGTGCGAATGCCCATCGTCTACTCACCAGGGCACGACGCTGTGTCCTACATGCTTCCAACGTGGGGAAGCACACACCACCGCCCGACGTTTAATGGCTCTTGCTGGGTCTGGCTTTCCGCGAGATTAATGTCGGAGGACTTACATCGTGAAAGTACACTGTGCTGGTACATATATTACAGCCTAGGTCAAGTGGGTAATTAGGTTGGAGTTGTGCTCGAGTTTTGTAGTAGATGCCCCTGTTGTGTGTGGAGTGTTGGACATCAAAAAGGCCGTTCGTAGGGATGCGTGTGTTGTGATTTATGGGCTCCCTTTTGAAATATTCGAACCCCCCTACCAAATACATCGACCAGCCCCTACAATAAACAAATCTCCCGAAATAGATGTGATCGGGTTTTGATGTGCCCACCAATGGTGTCCGTCGAGAGGTGGCCGTGGAAAATGCAGTATTAATTTCGGCAACAGTGAAGATGGCGCAAGCTCGAAAAAACAGAGTGGACACTGTGTTATCGAAATCTGCATCTGCACCACTGTATTCGTCGAGAAGGAAACGGGGTAATCTAACTATAAAAAAGAACTACGAGCACGAGTCGGCTGCATGGAGGGATACATAAAACGGAAGCCGTTTCATTTGTTGTACAAACCATGTCACAGTGAAGGAGGTTTTCCACTAATGATTGGTTTGAAAAGGTTTGGACACGATTTGTACTTCTTAACCCCATTCGTTGGATAGCTAAATGGCACGGCGTAACGGGCTTACTGTAGTGTGCATTTCACCTCAACGTCGGTTGTGAAATGGGGTGTGACCTACTGAAGTACAGAGGCCCAAACCACCCACGTGTTCCTCGACCGTGAAGCTCGTCGACATCAATCGGAAAGCACTCATCGATCTCCAGTATGCCTCTCTTCAATCTGTGATAGATCATAGGTCAGCTGCTATCACGACCAACCGGAAATCGAGAGAACTTCTCACCACAGAGCACGCGGTCCTCAACACAGTGCCCGTTCGAACAGCACACGTACTCGTCAGAGCAGTCGTCGTTTTCCTCGCATCCTGAAATAAGCCGGAGATTGGAACAATTACGGGAATGGAACCAAAATTATATCACTGCATATTTGCACGATCGTAAATATTTACATGCAGAGATTGGTTGCGCTGTATATCGCCACGTTCGTTGTCGTACGGCGATATGCAGTAACGCAAACCATTGTACGTCAATCCCGATAAAACGATAAAACCTTATCAAAGTTAAAAGTGAGCGTTCACGCGTGAATGTTATAGGAACTGTGATTCATGCAGATGAGATCACCCGTATATACAAACAAGTATATATCATGCCACCAGTGATGAAAGTGCCCAGTATCGTCACTGTACCTACCACGTATTAACTGGAACGAACTTCGGCCAGCTCACGGCAAGTCGTTTTGTCACTGACCGAATATCTTCCTACTTGTACGTATTACATTTGCGCCGTTGACAACGAAACTCTGTGCCTCACGCTACGGTAGGGGTGCATCCATACCGTATGGGGATCCTTAACTGAGCTCACTATATCACGAGGCAACCCTCTTTGACAAACACCCGATGGTGTAACCTTATGAGCAGTCCTCTAACAGTCGTATTTACTGGAGCATATTTAACCACGCACAAACCGGTCGCCTAGCACTCCAACGATATCGGATTTTTATCAGTTGAGGAGTCCAGTCAGTCGTAAGCGTTTTGGCTCGAAAGTGCCACCCGCTATTGCATCCCGCGTCCATGAACATCGTTAACGTCTATCTCCACCCCTACAAGGGACGCTGTGCAATGTAAAGTCTATCGTATAGGAGGGGGTATTTTCACAATGAACGGAAGACAGCAACAATGTCGGGTTTGACTGATTGCTCCGCGAAACGCACCCTGCAAGAGGTCATTGTGAGAAACAGTTACATAATGGCCGAACGTGAATGGCCCGTGGTATGCTTGTGTTAGCCTAAGAATCTGGGGATTGGCGGTCTTGCGTACCGGAGTGCTTATTGAGGGCGAAATGCAAGTGATGGTTGATCTGTAAAGTAACGCGAATCGTGTGATCTGTGCAACGTCAACGACAACTACAACTACTGAACAGGTTTTGTGTCGAAAAGCAAGTGAACAACTATGTATGTATTTGCAGCCAACAGTACTCAGTGCAGAGCTCGAGCGATGAGGCACATAAACCGTTGGGGCAGCATTCCAAACTGCCAGAGCAGGGGTAGTCTTCATCGCACTCTTTTGACGATGGTGAAATGTTCGCACCAACATAGTGTCAGCCGGGGAAGAAGCAAGGGAGACGCGCGCGTGGTTCAGTATATTATCTTCAGGTAGTTGGGCGACATTGGCCATAGAGCGCAATAAAAATGTACAACTATACACGACCGCAAGAGCTTGAACCGAAGTATATCTTGCGTGAGTGATGCCCCGACGCAAATATGTCGACAAACCTCATGAATGTCCTACATGTGACTCAAGTACACTGGGCTGGCTATTTACAATAGTTTACCTGCGCTATGCTTTCGAACTACGTATCCGAGATGTCTGCAGCTTCGGGTTAATCGAGACCCAAAACGGAGGTAAATTGTTGCGTCAAGGAAGACCAGGGCCATAAAATTTTCCATCTAGGATGGGCCGTAAGTACCGCAAGGGTGGACGTTTGATGCGTGCTAAGATAATGGAGGTAGCATTTTTTTGCGTTTTTGTTTCTGAGTGACGGGGCTCCTCAACCCAAAATCGTCGGAATGCCGTTCTTGTTTTTCAATCTGATTTTTGTTTTTGTATACGTAGGCCATAGGTTTGTTCACCGTGATGCACTTTCAGTTTACTCAAAATCGGTTTTTTGGGTGAGGTTCAGAGCTCCTCAAGTGAGGAGCCTCAGAAAAAAACTGGTGCATTTCTATCGTCGCATGTGTCGTTTACTGTGCGGTCTGTTTCATCCTGTCTCGGAGTGGACGCCAGAGACGTGCCGTGTCGTAAAGACCATGGTTTTGGGTATAGAGGTCATGAGCCCGAACATGTCGCGTGCGTGTATGTATACTTTCTTAAATGTCGATGGCAAGTGTTTGGAGACTTGTGGGTCTCGAAAAGGGGTTCACATTGCGGTCTGAACAGAACGGGTTCCCACGTAAGTTGTGGAAAGAAAACGTGTGGTCTTTCTTTCACAAGCCGGTATTGAACATGTGTAAAACATTCGTAAAGGAAACATTTAACGTTGTGCATACGTAATAAGTGCTTGGCGTTGACCATTCAGACATTTGGCCCTAGAACGTTTACCCAATTGGTACCATCATCACCACCGACACTCAATGCAGAAGACTCCTCACCACAGAGCTCAACGTCGAAAACACACGTTCCATTCGGGCAGCAAACCATGTCTTCAGGGCACTGAATGTCAGCGTCGAATCCGGTCTCTGACGGGAACGGCAACGACAGACGACGCAGAACCATACATGACGCGCACGTGATCATTCTTAAAGCCAAGAGCAAAATCATACCGGTAGCGCATGCTGGTCGCAAAGTGAAATTCAATGTATTGTGTAGTCAGCTTGGTCGCATTTACACCTGGATCCGGCCCAATCAAAGGACAGGGCTTGACGCAAATTGTATGAGGCACACCACACATACGACGTATCATTATAAGCGGACATGCCGGCGCGTCTAATTTCTACGTGTGACTGGGGTCGAGAGGACCATGAATACTGTATTCGTTTCGATTGGTACTCCCTTTACGTAAAAAATATAGAAATATTGCAAACATATTCTGCACCGTCAGCGGATTGACAACAAACCACGATGTATTAATCGTATACACCAGTGACCCCGTTGTTGACATCGCGAATTTCGAGTACAAGCCTCGTCGTCTTTTCCCGGAAGATGGACGACGCATACTAAGGTGGAGGTAAGACTCATGTTTTTGGAGGAACCTCTGTTAAGGAGCTCCATACCCCACCCAAAGCTCGACTTTGGCACAGATCGTTCGCCTAACAGACGCGTGCAACGATAGAGGCAGCGACTTTGGCCTGCAACATTTTCTGTCTGACGGGGTTCCTGAACACAAAACCGTCCGATTTTTTGTTTTTTCTTTTCCCAATATTATTCAATATATATCTATTACGGAGGACCACAGTACTCAGGACCAATCATGGTGAGTAAAAACAATGCAATATACAGGTTTTTGTGACATCGTGGGTCCTGATTACTATGATTCTCCGTAATAGTGCATTTGGTTGCTTATCGGGTAGTACTTATACTTTCCCCCCCAAATTCAGTTTTGGGGAGAAAAATAGAGCTCCGCAAGTGAGAAGCCTCAGAAAATTAATGGTGCGCCTCTATCGTAGCATGTGTGTGAGTCAACATCGACGGACACTCCGATGACCTACGTAGGTGTACAATACATATATATTACCGGTATATAAGGACACACCAACTAGATTCCAAAGAACATGGATAGTTCATCAAATTGACAAGCCCGTCACACGGAAGCGTGCTGTCCCAGACCTGCTACCCTTCACGTAGCGCGGATCATGCTACCGACTTCCAGTGAGGTGGTATGCACAGCCTGGCTCCAGACATGCTGTGTGCCTGTGTTTTGCATTGGCCCATGGTCATGGGCGGACGAGGTCGAAGTGTGGAGAGCACGATTTGTGGCCACGTCCCCAGATTGGAAAGCGTATGGCGCGTTTTTGGGGTTGGTTATTCTCTTGTCAACATCAAGCCTTGAGGGTTGGCGGCCTTTACCACAGGAGTCGGCATTATAATTACACTTTTAATGGCGTTTGGGTGATTGATCACAGTGCACCGCGACCCATATGGTATCGAGAACGAACCACTGCGTCCTGCGTCCGTGCTCCAAGAACTTTCAAGGTAAACTCACCGACAACATAACCTTTCACCACACAGGTCGGCGGTGCGCACATCAACCGTGCAATTGGCAGCGCTCGCTAAAAATGGCAATGGTGAACAGTGTCTTGCCGTTGGTACTGCCAAAACGGGCAACTGCACCACCGACACCTCTCGTTAAACAATTCGCCGCACCACCGTGACAACACGGGGCTGCTTACCACAGTCGACGAGATCGTGGGCGCAAGTTCCGTTCGGGCAGCAGTGGGTATAGACAGGATCAGTGCATTCCTGGTCTTCCTCGCATCCTGTAGCCAACGGCGGGCGGGAACAAGACGGAAATTGGAGCCGTCGAAAAATAAAACAAGCCTCAAACAATCCAAGCGCGTAGCACGGGACAGCAAATGAAGGATGATGTATTGACCTATGTAGACTACTCAATAGCTGTTGGGCTACTGCATTGAGCAAGAGCAAAGCACGTGTACTTCTACGCGCGGCCATAGGAAATTACACGATCTGGAGCGAATTATGTCACACATGTACTAAGCTCTACCTAGTATGCTACTACTGTAGCAGATATGAAAAAAATACATAAACACATTCGTGCATGCGTCTGGAGTACACTACAAGCGTCGAATGTTTACCGCAGTGTCAACCATAATGTATTGAACATGTGCGTTTGGCCATTAGCAGGATGATCAAGAACAAAGGCCATCAAAGCACATTTATTGTTGGCCGCGCAGTCAATAAATTCAAAAATATGCGTCGTCTAATGCCTAGGACGCTCTGCCTAGCATACTAGCTGACACGCATAGTGAGGCTTGAGACTCACGGTCAGTGCCTGGTTGAAATGGTTTATGCCTGGGAGAGTTTTCCCTCAGATTAAAAGGCCGAATGAGGCGGGCGCGTGGGCTGTATGGAAGAATACAGTCAAGGCGACCGAAGAAAACAATATGAATATGTTCAAGAAATATTGTTCGTCTCCTGGTCATGGGGGGCGTCGGATTTCACGCAGGGATGGGTATTAACAACGGCAAAATGAGCAAGACCAGATCTATCTCGTACCGGGAACCGTGCAACAGCTGAAACTCACGACCGCCGTTCGGGATTCTGCCTAAAAAGGAAAATTTGTGGAACTACATAACGCTAAGTATCTAATAAATCATTCAACACGCGATTTATGCCACATACCAAGAGTGCCTGCAGTAGACCATCGCTGACGGCTCTGGTGGACAAATATCCAGTTTCGAAAACCATCTCAACCACCACCACCGTCACAACGACCACCACCACTGACACCATCACACACCGCCACCACTACCACCATCACATCTCTCACCACCACCTCCACCTCCACCAACACCACTACCTCGACCACCTTCACTACCACCACCTCCACCGCCTTCACCACAACTAGAACCTTCACTAAACCTAATATATCTTGTTTGCTTACCACAGCGATCGAGTTCTTCAGCACAACTTCCGTTGGAGCAGCAGACTTCGTCATCATGGCAGTGGTTGTCGTTTTGGCATTCTGTCACACATGGTGAGCGGGAGCATCCCGGGAAGGACATGCAACGTGGGCGCACGGGAGGTAGCAATGCACTTGGCTTATATCAAAACAGAAGTATTAATACAACTACCTGCACAAGTGTCGCCGTTCGTCGATATTACTATTTGCACGTGCCGGTATGTATAGATGCGCACAACAGAGAGGGGTAGAACTGTCGGTCAACAACATTTGTTTCTCGTGGATCTCCTCAACTACAGATGCATCCAATATCGTTGGTACCCGATGTACCATTTTGCGATACATCTCCGTGTAGTTCCCGGCGGTTCCAATCTTAATCCGGTTGTACCTTCGCTGCATACGGCGGTCGCGTCGAGGGTGAGATGGTACGCCCCTTGAGAGAGAAGCTTGGTGACGATCGGGTGCTCTCCTACAGTAGCTCACGTGTATACAGTATTAAAGAGGGCCATAGTAATCAGGACCCACGACATGCACAAAAACCTATACATTCCACCGTTTTTACTAACCATTTTTGGTCCTGATTACTACGTTCCTCCGTAATAAGCTTGGCCACTGGAAAAAACAGGAAAACATCGCACATGCATGGCATGAGCACTAGCTTGTGCGGCGGCCACTTCCATCGGTTTTGTGCTTTGGAGTTGAAAACACATTATTGCCTTCGTGTAACACTCTATCTACTGTATCCTATTGATTGATCATATCGGATTGTCTACGGGGTAGACATGAAGTACGATCTACTCCAAGTAGGTAGAATCCTGTCGTCGGTGATCACTTAGACAACGCCTGTACAAGACAACGTCACCCTTTGCGTAGAACGCTGTGAGCAGCAAACCGAGCTACATTATATCAGGGTGGACAAACACACAGGAAGGTGTGAGTGTCGCGTGGTGGATCTCGGTTGAATTTTCCCAGTTATTAAGCCGGAGGAGGCGGTGGCGAGACGTGTATCACATTGGTCCTTTATCAGGGCGGGTGGAGTAGTGGCGGTTGCCCGCTGCAGTGACCGAAATGTCTCGGTACACTCTAGAAGACACAGGAGTGGCACTATGCGGATAACAGTTAAAGCTATAGTGTCGATAGTTCTGACTGGTATGTAACGGCGCTAAACAGACAACTACTCTACATATGTCGCGCGTGTCTAATTGTTTCTATATGAACTGGTAATATGAAGTTTAGCGACGTGTTTAGCTTCAAGCATGGAGATCCAAGTTTGTCCATAATGCAAACGGTGTTTGGCCAATAAAATACCAGGAACCGTGTGATGTATGAAATTTTCTGCACCACGGGTTTCCGGCCTTATAAAGGACTGGGGCGAACTAGCATGTGAGCCGTCGACTCTAATTTCCTGAAACAATGATGACCCGCTGATAGCTATTTTTGAGGTCGTGTCTGGCGTCCACAATGCAAAACCAGGTCAGAATGCAAACGGTTTTGCTCCATTGAGAACCGTGAACTGTAATGTGTTTAAAATATCACCATCCACAGCTTTCTGGTTCGGTTCTGAACAGAACCGGGGGGCCAACTATTATATAAATACAAATACATACCCGCTAAACAGATAAATTTAGTTTTCGGATTTCGAGGGGGTGTCTGGTTTCGACAACGAACAAAAAATCGCGGCCATAATGCAAACGGTGCTTGCTCCATTAAAAACCGGAAACCGCAGACGAATTAATGTAGATCTTCGTAAAGTTTCTGGTTATTTAAAGGACTGGGACCAACAAACCATGTATGCCGTAACACTTCAATTTGATGAAACAGAGATGAAATGTCGATGTCTGTTTTTACTATGATGTTCGGCTTCGTACATGAAAAGGATAGGTTTGTCTGTAAACGTACGAAAACAAAGTAACAGACAAAGGATGTTCATTGATCCTGTGAGAATGAAGCATCCCAGGTGGCCGGAATCCCCCCATTCTCCGATCTGCGCGCAAAAATATCCTTGTGGAGGCGTTGAGCAATGTAGGAAACCCACAAGGTGCCTACAACCTATATATTTCGGAGGCTGTAGGCACCTTGTGGGTTTCCTACATTGCCCAACGCCTTCACAAGGATATTTTTGCGCGCACATTGGAGAATGGGGGGGTTCCGGCCACCTGTGTCCGCACTCCACTCTGAGAAGTGTGTGATGAACTGAATTGTATGTGCGGCCAGCAGATGAAAGATGGTGGTGTGGGAAGGTGCTGGGAGGGAGTGTGGGGGTGGGGGTGTCT
>JAYJMJ010000599.1:1764470-1778402 GCA_036873875.1 Laminaria ephemera | reverse complement strand
ATAATCCCTCATCAAGTATGGAACTCCCTAATCTCCGGCGGAACATCTCCGTCGTGAACCAGAGGACAACCAACATCTTCTGCAGTACCAACATTGAAGTCGATAACCCCCACATCTTCGATTGGCTCAGAGGGTCGCGGGACTATTAAAATAACCACAGGGTCGGGGTGTTGAACCGGCTGGTGCAGCTTTACCAACCCTGATTTGGTTTCGTGTTGTTACTACAGTATCATATTGCTAAGCACTTCACCCCGCAGACGGGAACCCATGATACCCTCGAAAATTACCATGGTAACCCATGGCTTCCGATGTCGTCCCGTGGGTTCCCACGGAACTTATTTCGGGATCCCATGGGATCCCCTCTCGGCATCTCGCGGGACTGCACGGGAAATCTTTGAAGTACTGTACATATCTGGTGCGTATGTGCTGCGGTCATCGATTTTACATGCAAGCCGGATACTCTGGATCCCACGGGATACCGTGGGGTCCCATGGGACCCATGGGACGCATGGGACAACAAAGGAGCCTCGTCCCGCGGGATCCCACGGGAACCTGCGAGAAGCCCCATGGAAGCACAGCAGCGACGCAATCCGCGCTACACCGTAAAAACAGCGCAACACACACCCATACACACTCGCGAGTGAGCATGCGCACCAAAAGGTTCGACTCGCGCGCCAACATTGAGTGAGCGCGGATTTACACACTGCAAACGGAAAAAAGCAAACGCACGCATGAAGAGCGTTCGTTCTGTCGCCGGCGCTCTCTTCCTTGTTGCGAGACACTGAGATAATGTCCATGGGGCTCTATCCGGCCGTCTCATCGTGTGTTCCAGAAAGTGACAATACTATAATAATATTTGCTGGGATAAACAGATGTACGTGGCGAGTATTGGAACTCTGCAGTACTGAAATTATTATGTGCGACCTTTCTGCAGGTTAGTACATCAGTTAGTAAGAGTAGCAGTGTTTGTAGTGATGTCGCTGTAAATGTGGCGACGTTAAAAACCCAAAATCCAGAACTCCCTACCCGGGGGGTTCGATGCAGTATGTGTTGTGTTGTGTTTTTCATCCCATTTATTCTGGCGAGACAGATGTTTGACGCACCAGCCGGGGTCACACAGGAGGAAGGTAAACACAGAAGATTTATCTCCACCTTTCCTCCTGCAGTACTCTTGTACGTATCACGGTCAGGCATGTAGCTTTAGACCTGCACCCACGTTTTTGTATATGAACTACTTGGAATTAGCGTGGGATCGTTTTTGCAGTGATAAAAGGTCCGCCAGCTTTGTCGTCGCTTCTCCGTTTCAACCTTCCGGAAGGAAGGAGAACACACACTTTCCAATGATTTGACCGCTGCAGTTTATGGACCATGTCGGTGTTTTCCCACCGCCATGGCCCATGGCAGCCGTGCGTGAGCCGTGAGGGTGAGGATGACAGTACAGACAACATAATAATAACTCAACGATGATGTTCGTGAAAGATAAAAACGAAGGCACGCACCGGGGGGGAGACGGAAAATCACCTGTCCTGTGACTGCGGCTGGTCCAGAACAGAAGGCCGCTGAAGGATAAATCCCCTGCGAGCGGAAAGTATGAATAATGACAAAGAAAAGAGAAAAACAGGGGCCAGAGGAGATTCGATCCCGACACTTGAAAACGCCGGATCTTGTTTTTTTTCAAACATCACCCGCAGCATCAACACCACAAACCACACACACCACAGACACGCATCAACCTGGACCCAAATCCCCGAGGCTTCCAGCGCAGCGCCAGCTTCGGACGAGTCGTACGAGAGAGGACATCATGCAAGGCTTCACGTACCACCGGTACCTACTGCTCCTGTGCTCCTGTGGGGCTGGATCGTGCGGACCGTTCAACGACCGGTTTCGATATCTCCAAATTCTTTGTGCAACGACCAACATGTGAGCTGGCGGAGGGGGTGCTTTGGTTTGGTAAATGGCGCCGTAGTTTTTCTTTGGCGAAACTCTTTTGGCACGCGCTTCTCGACCAGTGTGCGCGGCGTAGCAAGCGTCGGTTACCACGCTCGTTTGCTTTGCCCGTGGGACTAAGCATTCATTCGAAGCGGGATCTGGGGCGCTCGTGTTTGGGCAGGTTGCGTCGAATGATCCGAATGATCCTGAATGTTCTCCGATCTTCTTCTTTCTTGTTGCCTTTTCTACTTCTTGCATACGACTACGTATAAACTACATGGAGAATTCCGTTCAACGTTTCTCTTCTGTTCTTCTGAAATCTGGTATCATTCGAGTAGGTTCTTAAATCGCTGCTGCTGCTGTAGATGCCGGCTTCAAGTCACCGATCACGTGCCGCGCCTGTCCTGTCTTGAGGCATCTTCCTAACACACCCTCCGTCACGAGCGCGACTCAATGCATCTTCGATCGCGCCCTCTATATATCCCACTTGGCTCACTGCTTAAAGTATACCAGGGTATGGATTTTACTCTTTGTTCCGTTGCAGATTCGTGCCAGCCTATTTGTTTTTTTCTGTCCGCAGACGAGAACGAATCCCAAGATTTCTTGTTTCTTCCTATTTATAGCACATCCTCTGTCATGAGCACAACTCGATACACTGCCGGCCCTCTCATAACAAAGAGGTCCGCAAGAAAGTCAGTCAGACATTTCCGGGGAAACAAGAAATTCAGGAGCGGTTAAGTTAGTGTGGAACACATCCTTCATTAAATATGAAATTCAGCCTGTGTCAGCGTCCTGGTTTCTTGTTGCAGGGCCGGCACTGTACAGCTTCGAACGCGCCCCTCTATACATCCCGCTATTTACTGAGTTCATTGCTGTATGGATTTCACTCTTTAGTTCGTTGCGGACGGTACCAACCCGTGTGGTTATTCTTTTCTGTCCGTTTTTTTAGCTCTTCTTTCCGTTTATCCGATCGCGTCGTCAAGCCGTTGTACGGAGCTACTGGCACGCACCACGTACCCAACCAAAGGGAATGAACGCATCACACATCACACATGCATCAAGCGAGCACCACACTGCGTGTTCGAGTGATGATGATGGTGATGATGTTCTCATATAAGCTACTTTCGCAGGAATCTAGCCCGTGGTCACCAAAGACAATATACAAAGGCTAAGAAAGCGTCCCGATGGCAGAAATATTCCGAGTCCGAGCAGAAGCAAAAACCCGAAACCCACCTATTAATACGTGGCTTATCGTCGTATCATATTATACGAGAACGATTTTGAAGATTTGTTTCTTAATTTCAGCGAGTACTATACCTGGTACAGAGCGGTCTACTTATCTTCGAGATATGTGACTCGGAAAGAAGAGAAAGCCCCATCTTCATTTCGTCACCCCCAAGAGATTAAGTACACCACGCGGAGAGTGAAGGGAAAACGGAGGTTGCAAGGTGGCAGACAACCGCCCGCCTCTCCAATAGGATCTGAGGGGGGTAACCCCAGTCAAGGCAGACGGATGCCCCCGTCATTTATCTCCCGTGTCGGGAGGCCGGATAAGTGAACGTCTGTATGCGCATATTGGCCTTAACCGCTTGGAAACTGCACCCACGTTTTTGGGGAAAAACCACTTGGAATCAATGTGGGATTTTTTTTTAAGATCCAAGGAGTGGTCATGGCAGATTGGGAATTTTGCATGGAAGCGCCGCTTTGAGGCGGCTGAGTATCCTCGTGGAGCACAACCTTTTTACCACACTGCAAAAATGACCCCACCCTAGTTCCAAGTACTTTGTCCCCAAACCGTGGGTGGGGTTCTAAAGGGCCAATCTTCAACGATCAGCTGTCGATCGCCGACACGGTAAAACCTTAGGTTCAGGCCCATACAGCGGTGGAATTTGCGCGCGCCCAAGACGCGTGGTACGATAGAGGAAGCACTTTTCGGTCAAATGTTTTGCGACTGACGCGGCTCCCCAATTGAGGAACTACCCAATATCGCTGGAATACCGTTTGCGTTGTTTAAACGATTCGATATGTGCCTAGGCCATGGGACTGTTCATCGGGTTGCAATTTCCTCTTTCTCAAAGTCGTTTTATTTTAGTGAGGAGCCTTAAAAAACATGGGTGCACCCCTACAGTACCACGCGCCCCCAGTGGGTGCGGGGTTTGGTGGTATTTTATCTTCGAGAGCTCCGCCTGCACAGGCGCACGTCTTAGTTTTGCTGCCGGCGTTGCAGGCTCCGGCAATCATCTCGTTCGCGGCACCAGCCACCGCAAAGTATCTGCGGTGGGCGCCGGCCGCTAGGGACCCAGTCGCCGCAACGCCACAAAGACAGGATCTGTAACGACGGCTTGTCGAGAAAATGGAAAGAAAAAACAGTTTGCTCATGGAAACCCGCTCTAAGCCGAGGGATGAACAAGTTGATATTAGCGTGTTTGCGAGGTACCAACTTTAGTTGGGTACGAGTTGGGTTGGAAACATATAATAATAGTATTGAAACCGTCGAAATCACAATCCAAGGCCAACCCAACCCACGAAAAATCAGCGAAAAGTTAGGGGTTTTTATTTGCCCATTTTAAATTTCTATACTATTTTTTTCGTGGGTTGGTTGGTCATGGGCTATGAAATTCGTCGGTTTCACAATACGTACTAGTTTTACATTTTTTCCAACCCAATAGAGTTTTGAAATCGCAAACACATATTGTGATGTACGGCGTTTGTTCCAATATTGCCTCTTGTTGGGTTGTCGGATCATTTATACCACAGGTAGCTACTACTGTAGTATACGAGGTTTTGTTTGGCTTTTCGGTATCAGATCAAACAAAACTCTTTATTTTCGGTACCTATTGACGTGCCAGGATGCGCATACACCCACGTCCTGTGTACTATGATGTAGAGAGTAGTGACATGCCAGGATCGTAGGATCGCGCACGGGTCCCAAAACGTGTTGGCTGAGATACATGCCGAAATCTGGGTGCACTTTGGTAGGATCGTTTTAATTCATCCCTGGTATATCATATCTACGAGATACCAGATATATAGTTATATTTTCGGTACATACCTAATCAAGCACAACACCGCTTTCGTCAGAGACAGCAGTAATAAGCAGGTGACAGACCGTGAGTCAATGCTCCTCTTCCAATGGTAGTAGTTGCATTCGAAACCCAGTCTGGATGCTACCCCCGACGCTGGTTGGGCGGTATTATCGGTTTTGTTGCTGTCTGCCTGTTGTCTGTTTTTGCTTACCCGTAGTTTTGTTTTGTTTTCGCCATGATCTTGTTTTGTTTCACTCAATTCAATTTTGTTTTCCTGGGTGCCTCTTCCCTCCCCCCTTGCGTTCCTTTTACATATTTCTTTGTTTCTTTCTCCTTTTTCTTTCTTTGTTTCTTCTTTTTATTTGTATTTCTCCCGTTCAAGTTATCTGGCGTGTTGGCTTGTGTATGTTCCACTTTCGTATCCAGTACGTTTGGTATTGCAAGGCCAAACTCCCTTACTACCCTTACTACTGTAATTGCGATATATGTCTCCGTCTCGTAGTGTGACTAGTCGTGCTTTTTTTGCGGCGTCTTCTTTCTGTCTTGTGGTGACCACAGAGCTTGAATGGAAAAACAGCACGGACACTGCATGTGCTGGATGTTGATGGGTAGAGATATCAGAACACACACACACACATTTACTTCGACTCCAGGGTTATTGGAGCCCTGTCCTGTGAACACGGACTAGATTAAGGCGATGAGTTATCGCAAGGACAACAAGTTGATGTTTTGCCAGGATGCGCATACACCCACGTTCTGTTTACTCAGAGACAGCAGTGACACGCCAGGATCGTATGATCGCCCACCGGTCCCAAAAACGTGTTCACTGCGCTCACAAACCACAAACCGCAACAACATCACAACCTACAACCATCGTCGTGCAACAGTGGAGCATACAGCAGTATACTGCTGTATACTGCGGGATCCACATCTTATTGTTGTTGTTCTCACATTGACTCATCGCCAAAATTAAGTCCGTGACCACACGACAGGCTCCAGTCACTCTGGAGCGGAAGAATACCGTCCGACATCGTGCAGCATGAGCTTCAACGTCGATCACTCACAAAACAACCCCAGAAAAAGCCAAGGCAGATCAGAAATATCTAATAAAAAGGACACCTATGCACGACCTCCATTATGTACCTATCATACTTAAAACATCGATCTACTCCACCCTATCCATTTCCCCCGGGGGCAAGATATGCTGAAATCCACCCCCAAACTTTTCATACTGTTGCACCAGGTATCTCGTACAAGAGTTGGAATGCATTTGGGTGGCTAACCAAACGCATGGTACGTAGGGATGCACATAATATTTCTGAGGATTCTGCCCTATGCCTCACCCAACAACTGACTTTGAGAAAAGGATATATTTGCCCGTCAACGAAGTAACGGTCTCCGTAGAGGAGTCAACCGGAAATCACGGTTTATTGTATTAAATAGTGAGAATTGGCATGTTTACATCGGGGTTCGGGGTTTGGGGAAAGAGGCGCCATAATCAAAGACAAGTCACCTGCTCCCACCCCGCTCATTGTTGGGAGCAGATCTCATGAGAAGGCTAGCAAGACCAAGCCGAGCGCAAGCGAGTCGGGGTTCTTGCTGAGAACATCAGTAGACTAAGGTAGTCGCCTGGTTGCCCAACCCAGCCAGAAGTCGAAACCTCTTCCTTCATCCGCCCGCCCTCCCCTTTTTTTCTTTCGACGGGGGGGTGGAGGTGGGGGGAGGGGAGAGCTAGGTAGCTGGGTTTCCGAGAGTTTTTCTTTTCCTGATAATTGTTTTTCTTGGGGTTTTTAGTTAGATCGGAAGAGTCGAATGGTACGGTACCATTCGGAGGCTTGGTAATCCGAGAGGACTGTAGGCGGTAATAGTTACGAATCCGGCTGGTATCATGGTAAGGAGAGAGACGGTAGACATGTGGACGAGATATGCAGGATATTGCAGGAGGCTGCGATGGGTGTATCTGGCCAAGGGGAGAAATGTTTCTCTCCCAAGACCCAGAAAAACGAAAATGACAATGCAATTCGGAAGATATCAACCTGATAAACAATCCCGCAGCCTAGGTACGTAACGAATAATATTTATACCACAAAACGCATTTCCAACGATATTGGGTGTTATGTTGTTTATCTTCTGAATTGCATTGTTGACCGACCCAGCGACTACCTCATGTCTGCTCACGTTATCAGCAAGACCTCCAACTCGCTTGCGTTCGGCGTGGATTTGCTGGCCTACACGCATCGAGTTCCCCATGAATGGGGCTGCAGGGTCCTTATTTCCCTATTATTATAATCTGACCTCGATCCCCGATATAGACACGCCTAATTCTCTCTACCAATACATAATGTTTTGCTCGTTACGCAGTTTGCGGAAGCCGTTACTACATGTACGGACACACCTATCCTTGCTCAGTTGAGGAGCCCCGTCAGTCAGAAGCACTTTGGCCAAAACGTGCTACCCCTGCCGTAGTACGCGTCATACTGGGTAGTTGCTCAGCTGAGGAGCACCGTCTATCAGAAAAAGTTTGGCCAAAAAGTGCTACCCCTATCGTAACACGCGTCACCAGTCGCTTCGATCTCACCCTTGCGGGTGCAATCTATATCCAAGGTCACAGTTTAGGCAATGAGGTATAAATATATGTCGTACCTACAGCAGTAGCAGAGAAAATAAACAAGTACCTTTGTGACCGGTAGCCCTTTCTCCTATTAACAGACTGCCGAACGGTCGACGCGCCACACGAGGCTTCGACGCTCGGTCGCCCTGCCAACACGGTGGCGCTCAACGGGCATACTTCGTATGCCTTATGATCACTTCGCCCCACACAGCTCTTTCGGTGACGACATTCATGCACCCATATCCTAACGCAATTCCCACTCTCTTGACCCCACTGTTGCCCCTTCGTTGGCCGGACGTCATGTAAGGTCGGAATCACCGAGTGCTGACTGAGGCGTCGAGGCAACAAGCCACTGGAGTTTGGCAGCAGCAGGGATTTCGTGCGATGAGCCGAACGTGCTACTGCACGTGACCGCTATTATCAATTATTGCTTTCACCGGCATGGCGGGTAAGTCGACAGCCTCATTGACCCCGCAACTGATAACTGATATTGTTCGTATTGCTGCGGCTGTAAGCATCGACCGCTTCGGTGGTGGGGACTATCTCTCGGCTGAAAGTACCGGTAAAGAGTTCTGAGCGACATGCCCTCTTCTTCTTTTCGTTTAGAAGGACACGAATCCCCATAGGCCTACATCCCTGATGCGTTGGCTGCAGCCGACTATATACGGCTGTCAGAGTGAATCGACCACGGACCGCATGAGCCTATGCATATGGTCAAGCTCGACGATGCGAATGGCGAGGAAGCCAGGCATGGGCGCGAACGTGTCGACAACAGCATGCTGGTACTTCTGGTTAAGACTGTTGAGATGAGAGTGACTGATCCGTCGTAGACGAAATGCGTCCCAACTTCGACCAAGGTGGATATCGCCTTCTCAGGGTGGTTCAGAGAGGTGAAGCTGGAGGAGCCAGCAACACCGCAGGAGGAGGAAGCACGCTTCGTCGCGCACGTCACTGCACTCTTGGTGCGTGGAGGTCAATACCGGTCTATCGAGAAGAACGCCCACGCCGACGAGGAAGAGAGGAAGAACGCCGCTGCTGCCCGGGAGCAGGAGACGATGTCTTTTCGAAGCGCAGCAGAGGCAAGCATTCTGGCAGGCGCACGACGAAGCACGTGCAGCGTGGCAGGTGCACACCAGGCGTGCAGGTTTCTCTTCACGCCTGGCGGCGCCTGGCACGCTGCCAGTGCTCCCCCGTGTGCCTGCCAGACCGCTTTCCTCTGCCGCGCTTCATAGGCTTGGTCTTCTGCGCTTGGGCGGCCGCGGCGTGCTGCCGCTGCTTGGCCTTCGCGCGTCTCGCTGACCCGTGCGATGGCTGCGCGGCGAAATGCGGACAAACCGCCGCCGTTCGGCGTCGGCGAGGTAAGCTCGGATCGCCGACTTCTGCCTCTGCTGTGCCTCAAGAACTACCCTCTGCTGGTCGAAACGACGTCATTTAGACGAACAGAGGGTAGTTTTTGAGGCACAGCAGAGGCAGAAATCGGCGATAAGAGCTTGCCTCGCTCATTCCAACCGGCGGTGGTCTGTCCGCATCCGCCGCGTAGCCATCGCACGGGCCAGCGGGCGCGCGAGGATTCACGGTAATTGTCGTTTCTATGCTCTAGACAGTTGCGTCTAGGTATTTGCGGAGCATGCAGCCCCAGGGAAAGCTTGCGCGATTCTATGCATGCCCTTGGACAGTATACACGCCGCGATTGTGTGAATGTGGAGCTTTTGTGGGGTGCGTGACGGATGTGTCCGAGGGGGCTACGCCAATCCTTTCCACCCAACCACTGTACTTCATTACAACGACGATTGGGTGGCTAGACAATTTCGGCCGCGAGCGGAAGAGAGAGTTGGGGTGTTTGATATCCCCGCTATCGTATACACTCCACCACGCACCACTAAAGGGGAGAAATACGCAAAAAAAACTAATATTTTTCTTTACTACGCGGAAACTGATGTGAGTTGACCGAGCGAAAAGAAGGGTAAATCCTACTGCGACCTAAACACCAAAGCAAACATGTTATACTGTAGCGCGTGGGGAAGAGGGAGGGCTGCTAGGAGATTCCGGCTCTGAGTTACGACGAGAAAAGAGCAAGGGCTTGTGAAATTGATGGGAAACAAACAAAGCATGATCACATACCGCCCCATGTAACTTGAGGCACAACTTCCCGTTGCGCGATGGTACAACTGCACCAGTGGGGGAGGGCATCACCACCGTTAAAGCGGTCGACCCCGGCAAGCCGCAGCAGCATCAACTAGAGAAGCTACGGTTTGTCAACGATGCTGCCGACTTGGACACCATGCCGGCGAGAGCGACAAGAGTGGGTTGCATGCAAACAGCGCCTTATCTGCTCTTTAGACTCCTAAATCGTGGTCGCGAGGGTTTAAGCCGATGTTGCTGCTTGCACTAGCCAACAGACAGGCGGGGGGACAAATAGAAGCGGCACAGGTTTTTGCGTCGCCGGGTAGTCTTTCCTGTGGCTCGGATGTTTTGGCGGAACGCGCGCTGACGGAAACGCAAATGGTATGTTGTGCTGGGCAGTGTTTTCACACAAATTTGAATACCCATTACAGTACCGTACCGTATCATACAATTAAACAGAACGACAGCACTTCCCGCTCACGATAAGTCCAAAATAGCCAACCTCGAGCAAATTCAGCTCGTCATACACCGAGCAATGTAGATGCAGTATTTTTTTATCCGCGACATCTCTGCCAACCATAAAGTATTATTAGCTCTCTCCGACACTGAAACCGAAGCAGGTCACCAGGGCAATGTCAACAATCTCGTCGCCCGTCAGCGACACCAAGACAGCACGTCCGTCACCAACAGCGAAAACGGCGTCCAACATGCACAATGATGATGCTGACGGATTGGTTATTTTCCCCGAAGACGTCCTCCACGTGTGTATCGTCATTGCGACAGCACGGTGGCCGGAGGCTAGCAACGTGGAGTGCGTTCGGGAACATTTCTCCTCTGAACTTGATGGTGGGGACGGAAAACCCTACCGCTTGCTTTGGCAAACTATCAAACACCACTAGAGATCATGTCTCCTAGCTCGCTCCATCTACGGAGAGTGCGAAGGACGTGGTTCTACTTGCAGTCATGAGCGTGTACCCTCGCATGTATGCGCTTCTGGATCCCCCCCCAAACATAACCACCTCTCATTGACAGATTCGACTTGCCATACGCCCTGCTCTGCGGCCGGAGATGGGCCCGTCAGCTCTCCCTGTGGTAACTATTACTGCCTTGTAGTCTGCGACCTAAATTGTTGTGCCTAGTTTCGACCGGTTGGGACTATCGACGAGTGCCCTTGCAGGGTCAGACCCCGCGAGCGATACCAGTATTCCTTTCCCCGAACAGTCAAAGGTTCACTCCAATACGGTGGTCATACCAGAGACTACTCTGTTCGTTTGGCTGACGCTATCGCGTCCACTTGACTGCCGGTTTCCCCTGTGCTGTTCGTAGGCATTATAGCTGCTGTCGTTACCCGCACGGCGTTGTAGGGGGCTTCACACTGCTGACACTGCTGCTTGCACGTGCCGTAGACGGGCGCCTCTTCCTCCACAGGGGCATCCGCATCTGTTCTCACCTTTTCGTGCGCCAAGGCCGCGGCCTTGTTCCATGCCATCTCGGCAAGCCTGAGGGTACACCGGCGACGATGGGTGCGCTCACCGGAGGGCTTGCTGAGACGCCGTGGGGAAAAGACTATGCCGCGGCCTTGGCGCAGGAAAAGGTCAGGATAGATGTACCCAGCTACGACACGTGTAAGAAACAACGCGAAGACCACGAAAACGTGGTGGCGAAGATGGAAGTGGCGGCAATGTCCACGCGACCACACCGGGAACGCCTGGTGGTCAGAAATAGACACGGTAGTGGGAGACGTCTCGCTATGCCGACTCAGAGACCCGCCCTCCCCAGCCCTCTTATGGGAGTACGAATCCTCTCAGGCGTACATCGTTGGCATGTTGACAATCGGTGGAAAAGGTGCGACGGTCAGAGTGTACCGACCACAGTATACATGTGCCCATACTCGTGGTAAAGCTTGACGACGAGTCAGAGAAGATAAAGAAGACGTTAGACGCGGGCGCGAAACAATGCATGTCAACACATAGGAAAACCTAGTCTTATGCATCGATGCTTGTACAGTGGCGTGATGGATACAGTGCGCTTCCCCCTCGATCTGTGTTGCTGGTTCCTCCAGCTCCACCTGACCGAAGCTCAGCGATGATCTTCCTCTCTTCCTCCTCCCCGATATGCGCTCCCTCCTCGATAGCCAGCGCGGCAATGGCCTTCTTAACCGAGGTTTGCGCAGTGACGTGCTGTGTAAAACGTGATTCCTCCTCGTGCGGTGTAGTTGGCTCCTCCAGCTTCAGTTGGCTGCCCTGAGAAGGCATGGTAGATAGGTTTGTCTGTAAACGTACGAAAACAAAGTAACGGATAAACGAGGTTTATTTTGGTAGTGAGAATGAAGCATGTCCTTGCCAGGAATCTGGGTCAGAGTATTAAGTAGCAATGAGTAATGAGCACCCCACGACCAGTCTCGTGCGGGACTTGTCGCGTGCAGGTTAGCAAACGCACGCCGAACGCAAGCGAGTTGGGGTTCTTGCTGATAACGTGAGCAGACATGAGATAGTCGCTGGATTGCTCAACCAAGCCAGGCATTTGAGCATTTTCTTTCCCACCCGCCCACCCCAACGCAATTCGAAAGATAAACAGTGAATTATACATGCCATGTATTAATGTACAGACACATTGATCGTCAGATGCCAAAGCGAGAAGTAAGCACCCATCAGTTGATATTCGTAGTTGGCTTTGCGTCGGCGGCCGATGATATGCTTTTCTTTCAAAATAGTGAAAAAAATAATACAGAATCACGATCAGCCGCTCACCTCCCCTCTCGTACATGCCTTCTCGTAGTGTAAACAAATACTCAAAATAGCAAATACCTACCGCCGTCCCAGGTACAGTAGCACTTCATTACAAACAGGCTAGGTTGGGGGGGGGGGGGCTCCTTATTATGCATGGCCGTAGTATTAAAGCCGTAGTACAGACCGTCGCATCCTTACAATGCCGGGACGCAGCACGTCGAGTCGTGGTTTCACCGACCAGGGAAGCATTGCTTCAACTAAGTGCAAAGCGCTGGGGCGGGGTTAATATGTGGCCCATGAAGGGTGTAAATAATGGTTAGTATATCCGCGGGTAGATCAGCTGGCTGGTGGTCCTATTTCCTTCAAACCTACCTGTGTGTGGTTTGTGTTTATCGTACCATCGTGACAGTGTCATCGCATACATGCAGAGTACCACAGTACCTGTAAGACGTAGTCCCAATCCGATGCAACAACACACACAAACCACCGGCATCGCCTACACCAACACCAACATCAACACCAACACCAACACCAATATCAACACCAGCACCAACACCAACACCAACACCAACACCAACACCAACACCAACACCAAAACAAACACCAACACCAACACCAACACCAACACCAACACCAACACCAACACCAACACCAACACCAACACCAACACCAACACCAACAACACCAACACCAACACCAACACCAACAACACCAGCAACAACAACAACAACAAACACCAACACTAACACCAACACCAAAAACCACAGCAAGAACAAGAACAACTACCGTAGCCTCACCTGTTCCGCCTCACTGAAGCTCAGCCGTCCTGCGGACAACCGCACCATCGTCTTCGGCATGACAACCCTAGCAGTCGCGATCATCCGACCCATATCCCAGATGTCGGGTGCGTCGGCCTTGCCTTCATCGGCCAGAGGAGTCCCCTCGATAGCCACGAGCGCGTTAATCGGGACGGACTCGGGGTGCTCGTCCAGGGTAGCGAGGGTGTGCAAGAGTCCCACGCGATCGTTTTCGGCCTGTCATGAAGAAGATGCAGGAAGGAAGAGGGATCGTGGAGTGACTTCTTGACCCCTGTGGGACTTCAGCGGGAAAAAATATGAAAAAAAGTGAGTGATGATTACAGAGTCGGCTATACCAAGCATCCCGGGCTGCTGCGGCATGATGTCATAGGTGGGAGTATCTGAACATCAACGGAAGGAGTTGCACAACAAGCGCGCTGCATGATACTACTTGTACGGTGCTCTCACACCATAGAGAGCCACGCTTGTCGTATGTTTTGGACGCGTGTTACGGCAAGGGCAGCACTTCTATTCACCAAAAACCTTCTGACTGAGGGGACTCCCCAACTGGGGAACCACGCCATGCCGTTGGATGTTTAAGAGAACAACTTTTATAAAAAATTAAAAATACACTACAAGTACAGCTGTGAGATCCAGGATTTCGTCGAAACTCATATTTGCAAGCTGTGTGTGATACTCCGATCGCGCGTGTTACG
>JAYJMJ010000599.1:1736377-1751877 GCA_036873875.1 Laminaria ephemera | reverse complement strand
TTTCTGACCGGGTCACTGGGGTTTACATGGGGATAATTGTATGTATGGTAACAATACAAACTGTTTTTTACGGGGGGGGGGCTACATGGTGTTTTATGTGAATGTTAAAGGTTTGGTTGGTGGACATTAACATGAGATATACAAACAATTACATTTGCAGTGTTTCCCCCCGAAAACACTTCACCTTACTCCCCACTCCCCACCCCTACTACCGGGAGGATCTGTGTACCCGTACTGCCATTCCCGTACTGAGCGTCGTAAAATATCGTACCTGGTGACGATAGTGGGTGCCATCCGCGCACGAGCTGCTCCGTGCCGAAGCACCATTTGTCGGACAAGCGAAGCCATATTGACCTGACGAAAGAAATCGACCCGCCGCTAGTTCCCGAGGTTCGTCAAGGCCGCTCGCTGCTCGATGGATATACCTGTGGGTGGCAATGTACATGACGTGGTGTGTGTGTGTGTGTTCTTCACGTTAAACTGTTATTTCCACCCATCGACATCTAGCACACCCAGTGTCCGCGCCGATGTCTCATCCTATGTAGAGAGAACAAGCTCTGTGGTTACAAACTACGAAACAGAGATACATCGCAACATACAACACGGGGATTTGGCCTAGGGGAGATGGTCGCTCAAGTCGGGCAGTAGCACAACACGTGCAGAGTAATTCATGCACCCTATTTTAGGGGACAAACTACTACTTGGAATTAGTGGGGGGTATGCTTTGCAATACCGGCCAGGGCGCCAAAAACCTACCGGTACCAGGTACCAGGTAAAAAACAAAATAAGCGATTGCTCCAAAATTGCTCTTGTCTGTAGTTGTAGTGGGTACTATACGAAGTATAGCTTTTAGTACAGCGGGACGTGCCGATCTGATCACTCTTATTATCTCCTGAGTGCTCTTATCTATGATACGATACGAAGGGCACCGTGTCAACTGTCAACTGCTGTGCAAGTCCCTCTATTAATAGAGAGTGCCATCTGCTGCTATGCTGCTGCTGCTGCTGCTGTGTCACGTATACCAACCTGGACAAAAACACAAGGACCTTTGGTATTCATATTTAACAAACACATAGTACTTATATTTCCGTCCAAATTGGTCATGTCGAAGCAAGATTCTTGAACATGTGCGACGTGCACGAGCGACGAACGATTTCACTGAGGGAGCCTCAAGGCCAGCAGACCCAACCAACACACACGGCTCAGACCCAACCAACACACACGGCTCAGAGATAGGCACGTTTTCTGCAACCATTTCCCTCCGTCGCGTCTCACCGATGTCGACCTTGTCGGAAGGGCACAGAGTTGCAGAGACAGGTGCAGCCTGCGTACACGACACGCAAGCACTGCTGTGCAAGCCTGATTGTTCTACAATATTGGAAGGCAGCAATTTTAAGGGGTTCTTTGTTTCGTAGCCCCTATTGACCGATCTTTTCCAAATCTTGGAAGGCGGTTTTTAAAGGGGCACCTTATTCTGTAGCCCCTATGCAATCGCAGCGTTTTCCTCTCTCAGCGCAGACAGGTCCACTGCTCTATATGTAGGCCACGCAGGAGCCTCAGAGCAATTTAGAGTACTGCCCCACTACTTGAAGTACCCGGGAACCCTATCTCCAAGCCGCCGAGACAGCCCTGAGTGGCCATGAGGAACAAGAGAAAGCGGGTAGAGCGAGAGCCAGTAGCGGCCCCAGTCGACGAGGCCGAGGAGGTGGCCGAGCTAGAGGAGCAGGTCGTAGCGACGGCACCGGCTCGTGGGACACAGCCATTCACGGAGACCGCCGGTGATAGAGAGAAGTTTTCGACGTTGCCGCTGTCGCAGCGCACTGTGCGAGGGCTAGCCGATGGAGGCTTCAAGACCATGACTGAGATACAGGTTAGTTTGGGTTTGCGGCGTGCATTGATTGGACTACAGTATTGAAATGCTGACAGTCCAGTGGTTTAGGTCTTTCCTCTGTTCTGTGTTCTGCTGCCCCTACTGCTCTACCGGTTGTTGTGTGAATCATATCACGCACCAGGTACCTACCAGGTACATATCATACCGTGGGGTAGGAGCTATGGTGGTGCGTCTGCGGCCCAAGGCCTGTAATTCCTGAGACATTGCGCCTAGCTTGAGCCTGGGGGCGCTTCAGCATTGTGCGGTCTCTGAGTTCGTACGTACGTACCTGGTACCAGGTAGTACGTAATCGCGTGAGGTTTTACTTTTTCCCCAAAGGCGTTAACATGCGTCCCCTGTCCCCTCCCTTGTGTCACCTTCATAGTGTGGCCTACGCCGTCATCGTGTAATCGACATGTGTTTTCGTCACTATTTTTCCCGTTTGAAACCCCAAAGGCGTTAGCATGCGCCCCCTGTCCCCTTGTCATCCGATAGTGTGGTCTACCGGGTATGCTGTAACCGTAGAGTCTAATGGACTTTCATTTTCGTCACTTTTTTCCCTTTGAAGCTCCCACAAAAGCGCTAACGTGCGTCCCCTGTCCCCTTGTCATTCTTATAGTGCGGCTGGATGTGCTGTAACCGTATAAAGGGCATGTGTTTTCGTCACATTTTTTCCGTGTGAAGCCCCCCCAAAAGCGTCAACGTGCGTCTCCTGTCCCCTTACCATCCTCATAGTGTGGCCTATACTGTAACAGTGTAATCGACGTGAGTTTTCGTCGCTGTTTGCCCTTTGAAACCCCAAAGGCATTAACATGCAATCCCTTGTCCCCCTGTCATCCGATAGTGTGGTCTATGCTGTAACCGTAGAGTCTAATGGACATTACTTTTCGTCACTTTTTTCCGTTTGAAGCTCCCACAAAAGCGCTAACGTGAGTCCCCTGTCCCCTTGTCATCCTTATAGTGCGGCTGGTATGCTGTAACATATAAAGGACATGTGTTTTCGTCACTTTTTTTTCCGTTTGAAGCCCCCCCAAAAGCGTCAACGTGCGTCTCCTGTCCCCTTGCCACCCTCATAGTGTGGCCTATACTGTAACAGTGTAATCGACGTGAGTTTTCGTCGCCTTTTGCCCTTGGAAACCCCAAAAGTCGTTAGCATGCGTCCCCTGTCCCCTCCGTTGTCATCCTCATAGTGTGGCCTATGCTGTAACCGCGAAATCGACGTGAATATTCGCCACCCTTGTTCCGTTTGAAGGCCCAAAGGCGTCGACATGTTAACATGCGTCCCCTGTGCCGTTGCCATCCTCTTCTCCGTCTGAGATGCTTGCCACGGTAGAGGTGCACTATTTTTTTTGTGAGGCTCTTCACTTGAGGAGCTCTATGCCTCCTCACCCAAAAACTGACGTTGAGAAAAAAATGAAATTGGAACCCGATGAACAATCCCGTAGCCTAGGTATAAAGTGAACAATAATTGTAAAACGCACATGGCATCCCAACGATATTGGGTATTATATTGGTAGCTTTTTAGTTGAGGAGCCCCGTCCGTCAGAAACGTTTTCGCCAAAAAACGGTATACCTCTATCGTAGCACGCGTCCTGAAGCCCGAAAGGCGTTATTGCATAACATGTTAACATGCGTCCCCTATCCCCTTGTCGTGTGTCTCCTGTCCCCTTGTCATGCGTCCCCTGTCCCCTTGCCATGCGTCCCCCGTCCCCTTGCCGTGCGTCCCCCGCCCCCTTGTCGTTCGTCCCCTGTCCCCTTGTCGTGCGTCCCCTGTCCCCTTGTCATGCGTCTCCTGTCCCCTTGTCATTCTCATAGTTGGCGGCCATCCCTCATGCCCTCGCCGGTCGAGATGTGCTGGGCGCGGCCAAGACGGGGTCGGGAAAGACTTTAGCGTTCCTCGTACCGCTCGTGGAGAAGCTGTACCGCAGCCGAATCACATTCGGGTAAGCCAACGATTCCAGCTACCTGGTTTTGTATAAGATAGTATAGCTGTCGCAAGGGACTCGCGCAGCAGGATATGACACGTGTAACTGTCGCCGGCTGATGTGCATTGGTTGTCGGCGGAAGCTTCAGGCAACTCGAAGGGCGTCCCTATTTCTTTTGCGCCGTCAAAATTGGAAACTGGCATCGTACTACCATAATGCTTGTTTGTGACCCTTTCGGAACTCCAGTATACAAACCAAAAACACGAGAAAGGCGGTGGTATCGACCGTCTAGAACGAACGTGCAGCAGTACATTCATCACCATGTTGCGCGTTTGTCGTACGGGTCCTTATATTGTGCAGCTCGGACACACCCCATGCTATCAGCCCGGGCTGTTTGGTGTCGTCGAAGCTGTATTCGTCATTTGTTGATACGCCAGCGAACGCTGGATTGCGAGACGCGTCTTACGATAGAGATAGCACTTTTTTGGCTAAAACGATTTCTGAATGACGGGGCTCCTTAACCTAAAATCGTCGGAATTTCATTATTTTTTTTGCAATATTTTGTGTTGTATGCCTAGGCCATGGGATTGTGCTTCGGGTAGCACTTTTAGTTTCCCTCAAATTAGTTTTTGGGAGAGGTATTAGAGCTCCTCAAATGAGGAGCCTCAAAAAAAAAATTGGTGCACCTCTACCATAACATTCGTCGCGATTTTTTTTTTGAATTAAATTGACACACGACAGGTATGAAAATACGTGGAAGTGTGGTGAGCTTAAGCTTTGGTTTTCCCCATCCGCCGGAGGATTTAACCAAAAACAAAAAAAAAAGTCGTTTGTTTTCGACCCTTTTTCCCTCTGAAGTCCCAAAGGCCCCCAAGAGGTTATAACCCGACTGGTGTATTGTGAGTTATGTGTTTTGGTTTTAGTCAAATGACTTTTACTTTACTTTCCAGCTCAACCCCTGGGAGGATTTTCCCCTCGACGGCCTTCCGGACAAGTCACAGCAGGTGTCTTTCCCTTCACTCCCCCCCCCCCCGGTATTTACCTGCTTCGTACCGGAATGTTTTTGTCATGAGTGTATAGTAAGAATCCATGCAGTACGAGTATATTCTGGCGCCACGCTTTTTTGAGAGGGGACGCGTGTTACGATAGAGGTAGCACTTTTCGGCTGAAACGTTTTCTGGATGGCGGGGCTCCTTAACACAAAATCGTCGGAATTTCATACTTTTTTTTTCAATAATTTTCGTGGTATTAGACGCGTGCCACGATAATAGAGATAGCACTTTCTGGATTTTTTGTTTCTGAATGACAGGCGCTCCTTAACCCAAAATCGCCGGAGTATCGTTCTTTTTTTTTAAATCTGAATTTTTTGTGTACCTAAGCCATGGGTTTGTTCATCGGGTTGAACTTTCGGTTTACTCAAAATCAGTTTGCGGGTGAGGTTCAGAGCTCCTCAAGTGAGGAGCCTCAGAAAAAAACTGGTGCACCTCCATCGTAGCACGTGTCGCCAGTGCACAGTGCACAACCCTTCGTAGGATTATCCGATGCTCACGTTAGTTTTGTGGTCTGTACTCTGTAGTATTCTAAGTATGTATGCGAATATTCACATGTACGATGCGCAAATGGTATACGTATGATATATACGAGTAGGGTCTACTGTACGTGCTTACGAAGTTCGGAAGTTTAGTACTGCTGGTATTATATCATACGATACGAGTAGGGCAATAACCCAAAAAAAGTATACCTGTTCGACTTGAAGTAAAAAATATTAGTGATACGTACTTGGCTACAGCAGTACGTAGCCAGTAGCCCTATCGAGTCGCTGTCAGTAACATACTGGTAGTCTTCTATTGCCAGTGCTCAGTAGAATGTAGTGCTGCTCAAGCATAGACATGATAATGCGGCCTATCTAAACAGCGGTACCCAGAAATGCGGTGGAATTACAAATAGGAACCTTCTGAGAGAAATATGCGGAACGTCTAGAAGAATGCGGTACGAATACGTAAGTAAGAACATCTGGAAGGGTACTCGAGAACGGTACGTAGTACGTCGAGCGCCGTGAAGCTTTGCTTTCTGTATAACAGTACGAATAACGTCTGGAAGGATAACGTTCTAGACGTGCTAGGTGTGGGTTACTAGCAGAACGCCGAGGAGCTCCCCCCTATGGGACCCATGTCCATCACTCCCATCTCTCCCTTCTTTCCATCTGACCATGGAGCGGTTCAATAATCAACATCTTCTTCTTTCTTCTTTCCTCTGAAATCTTAAGTTCGCAACCGGAGTTACCTAGCAGCAGTCCAAGCGCTTACCTTTCGACTAATACCCCTCTCACGTTGCTCAATCTCATGGAGAGAGCACCGCGGGCAAACCCCCTGGATCGGGGAGAATCCCCGGACAAGTGCGTGGATTTCGCCGACACGGAGAGAGACCCAGGTCGGGTCTCGGAGGAGGAAAACGTGGTGATTAAACACCAAGATCCCCTCCGCGGAACGACATCGCCCGGGACCCTTGGAGCACAAGCATGTGAGGTCATCGGAGCACCAGCATTAGGCATCACTGGATCGCCATCGCACTTCGGAGCATCCGCGCCTGGGGCCACTGGATCGACATCGCCGGAGCTTGCCGGAGCAACTGCATCTGGGATCGCTGGATCAACATAATCTTGGATCCCCAGAGCACCAGTTGGATCAACAGCATCATATGGGGTCCCTGGACCATCGTCACCTGGGACCACCGAAGCACCAGCTGGAACAACAGCATCACATGAGGGCGCTGGATGATCGCTGTCTAGGACCATCGGAGCATCAGCTGAGTCATCATCACCAGGGGTCAACGGATCGACAACGTTCGCTTCACCCGGGGTCGCACCAGCTGCTCATGAGCTACGCCTTCGAGCCAAGCTTAATACCGAGGACGGCTGTGAGCTGAAGGAGGTTCACAAGGTAGCGGAAAGACAATCACGGGCAAACCCCGTGGCAGGACCTCTGGACTTCGCACACGGTGGCGGAGAGCCAGTGCTGACATCCACGGCCATCGTGTACACCCGCAAGTCAATCTCGGGCTACCTCTTCTTCCTGAACGGAGGGCCCATCAGCATCGGGGGCAATACGTAGGGACTGGCTGCGTAATCAACAGTGGAAGCGGAGCGGCTTCAGAGATGCATGGCAGGAGGATCCGCCATGTTGGCGAGTACAACCGGGAGATCGGTGTATACGAGGGGCGATGTCTCTCTAAAGTAGGTATTCGTAGTCTTTAGCAGCTGTATAAACGCTGGCAGTGCCTCTTTGTTCCTTCGTGTGCGGGCGGCAGGAACATTGGGAGACCGTTCGGTCCTATTCTTGTTGCGGAGTGAACGGAGTCATTGTTGACTACTACTACTAACATCTTCTATTCATGGTCGATTAGCTGATCGGAATATGGTTCGCGTTTGATTCATGGTTCTAATCCTGTAGACTAGTAGGGTAACCAGCATGTAACATGCAGAATGTACGGGGCGAGCAGAGACGTGGCAGACTACTTAATCCTAGTTTGTTTCTCCATTTGTAGGTCAACTAACTGATCATTGGGGTATTGTTTTCACGTCTTATTTGGTAGCGTGCGTAGGCCACGAGTATCTTCTGTGAGAAGATTACACCCATATTGCCGCTGTTCATACACGGGCCTGAATATGTTGTTCTATTGTTGTCTGCACGGTAGGTCATATTCTCTGCAACAAAAACTATTGTTGTGCAGGTCTTCGAGATTGCAAAGAGTTGCAGTCAGTATCGAGTTACGAGTTAGCTCAAGTAAGTTAAGGAATTGCTGGATTCGATGTCGAATGGCAATTGACAATGTTACCTCCATCGAGGGGTCGTGTTAGTAATCTGTACTTGGATACAGCAGTACGTAGCCAGTAGCCTATCGAGTCGC
Source organism: Laminaria ephemera (assembly GCA_036873875.1). Lineage (NCBI taxonomy): Eukaryota > Phaeophyceae > Laminariales > Laminariaceae > Laminaria > Laminaria ephemera. The sequence continues at coordinate 1,744,176 of JAYJMJ010000599.1, read as the reverse complement.
TGTCAGTAACATACTGGTAGTCGCTTTTGCCAGTGCTCAGAATGTGGTGTTGCTCAAGCATAGGCATGATATTGCGGCCTATCTAAACAGCGGTACCCAGAAATGCGGTGGAATTACGAATAGAAACCTTCTGAGAGAAATATGCGGAACGTCTAGAAGAATGCGGCACGAATACGTAAGTAAGAACATCTGGAAGGGTACTCGAGAACGGTACGTAGTACGTCGAGCGTCGGGAAGCTTTGCTTTCTGTATAACAGTACGAAGAACGTCTGGAAGGATAACGTTCTAGACGTGCTAGTAGGTGTGGATTGCTAGCAGAACGCTGAAGAGCTCCCCCCTATGGGACCCATTCCCATCATTCCTATCTCTCCGTTCTTTCCATCTGACCATGGAGCGGTCCAATAATCAACATCTTCTTTCTTCCTTCTTCTGAAATCTTAAGTTCGCAACCGGACTTGCCTAGCAGCAGTCGAAGCGCTTACCTTTCTTTCGACTATCATCCAGTCGGCCATACCGTACCAGGTATCATAGTAGCCAACAAAAGAAAGGTACAGGCTGAGATCAAGTAAAAAACTCACGCCACGAGCCCTACCTACTTACCAGGTACTACAGTAAGTAGCTATTTAAAATAGTGGCCTAAACCACTTGCCTACAGAGTCCTCCTACGAGGTAATGATTAGTGTAAAGCTGGTGGCGGATCTTCATGAGGATGTCGCTTAAAAGGTTGAGTCCTGGCCAGAGAAAGGAACCGCATGGTGGCGGAGCAAAGGGAGTCACAGCGTTTCCGCCGGTCCAAGCCCTGTCCAAGACCCCGCCGCCGAGCCGCATCATAGCGGCTCCGCCGGCCCACGCCTTGCCCAAGACCCCACCGCTGACGCGCAGTCATCGTTTTCTTAGTTTTTCCGAATGGCTACGTATAGTCAATATTCCCTTATTACCGGTATATATAATAATACCTATCTACCCCATATCACATATCACAGGCTGTTGAGTAGTGAGGGGAAAAAAAAAAGAAAGCGGAAGAGGCTGGAAGAACGAAAGGATGAAACAGTCCAGCAGCGAAACAAACTGCACACTTTGTAGGCAAGTGATTGAGCCTAAAAATACAAACCAAAAACAGAGTTAAAACCAGAGATAGTAACCGTATACCTTCGGTACAGATGTACCTGGGTCATTACACCTCAGAAACAGGTACAAGGTCTTTTCGGCCAATCGCGTGGTTCCTGTGGCGTCATTTGCACTTGATCTGAGTATGTACTACTTGTTTTTGGGTCAAAAGTGACCAGGTATTATACACTACCTGTTTTTGGTTATTTCCCATACGATCATCATACGCGTATGCTACATACGTATCACAGCAGTATCGTACTGAGCTGAGCACTCAGAATCAGATACGTCGGATTACCGCCAAAATAGCTTGTGCGCAAAACAACATAATTTGAGCTGTGCTTACGGGTACTTACCAACAAAGTTCAAATGTGACAACGTGACAGCTGGTGCTCGCGGCAGAAATGCAGGGACTCCCTATAGAAATATGTGGCTTTAGCGAATATAGGGAACAGCGGGTGCTACGTAATTACGGCGGCCCAGACTAATTTGTTACCGTTAAAGTGACCTCGCCATAGCTCTAAAGCAGCTGCTGCTGTAAAATGCGGTAATCCGACATCTTTGCTGAGAATAGTGCTTTCTGCGTGGTCGTGGGTCGCGGTTGGTTGTGGTCCCTAAAGCTCACAAATCACAATAAATAAATCCCAAATAACAAAATCAGAGTACGAAAAATTTCCGATTATCGTTTACTAATAATCTCAGTAGTTTTGAGTTTCAGACAACCAATTTTCGATTTTCGTGTGCTAATCTCAGCAGTTTCGAGTTTCACACAAAAATCGGACAATCAATTTCGATTTGAGCTCAGTAGTTTCGAGTTTGCAGGAGACGACCAGCACCAGGCGTTTGAGAGGCCTCAAATCAGTTCAATCGACAAGAGACACTAATAACCACCTTTCCCTTCTATAGCTTCCATCTCCAGCTGTAAGAAGAGCAAGAGGGAGAGGGAGGGAGGGAGGGAGCGCATCAGCTAGGAGCACGTGTGGCCATGAGCTTCCCACCCGACGGGCGTGTGCTGGCCCCGGAGACGACTGATCAGTTCTTGTGGATCGTCATTGTGGGAGCTTTTGGAGCGTTTCTGGCAGCTTTCGGGATCGGAGCAAATGATGTTGCTAACGCTTTTGCCACTTCAGTGGGTTCCAAAGCAGTCACACTCAGGTACAGCTTCGTAGTGAGTGGTAGTGGTCCCTCTATAGTGCCGGTTGCCCGCTATAGCGCCTGCCTGTGAAATCGCTTGGCAGTGATGGGAGCAAGGAGTAGTGGTAGTATGCGGAGTAATGCCGGTTGCTGCTGTAGTGCTGGTATTTCCGGCTGGCACATCGGCCCCATAGAGGACCACTAAATAAGTAGTATAGAGCTGATTATTCTGTATTTTTCCGACTGCTTTCAGTTTGGCATTAATTGCGTGGCCAAGTCTCCTTGCTGTGCGTTTTGTTTGCGATGTGTTCATATCATCTCTGTCTCGTAGTCTGTGCCCTGTTGGCATTGCTGGATGGCTAAATCTCCTTGCGGTATTTTTTGCGATGTGTATTTATTTGGTCTTTGTCTGGTTTGTGACCACAGAGCTCATTTTGTATCTCCTCTAGGATGAAGAATCGGCACTGACCTGGATGTGGCGATGGGGTATATATATAGAAATAACGGGTTAAAGAACAGACAGACGCAGAACTATCGTTCTTTAATTTAATTCCAAGTGTTTTGTGCTCAAGTCGCGAGTGCACTGCTAAAATGGTGTCACAGCAGTATTTAAAAAAATAGTTACAAATCATAATTATTCCTCTTGTCAATGCATGGGTGCATGGTACCTGGTAGGTGCTTGTACTAATGCGGTTTCCAACTGCTGTGCTGCTGCTGCTGCTTGCTGCAATGTACCAGGTATTGCATTATGTTGCTGCATTGGTAGTGTTGTGAGCATGTGTGCGTTGGTTCGGAAGCAACCTGTGCTGTGCTTTGCTGCTGCTGCTGGTGCTGCTTGCTGTGTGTGTTGCTGCTGCTGCTTTTGTCGAGGCACATGGCCCTTCGGCTTTTTCCCACCACAAAAGCGTTGGAGGTTTCGGGGTTGCATACTCGTACGATATTTTTCTTGCCAAAGATATCCAGATCCCTTGCTCTTCTCTTTTTGCTGTCAGCACCTTCCACACAGCACGCCCGCACCACACATCACAGCCCACAAGGCGAACGATATGGGGACCATGCCATAACTAACATGTCACAGGTACCCTGCGTCCCGCAGGCAGGCCTTTCTTTGTCTTGGCGATCAACAACATAATAAGCAATTCGGGAGCCGTTACGTATTATACTGAAGTTAGTGTAAAACGCGCCCTCTCCTAAATAAGAAACCCAGCCTGGGTCAGAGTGTTCATCTGCTTTTGTCAGGCATCCAGTACTACTTACTGCTTGTAATGTTGTTAGTTGTTGTTGTTGTTGTTGTTGTTGTTGTGTTTGTTGTGTGTGTGTGTGTGTGTGTTTGTGTGTGTTCTTCACTGATTGATCTTTGCACCCGTCTACATCCAGCACAACCAGTGTCCGTGCCGATGCCTCCTAGAGAGACGAGCTCTTGTGGTCACAAACTACTTGTATAAGACAGAAATACACATTGCAAACACAGCAAGTTGACTTGGCCATGAAAAAAAAAAAATGCTAAAACCCCAATGGATACGAGGGCGGAACATAAACATATATGTGCAAGCCAGCACACCAGAATATATCTACAAGGAAGAAAAGAAGAAGAAAAAAAAAAAATGAAAAAAGAAAAATACCTGATATAATAATGTTGTGGTTGTTGTTGTTTTGTTGTTTTTGTTTTTGTTGTTTTTGTCGTTGTTGTTCTGACAATACGTATATGCACAGCTCACGACAAATGATGCGATGCGTACCACACCATAGCCCACGGCAAGCACTGCGTACCATACCGTAATGTCCGTGGCACTTGCAGGCAGGCCATTGTCTTGGCGGGGATCTTCGAATTTCTGGGGGCCTTGCTCTTGGGCACGCACGTGACGAAGGCGATCCGCGAGAGTGTTGCAGATGTGAGTCATCCTGTCATCTTGTTTCTAATCTGTGTCGGGTTGAGTTAAAAGAAATGAAAAAACAATCCCGCACTAATTCCGAGTACATTGGTCCTAAAACGTCTGCAGGAACCCCGACAAGCGGGTCTGATATAACCACTGTGGACGTAAATTTAAGGACCGTTTTGTTACTCTTATTAATACCCCAACGGTTATTATATTTCCGTCCACGGTGGTATAACTTTTTGAGATAAGGTGTAACCCCAATCGTGTTCCTCCACTGCAGCTATGCCGTTGCTCTGTGCGCTTTTGGTACACGAAGCAATGAAGCAATGCAGAGCAGCAGTACCACGTTCATCCGAAAATCACGCAGCCAAACGAATGAACAAAAGGCAAACCACGCTGAACTACGTGGTCCCTTTGATGCGCACACCGACACCCACACAATAAAAGCAGCAGCATGTAAATGCAGCAGTGTCCTCTCATTCGTTGCTCAGGACCACCACCGACCGCAAGCAATCAATCGCCCGGGGAGCACAGCGGCAGCAGTAGCACCGGTCGTAGTGTTCCAGCAACACTGAACAGGCATGCCGCAGAGCAGATAAACAACAGCAGAAAATCAGATTTTGTTGCAGTGCCTAACCGTATAGCGATTTTTGTTTGTGTTTCATCTTTTTTTCCTGTTCCACTTTCCACCACTAAAAAACTCGTTTTTTGTACTGAACATGTATGTGTTACACCTGTGTGTACACCGTCCGTACGAGGGATGCGTGTTACGCCAATGTCGTCCAAAATACTTCTCGTAATTACGGGAAAACGGTCTTTTGAAAAATTTACACGTAGTTACTTCAACTCTCAGGGGACTTGCGCGATTACCCCCCCCGGACGAAAGAGGCGCATCTTCAGTTAAATGTATACATTTTGTGTTTGCGGTGGAACTCTGTTTGGCTTGCTTTTTCCTCGGGCGTCAGCACCAGGGATGCAGACGCACTACCCGCTGCAGCCATGCTGTGCTGCGGTGCGGTGATGCTACAACTCCTGTACTGCTGTCGCTGTGTGCTGGTGTGCTGTGTGCCGTGTGCTGCTGTTCGGTGAATTTTTAAGTGTTTATTGGCCGTATTATTGGGTTTCCAACCACCCTAAAGTGGATTTTTTATGTAAGGGGCACGGGGACAAAAACAACTACGGGAAAAAATCTAGTTGCGGCAACCCCTGATTGGTTACGCGTAATAACTTTTACCCCGTAACACGCATCGCATCCCTGCACCGCACCTGGTACACCATACGCGTACCACTTTTGGTTGGTTTGTTTTGTTTTTTCCCTGGGGTATTCTTCCACTCCAGAGCGACTGGAGCCTGTCCTGTGACCACGGACTTGATTATGAGAGTTAATGTGAGTACAACAAAACAACCCCAATCCCCCGTCTAATACGGTCGGGGCTCCCTATAGTGCCGGTTGTATAGGACCTACTGCCTGTTTATTGCTCGTTGAATCGCATGCTTTTTTTTAGAGTAGTACTGCCCAATTGTTCCGGTTTCGGTATACTGCCGGTATTGTTGGCTGGCACATACCGGCACAATACGGAGACCACTATTATATTGAATACCGTATTTGTATGTTTGTAGTGTCGAACAGGTAGATAGATCTGCCGCCTACGAGTATCTACTTTTTTTTATTTTTTATCCTCGGACAGATGGGCAAAAATAAACCACACTTCCACGTAGCTACTGCTGCTAGAGGGGACCTGAACGCTTTCGAAGTTACCTATTGCTAGTACGTACGTAGAGCTACGACCCTTGTTGACTCACCTTTTTTTGTGTTTCTATATCGCTCCGGTGGTCTAGTTGTTAACCTCGAATACTAACCCTAACCCTAACCCAACTGCCGAGAGCGCAAGTCAAGATTTCCAGAACTTGCCAAAAAGTTACCAAAACCTTCGGTCGTGAAACGCTGCATCACAACGCCCTCAGATTTTATTCAAACCCCTTACAGCAGCAGGAGCAGGTAGCCGACGGCGCGCAGACGCTCCCTATGGAGTAATTGTTAGCGCAGAAAGGACTCCAGACACAACCCATGCACCTCACTCAGAGGTCGGCAGTCCTTCCAGCCCGGCCAAAATCCTCTGGGAAAAGCTGGGGCGGCTGCTGTTTGTGATTATTTTTTAGCACCCGCCTAAAACGACACCCATGTCGCATCCACACGGAGCTCACGGCCAGTGTCGCCAGCCTTTATCATCGCTGCCACCGTGTATCCTCCGTATCTCCCTCTTTTACACAAGTTAGAGCGAGTCTAGCGTGGGGTGTTGTGGGGTGTTCTGGTTTGTACAACCTTGCGTTGGCGTTATTGGGCTAAAATGGCAAATCTCACTTTCCATAAACTTGCCAACGAAGCGGAACGGAAATATATAACAAAATAGTTTATTTTGGAAAGTCCAAATTTCCGTAAACTTGCCAAATATGTGTCGTTAGAAACGACTTCTTAAAAACACAAATCGACGCGAGTCGACGAGGGAAGAAAGTTCTGAATTCTTCTGGCGAAAAAAACGAAGGCGGGTACCATAGTGAGGAGGGGGGAGAATCGCCTGCTAAGTGGCCCCGGGTCTGAGTTCCGACTATTAATAGGGCGGGAGAAGACGAAAAAGTGCCAAGATAATATAATAGACGGTGTTGACCCTGGTGCTAACTGTGCTAACTACTGTAGCTCTAAGGGGAGTCGCCGACCTATATCCTTCATGAGGACATACACAACCAACCCGTAACACGCGCGATCGGAGTATCACACACAGCTTGCAAAGATGAGTTTCGACGAAATCCTAGATCTCACAGCTGTTGTGTATTTTTTATTTTTTTTTATAAAAAGAAAACCACGAACCACAAAACAAAACAACGCACACCTCAAGTGCTTGGCGAACACCTTCCTAGCTTTCCTCGCCCTGAAAAACGCCTGTACTTTTACGGCCGCCCACTGCCGGTTGGCCCTCTCGGCGTCGTACCAATTCCTCGCCGACAGCCTCCGCCAAGCCGTCTGAACAATCACGGCCGCTGCACCCCACTCTTCTGGATAGTCCACCACCACCACGCTGCCGACGTCGAAAGCTGTCGTCGTTCCCTGTTGTTGCTCTTCGACTTTTTGTATCATACTTTTTGCTCCCGCCTTGTCAGGACTCGGCGCTGTATCGCCGCTGGGTGGAGGCTGATGATCTAGAGCCCGCGAAGAGGTTTCTTCAGGTGCTTCTGCGGCAGACGCCTGAAAGTGGACGGGGGGGGGGGGGGGATGTCATGATAACGGCCGTGGTGGAAGATTACTTTGAAAAAGCGAAAAAACGAAAATTGAAAAAGCGACCGCAGGGTATCAGGGTATGCTACTACGTACAATATTATTTTACGCTGCCGCCGATCATGCAATGTAAGTATTGGGTTGGACGAGGGTGCTGGGTGCAGCCCTCATCGATGTGGGCGGGGCCTGGTGAAAATCCTCTGTATTTTTTCCTGTGCCTTTTACCCTGTTCTCGCAGGGTAGCTACTGTAGGCTTGAACAGAGTGATCGACGATTGCGTTCATTAACCCTCATAGCACTATTAATAGAACGCTACAGGGCCCATGAAATGGACCCAAATTTACGTGGTATTACTTGGTTTTAGAGGCATGCTCTTTGAGTGGACTTTGAATGCCCCGTTTACCACGCCA
>JAYJMJ010000599.1:1691781-1706777 GCA_036873875.1 Laminaria ephemera | reverse complement strand
GTAGATTGGCTCTATTGTTGTGGGAGATTCATAGCGGAATATCCCCGGGTCGACGGCTTTTCCCGCCGGATGGTTTTTCCAGTAGCGTTCACTTTACTTTCTCCTTTACGCTTTATATCTCTTCTACTTGCTCTACTTGTCTTCTACATTTTGATGATAGCTACGTGGACGCTCGAGGAGCGCGGCTAATATATATTGATACTCCTACTATTCTCTGTCGGCAACCGACCCCTCTACCCAGCTACTGCCCGCCAGCGGGTAAACGTTTGAGACTCCTTGACCATCAGGAAACATTTTCTCTTGTTCACGTTTGCTACCCCGATCGTTTAATAAATCTGTAATGAAATGTCTTTTCCGTGAAAACGCATATATAACATCAATCAGGTATTCAGACGACGAATGCGCAGTAATGCGTAAGGCGTGCAAGCTGATGGTGGTGGGTATCGACCGGGTCGAGCGTGAAGTCGTGAGAGAGCCGTTCTTTCAGCACTTTGTCGGGGCTGCGGTGGAAAAGGTGTCGTTTCGATATCTTCTTGGGTTGGTTCACCGGTGCACGGACGAGCAATCGGGCGGGAAAATGATCACCAGTGAGGTAAGTTTTGTTCTCCCTTCCTGTTCTAGTATTCGTATATTTGCCGTCCAACAATGTGCAGCATGAGCTTCAACGTCCATCGCTCATAAACATCCCCAAAAAAGAAGAAGTCCGACTTTACCACCACATCTTCCACCACAACCGTAAAATAAACTGTGTGTCTGCCATCGGTACTGTAGGAGTTGGAGCGGATGCAGGCCGACGTGGGAACGATGCAGAGCTACGCGTCAAAGTGCGGGAAATCCGTGTTGACGCCAATTTGCAAATAGCCCCAATCCCACGATCTGGATCCGAAATTACCACCACATCTATCCACCGCAATCGTATGATATGTGTCCGCCACATCAGATGCGTGCTGCGGTAGGCGTAGCACGTAAAGTTTCTGAGGCTCCGCACTCGAAAGGCTCTATACCTCACCCTACAACTGCTTTGACGAAATATGAAAGTGCACAGCCACACACAGACATCACGAATAGCTTTGTCTGTAAACGTACGAAAAACAAAGTAACGGACAAAACGACGTGTATTGTTGCAGTGAGAATGAGGCATGTCTGTGTCGGAGATCTGGGTCAGATTCTAGGGTAGCAATCAGAACTGAGCAACCCACGAGCAGTCTCGTGCGGGACTCGTCGCGTGCAGATTAGCAAATGCACGCCGAACGCAAGAGAGTTGGGGCTCTTGCTGATAACGTGAGCAGAGACATGAGATAGTCGCTGGATTGCTCAACCAAGTTGCAGGCATTTGAGCCTTTTCTGCCTCACACAGACATAACACGAATGCCATTGTAAAACACATACTTTGTATGGTATTCCAACGATTTTCGGTAGTTCCGCAGTTGAGGAGCCCCGTGTTTGGCGTAGCATGTGTTGAAACTACGACGCGTGCTACGATAGAGGTAGCACTTTTCGGCTTTTTTTGTTTCTGAATGGCAGGGCTCCTTAACCCAAAATCGTCGGAAAAGCATTCTTGTTTTTCAATCTGAAGTTTTTGTTTTGTATACGTAGGCCATGGGTTTGTTCATTGGGTTGCACCTTCAGTTTGCTCAAAATCAGTTTTTGGGTGAGGTTCAGAGCTCCTCAAGTGAGGAGCCTCAGAAAAAAACTGGTGCACCTCTATCATCGTAGCGTGTGTCTATCGTATCGCGCGTCATCAGCCACAACTGTATAGTATTTGTCTGTCATCTGTAGGAGCTAGAGCGGATGCAGGCGGATGTGGAGATGATGCAGAGCTACGCGTCAAAGTACAGGGAATCTGTTATGACGCCCATATGCAATAGCCTCAATCCCAATCTAGATCCAACTTTACAACATTCCCATCACATCTACCGCAACAACCGTGTGTGTGTGCCTCCGATAGGAGCTGGAGCGGACGAAGGCCGACATGTAACTGATGCACAGCTACGCGTCAAAGTACAAAGAATCCGTTCTGACGCCAGTTATTAAACGTGCTTATTTTTTCTTCCGTCGGGATGCTTTTTTAGTTTGTTTTTGCGACCACGGACTAGATTTCAGGGAAGTAAGCTAATGTGAGAACGTCATCCTCATCATCCTCTATCTCAGTCCAGATCCAACTTTACCACCACATCTATATCGCAACCGTATTCGTAAATGCGTGCCGCCGTTAGGAGCTAGAGCGGATGCAGGCGGACGTGGAGATGATGCAGACCTACGCATCACAGTACGGGGAATCCGTCATGACGAGTGTGTTGCATCTGATAGAGGCGCTGGCATTTATTGATGATGTAGCCTCATCAATCCCAATCCGACTTTTACCACAACATCTACCACAATCGTATGATATGTTTCCGCTACATCTATCACAACCGTAAAATGTGTGTCTGCCATCGGTAGGAGCTGGGGCGGATGCAAGCCGACATGGAGATGATGCAGAGCTACGCATTAGAGTACATTATGACGCCAATTGTTAACGGCCTCATTCCCAATCTAGATCCCTCTGTCCTACCGTATATTATCATGTGTCTGTCATCGGTAGGAGCTGGAGCGGATGCAGGCCGACGTGGAGATGATGCAGAGGTACGCGTCAAAGTACGGAGAGTCCGTTATGACGAGCGTGTTGCACCTGAAAGAAGCGCTGGTGTTCTTGACGGAGAAGCCGGAGATCATCCTACAAGCCGTCTTTGTCGACATCCTCAAGAGGCACAAGGGCAAGGCAAGAGCAACCACTATTAATATCGTCAACCCCGAATGCAGATATCGATTCAACATGATATTAAGAATATAAACAAATATAATACTTGATGATAATATAATTAGTAATATTATTATAATGATAGTACGGAGAGTCCGTTATGACGAGCGTGTTGCATCTAAAATAGGCACTTGTGTTCTTGACGGAAAAGCCGGAAATAATCCTACAGGCCGTGTTCGTCGACATCCCTAAGAGGCACAAGGGCAAGGTAAGGACAACTATCATGCAATAGTAATAATGATAATGATAATTATATTGATGATAACATAATAATTTTCAAATGCAGAACTTTTCGTGATCATATAATAATAGTATAATAGTACGAGGATTCCGTGATAACGAGCGTGAAGCATCTGAAAGAGGCGCAGGTGTTCTTGATGGAGAAGCCGGAGATCACCTTACAGGCCGTCTTTGTCGACATCCTCAAGAGGCACAGGGGCAAGGCAAGAAAAAAGTACACAATCAATTACTCCCCGCAGGCTCCAAATCATATCGTATCCCTCGAATGCGGATATTAGTTGAACAATATGAAGATACTGCTGTAACTCTCGCTAGGAACTCGCGCTGGTGGATACTTGTATCTGTAGTCAACTGTGTACGTTGGTGGGACGCAGGACAGACCCAACGGACCCAACCCAACCCAACCCAACTCCAACGCAACGCAACCAAACCAAACAAAGCTGTTTTGAGGTCGCGCCTCATTACCACCGAATACTTGCAATTGTTCTCTTCCTTCGGAGATTTCGGTCGTCGGGTGGGACATGAAAAATCGGGTACGCGAGGCTGGAAAGGAGCCCCTATTTTTTTGCGCCGTCAGAAATTAGAAACTCGCTTAAAAATTGAATTAGTAATAGCAAAATGATAACATTAAAAGTAACCAGAATGTAAATCTTACCGGCCAAAACCAATAATAATAAGAATACAGTGGGGTACCCGATTTAAGAGCGTCCATAATAAGAGAAAATTGACTTAAGAGCGGTCAGATCGGCTTGTCACGCCGTGTGACGCCAGAACTAAAACCTATATGATACTCAATCTGAGATAAGAGCGGTAGCACTTGCCTGTTCCGAGGGGCTCTTAAATCGGGTACCCCACTGTAAGAACTGCAGACCGTATTCGTCGACATCCTCAAGAATCACAAGGGCAAGGCAAGGAAAAAGTACACAATCAATTAACTGCCGCATATATATATATGCATCCACTTCATTTTGTCGGCACGTTCGTTTTTTTTTGTTTTTAACTATTTACAGGAAGCGTGGTGATCAATATGCTTAAAAGTTATACCAGGTACACAATTCCCGCAGAGACGCACTTCAGTTGGTCGGCACGTTAAATTTATTATTTCAAGTATTCACAGGAAAGCTGATCCATGCTACGATAAGGGTACTGCAGCACCGTTTATTTTCCGGGAAAGAAAAGGCCCAAATGCCTGGCTTGATTGAGCAATCTAGCGACCATCTCATGTTTGCTCACGTTATCAGCAAGAACCCCAACTCGCTCGCGTTCGGCGTGCATTTGCCAACCTGCACGCGACGAGTTCCGAACGAGACTGCTCGTGGTGTGCTAATTTCTCATTGCTACATACACCATAGACTCTGACCCAGATCCCCGACATAGACATGCTTCATTCTCACTGGAACAATAAACATCCTTTTGTCTGTTACTTTGTTTTCGTACGTTTACAGACAAACCTATCCTATGTAGATAGCTACGGCAGATACAGAGATCCTGGTCATATGAGCCTCAGAGAAAGGGTGGAACCCTAGACTATAACCGTAGCAATCGTCTGTTTTTAATTACTTTTCTTCGCATTGCCTTTCCAGTCATCTATGCAGTAATCCCTATCCATGGTGCGATATTGACCTTCCACTTAACCCCCCCCCCCGCGCCTGCCAGTAATCAGCTGTTATATTTCAATTTCCTCCACAAACATGTAGTAAATATGCGATTCCGGTAGTAAACGAACACCCTTCCGGTAAGCAGGAACATGTCTCCCCGGACTCTTTGCCAACCATTCCCTTCCCCGGAATATTTGCTTTCTCCACAATATAATATCTGGAAGCCTATGACTTCCACAACCGTCGGATGTGGTCCCCTTGATAATGGGTTGTATATTTCCCGAGCACCAAATCACCCTTGCGTAAACCCTTGTGTGATACGTTAAGAGAAAACAAAAGTAATAAATTAATATCATAAGCTAATACTCATAAAGAAATGGTGAACCACAAACATTCACATGGACATCACCAAATACCTCATCACCATCTCGTTAGGTCCCGTCACATGCGTGCAATAGCTCGTATTCAGTATGCAGTGTCAAACCCGCCTTCTCCCCCTCCCCCCTTCCCTCGCCGGTGAAATGGCTACATATGTATATATATATATATAAAATGGTGAGTTCCACAGCCGTCAAGGCTTGTCCCCCTCACTACGGGGTCTATAGTTCCCGTGCACATATTGATTAAAGACCGAATATATTCGCATCACGCTATTAACCTTGCTACCTGCTACTTATATCCGTCATGAGGACATACATACCCCGTATCACGCACTGTCGGAATATCACACACACCTTTCAAAGTTGAGTTTTGACGACGTCCATGATTTCACATCTTTAGTGATACCCTCAGAAAAAAATATATATGTATTTTTTTTCTAAGGGTATCCGAACATGTCCGCTAACGGTATATCTCGCCGTAGATATGAACGCACACAAAACGTTGCCCACCCCTTGCCTAGTGATTAGTGATGTACTAGTACATCAATTGTGACTGTCTGACTGTGTCGCCTCGTTCCTGTGGTGTACGTCCGTGCTGGACGTGTTTGTGTAGGATATTCAGAGTCGCGAGTATTTATAGTTCGTGTTTTTCTTGCAGTAGAAACCTTCCTATAATGCATGGTACCGATCTTCACCGTCCTACTCGTCCTCAACGTCTTCGGCGACGGCTTGTCTGTTTTCAATTTAACTTTCAAGCTTCTGGACAAGCTGTGGTTGCATGTGTCGTCCCATTTGCCACCTGGTATGCGATTTTATGTTTCTTTCCCGAGGGGGTTGGCATCCTTCGACTCGTTTACATGCGTCGACGGATTTTGGTACCCACGCTCACACGTGTTCCTCTAGTCAATATCTCCGCAAGACAAAGTCCCTACGAGAACGAGCATGTCCCCTGGCGAGCTTGATCGAGCAAGATCAACCCTAGTCTATACGAGGTTCACCTACTTCGAAGTATCAGAACATCCGGGCGCACGATACAGATTCGAGTGCGGACTCGTATCGCTAAACGATGTTACCTTGAGGCGGTTACAACGACAACTCCAATACAGAATTGCCTCTCGTGACTATTTGTGCTTCTTCAATTATCTACCGTTTATATTATTACCTGTGTCGTATCGAGCGACCGAGCTAGCCCTGTTTGCCCGAGTCAGCAGCATACCAACTTCTACGTTACGGATAATTATGAACTCAACCGCATGCAGTAAGATAATTCCAGCTATAGCTCCTGTGGGCCATTTTCGCTGCGCAATATTGTGGCACGCATCCATACTCCCATTAGGTTTTCATCGTTGTCACGACAACAAAAATGAAGCGAACACGTCTAACATATATTTCCGTTTTATACCAGTGTTTCTCGCGATTTACCTGTTTCCACAAAATTTACGACAATTAATTACTGTTGTGGTGCGAACTGTCAGGGTTCGTCTCCGTTTCCCACTGCATGACTGGATAAATGATGGACGGAAGTATCCCAGGCTTCCAAACCGTAGTTAGCTCACACCCAACGTTGGAGTGATGGTGACCATTGACATCTCTGTTCTTGTTGTTAGCATCGAGAAAAATTGGCCTCTTGAAACGCTAGTTGACAATATAGCGTCAACGTGGTTCCACCAAACCAGGCCATACACTTCTCCAGGCTTTACGAAGCTGCTGTCCTTATGTCTGCGTCCAAACCCCGTTGAGCAGCTTGGCGGCGAACAAAGCTACCGGACAGCACACATAATGCAGATTTAACCATGTATCTGTTGTAGTTCCCCATGCGACGAAATCACTGTCAATAGACACCAATAGAGGCCAGTTGGGGTGATTGTTCTGGTTGTTGGTGCATGTCAGGACTTTCTTGAAAGTCAATACGAACGTATGTGAATGTGATGTCAAAGGAAGCATTGCTTTCAAACCGTAGATGTGGATCAATATGTCGAACGTCTAATAGATACCGAACGTGTATGATATTTTGCGATTTTGGACGCTCGCGGGGAAGCAATCAGTTTGGTGACACCAACAAATCAATCTTGCCGGTGTTGCTGTGACTTCGTACCCTGTGGGCGAACGGTATCCTATATGGCGTGTTTGAAATTGAAGACACTCTACACACAAGCACGTAGTACCGGCGAGCTGTTTTTTCCACTAATAGGATTTTGAGTTGCTGTGACGGCATATTTGGGAGAACTATGTCACATCTCCCTCAACCCCCATTGGAATGAGAACACATCCTCTCAGCATATTTTTGAACATGACCAACTTAGCTTTAGCACATGTATATATGACGAGATGAACACCAACTTGTTTATTTGTGCGTATTCAGTCGCGAGCTCCCGATCGCAGTGTGAATTAGTTCAATTGGCCGTTGCATAGGTCCCATGCACTTGCAGTTCTTCAACGTGTTTGTGCCACAATCAAATATACCGTCTTCATCAGTGATGTATCGCATATGATTCTTTACTTAGAGTTGTGCTTCTGTCATAAACCCCCTCTGTTGAGCAAGAACGTTCTAGTTGTATTATGCGTAAAGGTTGTTGCCCAGCGGGTAAATGGAATCTGCGCGAGTTCGATATAGTGTACGCGCGAAATATGTCGATTACACCAGCAGTCAGTACGCCCTCGTCAGGATCGTGCCTCGCTTGCCAATACCAGCGAGGGTGGTTTCTTTTAATCCCGACAACTACGATCTAGCTTCGTTCCACGGTTGAAACGGCTGCGGTACTGGAGATGCATCCCCTGTACACCAAGTTTACCGTTCGAGCCAGTGGCCCGGTAGCCCACTGAGATATGTACGTAATTATCGTTTGTTGGAACCGCGTAACAAACGGCTCCATGGCGGTATATGTGGACCAAACCGAAGAGCACAAAGGCTTCCGAGTGAGAATAATATGGCTAGCTGCTTGCGCGAGTGTTTTTTATCAGCTAAGCAATAGAAACATACCGCCCCCTACCCACCCCGTAGCGAACGACGGGAGCGCTCTAGTTACTGACCCCCACCCAAACCCACACACCCATTCTATTAACCCTCTGCAAAGTAGTGGATTTGAACGCGGGCTCGCGCTTTACAGCGCAAACTTCCGCAGTGTGAACGACGCCGTTTTTGATGATGTTCTATTATTGTTTGGAAGAAAACGCTGTGCTCATCTTCGTGTGCGTCGGTTCTCGTACCTTGGGCTGCTATTGCGACCGACCGCGTATTGGCCTCCTCTTCAACGAAAAGGATTTGTGCTAGTACTACTTTCGAGACTCGTTAGGTTTACTCTACAGCGCGGTGGAGACCCTATCCTGGCTCTTTCAGTATGCAGATTATGTGCTGAACTTACCGCTCTCGATTCCTTTCCTCGAGTTCGCTATAGGGTAGAAGGTAGTGTTTATGCTTTACCAATGACGCAAACCTCACTACCGTTGGAGGTAAATCCAGGCCAGAGTTGTTTCGTTAACACACTGATGATCTTCGCTTGAGTTGTGTCGAGGTATCTACAAGATTGGCTGAGGTCTTATGCACCATCAAGGGGGTATCATCGGGGATGAACGAAGATTGCACTCAGTGCGTTCTCAGCGAAGTGGTGACCCCGATTGTGAAGGTTATATACCTACACACTACGGCTGGATGGTTAGTGTTGATCTTTAAACGCTGGATGCTCTGACATTTAGGTTGGGTGCGCTACTAAGGGGTGGCAAGTTCGGACATTAATATCCGAACCACCTCTGATCCATGGCTGGCTCCTTTTCGCGAGCTCTCGATTCCGCTGTCGTGTCCTCTTCTGCGTATTGATCCACAACTTCAAAAATGTGAAAGATTGGTCGAGGTCTACCATCCCAGGCAGTGATCCCACCAGTACATGTTCGCGTTCCTATTTTAGCTGCACTTCGCTAGGCTAGAGTGAGATATCTGCCTCTCGTTGGTCGACCAACCGTACTGTTCCCTCGATGTGCCGTGAAGTGCACGCGGCAAACGTCTTCCTAACAGGAGGAAGAGGCCGAGCGAATCAATGGCGCTTGTGTCGTCACTTCCACACCTTCATAAAACCACTGTGCTCATCTTCGCCTAAGCCATTTCTCGTACCTTCTGCTGCTGTGCGACCGATACTGAATTGTCCCCCTTGTAAACGATGCATGGTTAGTTCTAGACGTCTTTTGGGGACTCGTACGGGTTACGCAACCGTGAGGTAGGCGCCGTATCCTGGATATTTCATTATGCAGATTATGTACTGAATCTACAGCCGTCATTTAGTGCCCTCGTGTTTGTTGTAATGTAGAGTGTAAGCATTGCAAATGACGCAAACCTCACTACTGTAGGATGTTGAACCACGCCAGAGTTGTTTCCCTAACACTGCTGATCTTCATCACCGTCGTATTGAAGCTTGTATTGAATTGACTGATGTATTCTACACCACCAGGGTGGTACAATCGGGGATGGACGATCATCGCTCTACGTGGGTGCTCACCGCAGTGGCGACCCCGATCGTTAAGTTTGTAAACACACACGATGCAGCGGGATGGTTAGTACTGTTCCATAAACGCTCGATGCTCTGGAATTTGGTTGCGGGTTAACCACTAACACGTGGGGTGTCTGCACCTAAATATCCGAGCCACCTCTGTGCCATTGCCGTTTCCATTTCATTAGCTCTCGACGATACTGTTGTATACTCTTCTGGGGTCTATATCGATAACATGTTATATGTGAACGATTGGTCGAGGTCTACGGCAACAGGTAGTGATCCTGTCAGTGCATCCTGACTTTCCTGGTTCAGCTGCAGACCGCTGGAGTAGGGTTAGACATCTGCCCTTGGTTCGTCAACCAACCGTACTGTTCCCTCGGCGTGCCGTCACGTGCACGCGGCAAACATTATCCCGACAGGATAGGGCCGGGAGCATCCATAGCTCTTGTGTCGTCACTTCGAGGACTTCGTATAGAGACACCGTCTTGCTTTCGCGTAGCTGCCTTTGCCGGGAGGACATTAGCGGTCGCCACGTTTAGTACCACGCTGTTTTCTCCGTCTCCCAACAACTGATGTTATCCATCTTAGCTACACTGGTTCCCGCTCGAGACCTACTAAGCGAACTCTTCACTCAGAAATAGCGAACGGCGACATGGGCAAATATTACTAATAGGTGAAGCTACATTTCGATAATCGCTACTGATATCGAACAGGGGAAGGCACGTGCCGTCTGTAGCTCACTGCGTTGTCAATGGGTGTTTCTTGACATTTCTGCCGAATCAAGGTTTACAACATGACACGGCATTACCCGATCGGGCTGTAAACGGTGTGTGTGTGTTTTTTCAATAATATTAAATACGGTTCGAGATATGTTATATAAATATATTCATTTGTAGTTTCTTCGATAACATGGGCTCTCAAATACATTGTGGAACCCAGGAAAAGTACCCGTGCCAATCTTTCGTCAATCCCAAACCGTCTGCGATCGGGCATTTCAAGTAATATTATGTGCCCAATGTCGCCCCAACCACGATTTTGCTCAAGAGTAACTCCGTCGCCTTCGATCTCGTTTCTACAACCGACACCCCCCACATCGGCAAATGACATCTTGCTCAGCCACATCGTAAACATCGTCTCGTGAGTAAATATAGGTGCAGTTGAGTTTGAAATGCGCAAACATGAGCGCAGACGGAACATCGCTGACCGTCGTGCACCCGGCTTGCGATTCAGAGTGTTATTCGTCATAGATCGCCAAAATAAGGAAGTGTTAAAGCTAAATCGTCGCCACGCCTCAGATCAAGGCGTTCGCACATCCTCATCGGACACAAGTTCTATATATCCTGACATTTCACCTCCGGGTCCACTCCTCGCTATCGAATCATTAAGGATCGTGTAGAGTTGAGGAGTATCCATGCCCCCAACGAACAATATAGCCATCCTGGTGACGATGATCTCGCTGGCTAAGTATTAACCACCTGTATCCCCCCTGACATGTCCACCATCAATCACACGACTACAATGTAAAAACACTCGTCGTCAACAACCCTGCTGCTAACAAAGGTTAATTGCATTATTCAACAACTCGTTGTCTTCCACCGCTCGGATTTCCGTTGTGGTCATAGCTTCAAACACCCATCATTCGGTGTCAATTGTCATACCTGCAGGTGCCATTTACGCCTCTTCATCGGCGATCAGCATCAACGGTAGCGCCATTTTTGAACACAACTCAGCCGATTTCGACGGAGGTGAGGAACGACCCGGAGCTTGCATATTTTGAACGTATGAAGACTAACTGCTGTACTACTAACCTACAGGTCGGTCACATGCGATAGCGGTATACCGCGGCGTAAATTGAAACACACATACAATATTCCCCATCCCTTGCCTAGGGATTTGTTTCACTACTTATTCCTGTAGTGCGAGTGCCGGGTTCGATCTCCTACTCGTTGTTGTTGTGTAGTATGAACGGAGTCGCAGTTACTCCTAGGTCGTGGGTTTCGTACGTACTGCCGTCACCTTCTCTGGATGCATAGTACCGATCATTAAGGACAAATCGATTCTAAACACCGCTGACGATTGCTTATTTGTGATCTTACGTTTACGGTTCAGGTTCTGAACAAGTCGTTGTCACTAACATCTTTTTTACGGACTTGAAAATTGTTAACCCAGAGGGTTCAGCATCCTCACGGTACAAATCCTACCTATAGATGTGCACCCCATTTGTCCGCGCCTCTTATCTAAAGCGTTCTAAAATGAACGTAACCTTCGACTGCTATAATTGACGAAAGTGCAACCCGATGATCAACCGTTTCGTCTAGGTATACAACTAGGGTATTGACGATTATTTAAGCTATCGACACTAGGTCGTTCGTCACAGCAGTGGCCCCGTTTGTGGGAAATCGTTTCGCCAAGAAGTGCTACCTTTATGGTAGCAGGCGTCCCTGCTCGGCGATTGGCATCGACATGGTTTGAAGGCTCACGCTAACGCGTTTTTAGCGAGGCAATGTTTGCACAAGAATGCACCCTTTGCAGTGCGAGCATGCCGTCGGTGTGACTCGATGTCGAAAAACCGACCTAGGTACGTACTAGGTTGTTTTGTCAACTAGACCGCCGGGGACGCACGACGTCGATGCGAATGTCGACCCGTATTGCTGCACCTTATCACTTAATTTTTTTTGTAGCGAGAAATTCCACTAGTGCCTCTCATGAGTGATTGTTTGTACATTGTTGTTTGTCTGCCGTTCAGATGCTGATTGATGTCACTACGGCCGATCCTGTGTAGTGGGTTTGCCGGAATCAACAGCATGCTTTGGACATGTTTGTACCGTACACTTCCCACCAGATATGCACAGTACACAATATTGATCGCTGTGCGGCATACCAACAGCTACTTTCCGGGCAAGGCCAATCTGGACCATATGCATTACGACTATTCCAGCTATACATCCTGTAGGTCATATTGGGCGCGCAATCGTTTGCCACACGTTGAACTGTATGGCACCGATGGCTGAGCTAGATACCTTCAACCGTTATCCATCGGCAGCAGGACCAATAATACAACTTGCATTACTACTTCCTCGTTCCGTTTGCATTTCTGTTACTCGCCATCGACATATTTCACAGAAGTTGACGCCAATGTTGTTTTGGTGCAATCTGTGAGCTTGGCGTTCTTTCCCATGTTATATAAGACAGGGTATATCGTAGACGGAAAGAGCTCAGGCTTTTATCCCCTCATTAGCCTTAAACCATTGGTGTAGTCGTGGCGACCCTTACCATCTCCGTTCTCTTTGTTAGCAGAGAAAAGCATCTGTTTCAGTTACCGTAGGTCCACCACACCTTGACTCTGTACTTGTATCAGGATTTCCAACCTGTTGTTATTTATTGTTTATCTTCCGAATTGCGTTGACATCATCGTTTTTCTGGGTCGTGGGAGAGAGAGATTACTCCCCTTGGCCAGATACACCAATCGCAATCTCCTGCAATATCCTATGTATCTCGCCTAAATATTTACCGTCTCTCTCCCTGATATGATACCAGCCGGGTTCCTAACTATTACCGCCTACAGTCGTCTCGGAAGACCAAGTCTCCGAATGGTACAGTACCATTCGACTCCTTCGATTTATCTCAAACTTCACATAAAACAAAAGCCGAAACGTAAAAACGTACGGGACCCCAGCTGCCCCTGCCGCTCTCCTCCCCTCCCCCCCCCCATTCTAAAGAAAAATAAGGGCGGGCGGGTGGCAAAGAAAAGGATCAAATTCCTGGTTTGGTTGAGCAATCTAGCGACTATCTCATGTTTGCTCACGTTATCATCAAGAGCCCCAACTCGCTCGCGTTCGGCGTGCATTTGCTAACCTGCACGCGACAAGTTCCGAACGAGACTGCTCGTGGTGTGCTAATTTCTTATTGCTACATACACTATAGACTCTGACCCAGATCCCCGACATAGACATGCTTCATTCTCACTGGAACACTAAACATCTTTTTGTATGTTACTTTGTTTTCGTACGTGTACAGACAAACCTATTATTTATTGTTTATCTTTCGAATTGCGTTGTCATTACTGTTTTTCTGGGTCGTGGGAGAGAGAGAGATTCCTCCCCTTGGCCAGATACACCCGTCGTAGCCTCCTGCCATCTCCTATGTACCTGGCCTATATAATTACCGTCTCTCTCCCTAATATGATACCAACCGGGTTCCTAACTATTATCGCCTGCAGTCGTCTCGGATGACCATGTCTCCGAGTGGTAGCCTATCGTTTGACTCCTCCAACTCCGAGGTACTTTGAAACTACTGTTGCCGTACACTAGTTATCATTTCCTACCCCAGGCTGTACCTTCCCCCGGTTGTCAATCCTTCTCGTGGTTTGCCAAGACTAACTTTCGTGGCACCCTTATCGAATCGTCTATAATATTGTGCGTATACGTCTTATACGCGTAGGGTCTCCACCGCCCTTCTTTCTGAATCGTTGGATCCGATATGCCTCCTCGGGGTGCGAGCGTTGTCGCTCACCCAATACGCAGCGAGTGCGCGGCGAACGCATCGACGGAATATGACTTTACTTAGCTACTGACTTCATCATTGCTCGAAGAGCACGACCATACCCCACTATTACAGACACGCTTAAAACGCAAATCTAACTTGTCGGCCCGTTGCCATGGCATGTATTCTAACTGTGTGCCGTTGGCGTAAAACGCGACCTCATCCCGCATCATGCCATGCACGTGGTGCGCCACCCCCGAATCGGCGGCAAATCTCTCGTCCGATGGTGCCACCGGACAACAACTCAGACACAAACCCAGCCACAACACCGTCACCTCCAGCCCCAAGGGGGGCATGAGATTTCCCCCCCGTTAAAGGCATACCAAAGAAGACCGGTGAGCGAACGCTGTCCACCGTCACGTGGGACCGTAGACACACCCACCCACACGTCCACCGAAACAACCCCACTCCCACACGAGGACACACACCCCCACACCCACACAGATGTTGAGTTCCCACGGGACCAAGGGGACCGTGACTGGTAGCTCCACTCCAACATTTCGATAGATACACTGCAAACACCGGTAAGCAAAAGCGGCCGGAAGCTCCCGCCGTCACATGGGATCGCAGACATACAACCACACATCCCCACCCCCCACCCTCACACACGGACACACTCCCACACACCCGCATATATCTTGAACGAACACTGGACCAAGGGGGGCGTGACCGATAGCTCCACGCCTACATTTCGGTGGATATACTGTACAGCACCGAATTTCCGGAATTTGTACAACTATAAATTCCGCCAGGTTACTTGGCGCACGGTACCCGAAGACAGACTCAATCAATGCTCAGGCCTTGCGGCTGTCTGAATCGTTCGACTCCAAGCACGCCCGGTAACCCATTAACCTGCGAACCGTGCTCCAAGACTGCCCACCAGACTCGAACGCGCGCCTAGTCGACCTCGCAACTGAAATTGTCGGGGCCTCCCCATCTGCCTCGCTAGCTACTC
>JAYJMJ010000599.1:1681345-1691681 GCA_036873875.1 Laminaria ephemera | reverse complement strand
ACCATAGACTCTGACCCAGATCCCCGACATAGACATGCTTCATTCTCACTGGAACAATAAACATCCTTTTGTCTGTTGCTTTGTTTTCGTACGTTTACAGACAAAACTATCCTTTACAGGAAAGCTGATGCATGGTACGATAAGGGATAAGGGTACTGCAGCACCGTTTTTTTTCCGGGGCGCCTCACAGGAGGAGAGCTCTATACCTCACCGAAAAACTGACTTTTGAGAAAAACCGAAAAATCAACCCGATGATGAACCCCACGGCCTAGATTTTAAAGTCGAATGCTATTGTATAACACAACGAAAATCGGTATTTTCTCAGTTGAGGAGCTCCGTCAAACGAAAATCGGTCTGGCCAACAAGTCCTACCCTTATCGTCGCACGCGTCAGCCGGTGATCGTTATGCCGAAACTTTGTGCACTGTTTGACAGCAGTACAAAATGCTTCAAAGCAGCAGAAAACGCTCCTCCGGTATACATACAACCTGATGCACGACACGCGATCTACGTTGTGGGACTTCCCCAGCCGGCTCACTTCTGCTCCTAAACTAGACCGCAAGTATCCACACGGTCGTTTTTGCCCCGAATAGGAGGAATACGTGATGAAATTGCTGGAATTTTTCACAGCAACTGTTTTTAACTCGCGCGCTCTTTATTGCACCCCAAAGGAAATTTCTGTCAGGAGACAGCACTTTCACCCCTTGACAGAAAGCAAATTTTGCCTTATTTAGCCTTGACTGACACCAAACTACTAGGTTTTGATGTGGAATATTCGGCGCTACACCCTTGACAGCGCACGTTTTCTCTTGCTCCACATATCTCCTGACATCCTTGCTCACAGGAGGAGTACGTGATGAAATTGCTGAAGATTCTCACAGCTGTCAGGGAAGATTTGAGGAACTTTTACGTCCCCGCGTGGCTGAACAAGGTAAGCCTGGTACACGATACACCCTCCAAACGTTGTGGAGCATGCAGAACAAAGCCAACCCTAACACCCAGGACTGAATATGTTGTTCCACTTGTACTTTGATTGCCTGAGTGAAACGGCTACATCCATATAGCCCCTGTTCTCGCGCAGGACTGAAATATGTTGTTCCATTTGTATTTTGATTTATCCATATTGCCGCTGCTATCGCGCAGGACTGAGTATGTTGTTCCATTTGCTTTTTGATTATCTGGGTATCAGGTTCCTCGAGCTATTGACTTTGCATCATGGCGACGCATTGAAGTACGGACGTTGAGATCCATAGTATGTTGATGTGCAGTCACTTCGCACGAGTAAACTGAGTATCTTATTTCTAGATTCGGAGAAATACATTGTGCGGCGAGACTGCCGCTTGGTCCTTCTCACCGGTGTATTGTATATTCACACTTCCCTCTATCGGGAAATTGATCGCATTGCAGGGTAACTAGCTTACCATCATAATCATCAGGGAACGCTGCTGTAGGACGGACTGTCGGCCAGTACAACAGCCCGTAGAGTACATATGCCCGTAGCGTGGGCATTGTCCCGTGATGATCAGGTGACGTCCTCGCCTACCTGGATCGCTCTCTTTGATTTCCTCATTGAGCCACTAAGCGCCTTTCGAAGCAATACATTTTCTTCTGCATCATAAGTGGTCTCAACAGACACTCGGTGCCACCTCTGCACCTCTTGTCACAGAGACAGAGCCTCGATGCACCTCATTCTTTCAAACGCTGTCCGCTACAGTAAAATTTAATCCCGCTTGCTACACAGAAGGCGCCCGTTGGCCAGAGACGTCGATTTGGCGTTGAGGCTCAATTTATTATGTATTGTTAGTAAACGAGCCTCAGTTTTTTACGAGCGAATTTCTTATGTGCGAGTACCCTCTTGGGGTTATTATCTCTACCCTTGTAGCTGGCACAAAATCACACAGCCGTGGTGCAAAAGAGGCTCGATTTCTTAGCTATCGTGAGAAAACGAGGCTTAATTTCTGACCACCGAATTTCCTATGAGCCGAATTTCTTAAGAACGGGCGTCCTCTGTGTGTTGTTATATCTACCCTTGTAAACAGCTTGCACAAAAGCACACGGCCGTGGTGCAAGAGAGGCGGATGGAGGAGATGGACGGGGACGGCCGCACGTCCCAAATCACGTTCGATATTTTCGAGTGGGTGTTCCAGTCTGACATCGCGCAGCCGAAGGACGCCTACATTTATAGGTGAGCCAACCGCTTCGGGATGTTAGAGACCTAGACCAGAGAGCGTTTTTCGATATCAACACGATACATTTTCTGAGCTAAATAAACCCGCAACCGGTCTTGCCCAACAGCAATCCAAGCGCTTACCTTGTGACTACAGTACCACTATTCGGCCACGTTCATCGCTAACACAGGATATAATCGTTGGGCGAGACGATTAGCGGTTGTCGTTGTAGCAGTGGCCGGGGGGGTTGGATATGAGTTTGTTTCTGTTTTTCGTCATGCGAGATTCCGCGCAACAACGAATGGGGTTCGAGTTGTCGGGAAGGAGGCAATCGAAACTGCGACTGTATGCAATAGTATAATAGTGGTACCACGTAGAGAATGTACGACGTCTGCTGGGCGTCATTATCGCCCCAACAACGGGTTTACTCGACGCACAGTTAGTTATATCAAGAATGTGGTCTTAGGACCATTATTATCGACTTACTTTTTGTTCTAAAATTCCTGATTTTAGCCGAAGCAAATCCTAGAAGCGGAATTCGAAGCGTTCCTGATTTTTTACTCTCTGTTAAATTTCGTGATTAAAAAACAAATCCTGTCTTTCTTGTTTTTCCTGTTTTTTTGTTTTTCTTGCCAAAAAAAAAAGTTAAATCAAGGAAAAATTTCTTCGATGAGAATGGCCTTTAGCACCATGATCGAAATATCACTGCCAACCGCAACCACAGGTACCTCATCCAATGCCTGAAGACCTCTGGTGGATGACAACGCGCAAGCTCGGAAAAACGTGCAGGGGCTGAGACGAACACTGCAGCAGTTAACTTGACATATCTTCTGATGCATACTTCGAAGTATCTTCTGAAGCGTTGCTTCAGGGGTGGTGTCCGTCTCGTACCGGTTTTGATGCCGCGAGCAATAGTACACGTTCGCGGTGTTGGAGCACAGTATATGGATGGGGGATAGGAGTTTCGGTTGGAGTGAGGGTAACGAGTGATTAAACACATTTGCAATGGGGCAAACGGATGGGGGATACAAGATTCGATTGGAGTGGGGGGGGCAATAAGCGACAAAAAACACGTTTCCGGCGACACGCAACTGTTAAAACCCTGGGGTGAAACAGAGTGTTTGTATAAGCGAATGAAGCCATCGGCACACACATCTCTCGGCAAACGACTCAGAAACGTGCCATTTTGATTTGCGTGCAAGTATAGAAGTATGATGCAGCTCAAATTAACTGTATAGGCGCGCTGTTCCCCAGCGTACTGTTTTTTTATGGAGTTGGATGATCGGATGAGGAACTTACCACAATATCAGCAACCACCGTATGTTTTTGCGTGCAAGTATTATATAGATCTGCAGCTGTGGAGCGTGTCATACAAGTAACAAACGAAGGAGAATCATAGCCTGAAGGGTCCCTTTTAAGATGCAGGGTCACTTTTGATATGCCCACGCGGGGTGCCGTGAGGATTCTTGTGTCCTGCTTACTTAGCTGTCGTTGCCGCAGGAAGGAGATTTTTGCGCCTTGCATGCTTAGTGGTCGTTGCCGCAGGAATTGGACGTGTGTGGAAGTGTAGCATTGCACCGGCACTGGTACGTCTTGCGTCGGTGCGGTCAGAGTGCCGGAGCTGCGTCCCTCAAGGATGTCGGTATTTTTGGTAAGCCTTTTGGGGCCCAGAGGTCGCGATTAAAAAACATTTCGAGCTTGGCCTAATCAACCGTCTCCGAGCAATTTGGGCGCACCCGTGTCTTACGAGTCCTTGGTTTATACATAGAAAACCAAATATTTTCATCGCGCAACCACAATCGTCATTTTGCGCCGTCATTTTTTTCCCTAAGGGTTAATTAACCCGTTTGGGACCTACTGTACGTATAGCGACTAAACAAACGACGAGTGAATGCGGTCTTACCAAGCGTTCAGTAACAGACTGCTGCTACGGTAGGGGGGGGGGGAATCTTTTGTTTTTTTTCTTCAGCCGTCCAGAGCCACTCGGAAGAGTGACTACCCTATTTGTTTTGCGGTCTTTTCCAGCTTTTATGCTTTTTGATTTCGCGATATGCACTGCCTTGGGGTTCTTGTCACTTGCGCTGTGCCAACAAAACAAAAAATCCTGTTTGGAGAGAAAAAATGAGTCCCTCGCCCGAGTGGCCTAAAAGCGGTAGTCAAAATGGGGGTGGCCCCGTAGGACCAGTCAAGAGAGTGCAGCAGGAAGAACATTTCTATGATGCGCGCAAGTCGTACATACAACTCCCTGCATTGCAGTGCGGACGCCCCTCCTACTGCCCCCTACCCAAAGCGGCCCCGGCTGCTTCGTGAGGCCGATGTTGTAATCGTCATTTTTTTTCTGGGCTTTTCACGGGTCGGATCACTTCTCACGGGGGGGGGGGGGGGGGTGGGGGCCCCCCCCCCCGCCCCGACCCGACCCGACCCGTGGGATTTCGAACACCTCCTGACCCGACCCGGCTCGACCAGTGAGTTTTTGATAACCTCCTGACCCGATCCGCGGGCCAGGTCAAGACCCGTGAAAAGCCCTGTTTTTTTCGACGACGCGTGCCACGATAATGGTAGCACTTTTTTTGGCGTTTGTTGTTTCTGAATGACGGGGCTGCTTAACCCAAATTCATCGGGATGCCATTCTTTGCTTTGCAATATGATTGTTTTGGATACCTGCTAGGCCATGTGTGTCTGTTCATCTGTTTGAACATTTAGTTTACTCAAAAATCAGTTTTTGTGGGTGAAGTACAGAGCTCCTCAAGTGAGGAGCATCAGAAATAAACTGCTGCGCCTCTAGCGTGGCAGGTGTCCTCCATGCTCTCCCTCTGAGTCCCAAAGGAGTGAATGTAGGGCGGCAATTGAAATAACGCGGTGAAACTGATTTTCGTCTTTTCGCGGGTACTATGAATAGATCCGAATCGTAGAAACCGACCATTTTCAGCGGGATCGTGTGTGTGTGTGCCCTCTTCACATTAAATGGTTCTTTCTACTCGTCGACATCCTTTTCATCCAGTGTCCGTGCCGATTCTTCACCCTAGAGAGATACAACCTCTGTGCTCACAAACTACAAGACAGAGAAATGATTCAACAGAAGGCCCCCATCGCCCTCTGTCTGAATAAAGCCTGGACGAGCGCAACGACCGCACATCAGGGTAGGGCGGCAATTGCTGGTCCTTCGCCATCTTCGAAAGCCTGTACAAGTCAAGGTAGGGGAGAAGAAGGGAACGGTATCGAACATTAACGGTTTGTGTTCCAGGACTTGTACAGAAGCTACGAGGTCAAGTGTGTGGAACATGAAGGCAGAAACGGGTTACCTTCCAAACATGCACAGAAGCTACTGTTACTAGGGCGTCACATCAAGGTAGGGCGGCCTATGCAGGCCCTTCGCCACCTTCAAAAACCTGTGCAAGCCAAGGGAGCGGGCATGAAAGAAGAGGTATCGAACAGAAACCGGTTACTTTCAAACATGTACAGAAGCATGAAGGGAGAGGTATCGAATACAAACGGGTTACCTTCCAGTACATGTACAGAAGCTGCTAGTTTTAGAGCGTGGACTGGTCAGCAGATTTGTCGGGAAAAACAGATTGTCCGAACCCGAAGACTACAGTATGCGTTTTCTTCGGAAACAGTAGGTTATACACTGACTCTAGCTGCTGGTGATTCCTAACTTCGAAAAATCGATGCCTTCATCCAACCTCTGATATGAACACCCAAGAGAAAAGCAGATACATGCCATCCATTGGCAATGCACTACAGTTTTTTACACACAGACTCTAGCTTCTGGTGATAGGAGGACGCCAACCCAAGTGAACCAACATAAAGGGTGAACGCGAGGAAAAGCGAACAAACACTAAAATGAAAGCATCCGGCTTCAACAATCGAGACTATGCGTTTTCTTCGGAAACATTTTTCTATACACTGACTCTAGCTTATGATGACTGGAGGAAGTCAGCCCAAGTGAACCAACCTGGAGCAGGCGGACGAAAGCGATAAAAGAGAAAATAAAAAAAAAACTGATACAAGTCGTGTTCAACAACGTTTAAGCAAAAATGCCGTTCATACCTCGGCCCTAATGACGACCTCTGTTGTGCCATCTTCGGCGACGGCGGATAGAACCTCAAGCAAGGGGCCTGGGCGACGAGCTAGTACTTCAAGGTTGACCGTGACGGCTATACCAGCCGCGACCTTACCCCGAGCGTAGCCCGCCACAGTCACACACCTGCGGAAATGCGTCAAGTGTAGGACGTCGGCGTATTCGATGAAAGGGAATAAAGGATAAGGGTTCACAATCCCGTACCCCCACGCGCGGCTTAGGTACCACGCAAGGGGCCCCGACGACGAGCTAATAGTTCAATGTTGACCGTCAGGGCTATACCAGCTGCGACCTTACCCCACGTGTAGCCGGCCACGGTAACACACCTGCGGAGACGTGTCAAGGTTCCGACGTTGAGATACTCAAAAGAGTCAAGTGTACAACGTCGAATTGCAGTAGTGGTCCCTCCATAGCGCCGGTATGTGCCAGCAGGAAATACCAGCACTATAGCGGCAACCGGCACTACTCCGCATACTGCAACTACTGACCGTTCCCATCTACCCATAGGCGCTATAGCGGGCAACCGGCACTACTCAACCGGCACCATAGAGGGACCTCTACTGTACTCTAAATGTGTCAAGTGTACGACGTCGAATTACTCAAATGTGTGAGTGTACGACGTCGAATTACTCGATGAAAGGGGATAAAGGTTCACAACCCTGTATCCCCTCGCGCGACTTATGTGCCACGCAAGGGGCCCCGGCGACGAGCTATTATAGTGATTCAATATTGATTGTCACGGCTACACCAACCGCGACTTTATCCCGAGCGTGGCCGACCACAGTCACACACCTGACAGTAATGTGTCAATTGTACGATATGTGTCAAGGATATCTCCATGCCGGTGCGTATCACAAAAAGCGAAGAAAGAGGATAGCCACTCGCGCAAGTGGCCCTAAATTTTAAATGTGACCCCCTATCGTAACCCCGGTGGTGCATTTTACTCACCCTTGGCCACTACCGCCATGGTCGCGGGAAGAATCGATGCGGAATCTGGCCGGTTTATCAGCGACATTTGCCACCTGGATCTTGACCGTGTACCGTCGGCCCACCTCTATCCTTCCAAGCGACATCGAGGTCGGCGTTACTTCGAACACTGCAAAAACAAAAGGCAGCAAACTTTTAGTTATTTTTGTAGAGGTACAAACAAAAATGTACGAACGAACGGTCCACGTTCCTTGTGGTATGTCGTCGTTATTTCAAACACCGCGAAACCGAATGCAGTAAGATCAATTTATGCTGTAGAGGTGCAAGAAAAAAAGGCACACACGAATGGTCCGTGTTCCTGGTGGTATGTCGTCGTTATTTCGACGCGAAATCTGGCCGGGTTTCGGCGACATTAGCCACCTGGATCTGGACGGTTTACGGTCGGCCCACCTCTATCCGTCCGAGCGACATCAAGGCCGGCGTTGCATTGAACACTGCAAAAACGAATGCAGCAAGAACCATTGATCTTGTAGAGGTACAAACAACAAGATAGCAAAAAAAACGGTCCATATTCCTGGTGTATTATTGCTTCGTGCTTCAGTATCATGTTTGCTATCCGACAATGTGTAGCATGAGATTCAACGTCGATCACTCATAAGTCCCTACAAAGAAGAAGAAAGACAAGGACAACCAAAACCGTTAAAGGTACATCTCGTATATATTTGTGCAACACAACCCCCTCCCCCTCAAACAGCGTCTGTCATAGCGGAATTACTCACCGAGTGATCTCCCTAAGCTCTTGCACGTATTGCCACTCGCGCTCTCATAAAGGAGGGATGATTCTTCTCCCTCCGCCAGCGCAATCCCCCCTGCTACCTGCGAGAGACTCCTCACTGCCTTTGTTCCCGTACCCTGGGCCGGCGGACACTTCCCATTATTAACCTTACGTGCTTGCCCATCGCCGTCAGCCCCGCAAGCTTTAATTGGTCGAGTGTTTTCGCGGCGGTTTTCGGCAAGCGCGTCATATTCTGCACGGGTAGGGTTACTTTCTCTTCGTCCTGACTCTGTCGGGTATTGCGAAATATCCGTTGTTGCAGGTACGCCTGATGCCGGGTATTGCGAAATACCCGTTGTTATCGGCGCGGTCACGCCTTCTGATGTCAGGTATTGCGAGATATCCGTTGCTACCGGCGCGTCCACTCCCATTGGTGTCGGGTATTGCGAACTACAAGTTGCCGCAGCTCCTTCTGATGTCGGGTATTGCGAAATACCCGTTGCTGCAGGCGCGGCTACTCCTCCTTTTGATGATGGAATATCCACTACGGGGTCATTAGGTTCTTCGTCGGAACGGGGGCTTGCTTGTGTCCCTATGGAGGAGAGGAATACCACTTTATTCTCCTCGTGATTGTTCTTGGAAGCTCCCTCATCGAAGCCCTGTCCACCTTCACCGCTATCCGTAGGATTTAGGCCGGAAGGAACAACACCTTCGATAACGCTACCCAAGACAGCATAACCTCCGCGCCCCTCTCCCTCTCCGTCAGCCTCGCACTCGGAGCGATTCACAGCATCCGTCAGGTTGCCACGCGACAGATCACCACCGCTGCTTTGTTGTGTCAGGTCGCCACCACGCAACCTATCACCCCCGTCATCGTTTCGTTTTGTCCATCCAACCGCCGTAGCACCACCAAGACTACGCCCAACGGAAGTGCTCCAGAAATCTCTCGGTGTCGGCGTGGGGGGAAGCTTTGTCCTCATGTTACCCGCCTCCGCAGTCAAGCTGATTTTGAAAGCAGGCGGCGCAAAGTAGTCAGCGCTTCCCTCCCAAGGACACCGTAGGTGGTTCGGTGTTTCGGGGGTTTGCCCCGTCTGACCCTCGGGTGGGGTTGTGACGAGAACGGGCGCAGCAAGGGCTCCAGTTTCTTCTTGTGTTTTTTTGGATACTCGTGTGTCAGCGAGAAGGATGTCGAAGAGGTCGCTGGCGGATGCCTGTGTGGCGTTTAGCGAGAAAGGTCCGGTGGAAGGTACGGAGGAGCGGGGTTTGATTTTTTGTCATGGAATAAAAGCCGTGTTAACCCTTTTACTAGTGAGAAAAACCTCCACACATTGATGACAAGGGGTTTGTCTCCAAAATCGTGTGTGCAGTGTTCAGTGAGTTAGCTGGACTTCACGGCTAGTTATTAATTGGATTACGAAGTAAGTTCAACCAACTGACTTTAAGGATTTCTCGATAAAACACATTGCGAGCCACAAACCCGCCAGTCAGATGCGAAGACGCAGAACTCCGCAAGTTACCGCACACAACGAACTGTAATACCTAGCCAACTAGTAACTGATCGGCGCTTTCTTGTCAATCAATCCGCTGCCCAAGTACAAGCTGCATTATTGAACATTCAAACGCAGCATGTTGACGACATCGAGCGAAAGGATGCTTCTATTACACCACCTCGCGATGTCCTTCTTTCGGGTCTCACCTTTGTCTTCCTTGAGAGCGTCCTTTTTCTCACGGCGAGCAGACGGGACTGATCGCATAAGCTAGTAGGTAGTGGGTAGTGCTTTTTAACCGGCAACATCACATCTAGCTGCCTTGAGAACGTCCTTTGTGGCATAGTAAGCTAGTGGATAGCACCCTATACAGTAGTGGTCTCTCTATAGCACCGGTATGTGCCGGCCAGAATTACCGGCACTATAGCGGCAACCGGCACTTCTCCGCATGCTGCTACTCCTGCGCAAGCCCACCCGTGCCAAGTGATTCACAGGCACTATAGCGGGCAACCGGCACTTCTCAATCGGCCCTATAGAAGCCCCACTACTGTAGTAAACAATCTCACCTTAAGCTGCCTTGGGAACGTCCTCTTTCTCACAGCGAGCAACCGGGACTCAGCCTCGCTCTCCTTAACCGCTCTGCCAAGGACAGTCACCATCGCCAACCGCAACGCGGCAATGTCGAGATGGCCCAGCGATTGTCCGCCGGCACTAGCGTAAGCGGATGTAGACTATCACGATGGCAACGACAACGACAACGACAACGATAACGACAACAACAACGACAATAACAACGACAGCGACAACGACAACGACAACGATAACGACAACGACAACGACAACGACAACGACAACGACAACGACAACGACAACGACAACGACAACGACAACGACAACGA
>JAYJMJ010000599.1:1647010-1657695 GCA_036873875.1 Laminaria ephemera | reverse complement strand
CTTGAAGGTATGCATGCCATACGTTTGCTGTCATTCATTGCTGACAAAAAGTACGGCCTATACAGGTACAGTGCCGTGCGTACGTCACCTCAGATGCTGACGCTGGAAGCCCGCCTACTGCGGGCTAGTCGTGCTGTGCATCGTCGCCTGGTGTCAGCTACTGGCGCTAGAGAGCCAGCCCGCTTGGGCTAGCCGTGCTAAAAAAAAGTGTAATTAAGCCAGCCTGCCTGGGCCGTTCCTAGCGACCACTCCAGACGTAAGTGTAGTTGTATTTATTTAACATTTTCTGCTCTAAGAAAGCTGACCCAACACTAATTCCTAGTGCCGAGTGCAGAACGCGCTTCTGCTGGAGGAACTGTTCACGCGAGAAGGAGCGGGGACGTTCATTCACCCCCCCGAGTAATTGGGAGGCGTTTTTTAACGCAACCAGCTTACCGTACGTATAACACGCAAGATAACACACCCCCTGGGACGAATTTCAGAGACGAATTTCTCCTAAATCATGAGGGCACACACACACCACGAAAATGGTTGCTTTCGAAAGATGTTGTCTGTTAACAGCTAGCTCCACACACTACAGACAGGTAGGCCTAAACTGCCGTCTTCTGGCATTGCTTTGTTACCTGCTTCGAGCTGGGTTGTGCGTGGAAGTGCCATTCACGTGAAGGCATTCATTCATTCGCGGTGACCCCGGTTTCGATGCTTTATCCTAGGCAAAATTCAGCGGTGCGGTAAAGGCGGCGTTGACCGACAACCGACAACGCTGCCATCCGTGATGATTCTACAAACCGCAAAAGGCCCAAAAAAAGTTCCCTTGCGCTGACTTGCAGCAACAACCTCCTCGAGCTATCAACCGTGTTGTGGCAAAGCACCACCATAATAATACCCCGCCTCCTAGTGTATGTATGCGTATGCATGCATGCGTGTATGCGTGTATGTGTACAATGGACGGTGCCGCCTCACCACCTCTCTCTCCCAACCTCAACACGCCAATATCATGCGAGCATTCCAAGCACATTCATTCGTTGCACTACCACCACCACCACCACACCTCCTACTCTGTACTACTATTTGTTGCCATGCCAGCCAGGAACAATAACACCGGCTAATTAACTACCAGCTCGCAGCTCGTGAGACCTATTTGAAGCATGATAGTAAATCTTTACGGGGGTTTTGGCCGTCCCGCCTACCGCCGACCACCTGACAAGAACCCTAACCCGAACCCGAACCCGAACGCTATGGGAGAGACGAGACAGCTCGTTGCTCATCATGCTCGCAGCTCGCCGCCCGCTGAGGCGGCGACACTACCAGCCAATAAGTGTGCTCCTTGCAAAAACCTCAACCAATCGCGCTCTTCATGTCCTGGTGCCGTTTCAGATTATTCGTATCCCTTACAAAAAACGCCTCCTATTATGAATGGAAACCCTCGTTTCCGGAGGGATCCCCCTTCAACCATCCGCAGCCCCAGCTTGCCAGCCAAGCCGCAACGCTTGTACCTCCCACTACCTGTCACAACGCTCTCTGGCCTGCACCACCCTCTGGCCTGTACCGCTCGTTTGACGTCGAGGTTTTGCTTGCAGCTTTCTCTTGACAAGTGTTCCTCAGCAGTTGTCATGTCATCCGTAGGTCGGCTTCCGGCGGTGTTGACAGTGGGGGTGGTCCTGCTAGCTGGAGCGGATGCCTTCGTGACGACTTCAGGGTGAGTGGTAGGCCTAGAGGAGTGGTATGTGGCTTGCTCTGTCGCCTTGTCGTAGTGCTGTGGTACATGTCGTGGTGTCGTGGTGCTTCGTTGTTGTACCGTTGTTGTACCGCGAGCCGCTCAATATGCAACATGAAAGTATTACCAGAATGCTGGGTACTATTAATACCAGGTACCAGGGTATACACAACAGCAAGCATGAATTCCCCGCGGTGCGTGTTATAGAGGCGCTCTGGGTACGAGTACAACAGCAGCAGTGCCCGAGAGTACGAGCCCACACGACAGCACACAGCATAGCAGGAAGGCTATTGATAGTGGAAGCTGCATGGCATGGTTACTAGAGCGTAAGCCCCAGCAGCTGTCGACACGATGCAGCACTGCTGTAGCTATGCCATCATGTCAGCAGACTGCAAGTATGAACTATAATACTATCGTACGGATTGTACAGCGGGCAGCAGTCGTAGAGCGGCTTCATGTGTCACGTGTCACCGGAGGATGCTCTCTCCCTCTCTCAATCTCTCTATCTATATGCATAGATCGCTCTCGCACCTATAACCTGTCCCCGACGGCTGTGGGTAGAGCTGTAGAGCCCACGCCTCAACCCGTCACGAGAGCGAGAAGCACTTCCAACCTGCTCACATCGCGCTATGCCAGCTTGTCAGCAGACTACCAGTACGCATTGTACAGCAGACAGCAGTCGTAGAGCGGCTTCATGTGTCACCTGTCACCTGAGGATGCTCCCTTTCTCTGCTGCAGCTGTCGATACAAGTCAAACCTTGAGCACATATGTAGCTACCCTGGTATGCCAGCTTTTAGCAGACTGCGAATACGTTCGTATGATAACGGGTATTGTTGTGTCATATCATAAAGCAGATAGCAGCCGTAGAGCGGCTTCATGTGTCATGTGGATGCCCTCTCTCGCTCTCTCTGTCTCACTCTCCCTCTGTGTATGTATCTCTCTAGAACCTATAACATTTCCCGATTGCTGTGAGTAGAGATGTAGGCTCTAGAGCTCACGCTTCAATCAGCGATGAGAACGAGGAGCATTCCCAACCTGTCGGCCTAGGCTCACATCGTGAATACCGTGTAGCTGATTGATCACCGACGCGAGTGTAATCGAATGCAGCAGCACCCCATCATAGGTACCTCATACCAGGCTGCTGATACCGGTACCTTTCTACCGTTTGTCACGTTAGTCATTTAAACTGCTGTAACGGCACAGGATAGGGGTTTGCCAGTTGCCATCACATGCTTTTTACACCTCAGGTACCTCATACCTCATACTGGTACTCGTATCTTTTTGCCGTTTACTGCTGTATAAAATGTAACGGAAATGTAACTCGTACCTTTTATCCGTTTACTGCCATGTAAAATGTACCAGGTACCTGGTAACGGGAATGTAACTCGTACGTACTTACCTGTTTTTCCCTTTGTTGCTGCCTAAATGTAACGGGAATGTCACCGCAGGCGGGGGGTGGGCGTTGCCAGCAACACCCAGCGACTGCAACAAAGTGGGGCGCGCTCGTCCTGTGCCCTTCGAGGCAAGCGACGGACCACCCCCACGGCGGTGTCCGCACAGCCGACGTCACAGGCAGTGGATGTCGGGAAGGGCACCACAGACCCTCTTCTCTTGAGAACAGCACGCGGCGAGGTGAGTTACTTTGAATTACATCGTGTTACAAGGCTCCCCTTCGAGATGTGGTTGACTTGGAATCCCGGGGGTGTCGCAATTTGAAAATGGAAAAACACAAACGACCCTATGTATGAGGTAGGAGCCATGTACAGGCGGTGTTATGACCTCGTGAAGGACATAGGTCGGTGACTCCCGAGGGCGATAGTACCAGGGTCACAGGACGTTTTCTTCTATGCATGTGTTTACAAAAGGTGGTGTAGCTGTCGCTAGGAACTCGTGCAGCAGAATATTTGTAGCTGCCGTCAACTTGTGTGCGTTGGTGGTCGGACCACCTCCACCTCGGTGTCCGTACAGCGGACAGAGAAAGCGGTGGGTGTCGGAAAGGGCGCCACAGACCCTGAGTTTGAGGACAGCACGCGACGAGGTGACGAAATTCGATTTGTACCGACAACTATTCATCTGTATAAAGGATAGTGTAGCTGTCGCTAGGAACTCGCGCAGAATGATATTTGTAGATGCCGTCAACTTTTGTGCGTTGTTGGTTGGCGACAAATTAAGGATTTTGTGTCACCGGTGGCCGATGTTGCTGTTGGAGCAGGATGTGGAGCGAGTGCCGGTTTTACTCAACCTTCAGTAACCCCTTTGCGACTTCAGAAGGGGAAAATGTCGAAAAGAACTCTCGATTACGGTATCGGCAATACAAAGAAGCCCGGGCTGCTGGAGTAGAGTATCGTGAATGGAGTATCCGAAGTGCAACGCAAGGAGTTGCACGACACCCGCGCGGCATGATGCTACTTGTACGGCGTGCTCCCGCCTTAAAAGACGGTTGATTAGACCACAGTTACTTGTCATTTTCTTGTTGCTGTATATATGTCGGTCCCGAAAGGGTTGCCCGTGGCATTATTTAGGATCGCATCTGGATACGTTTTCTCGGCCATTACTCAATGGATTGCAAAGAGTATAAAAAAGGGGCTGCCTGGTATGTTTAGGCTTGCATCTGGATACGTTTAGGTGGCCGCTATTTAACGTTTTTTGGATTTTGTGTCACCGATGGGCGATGTTGCTGTTGTTGAGGCAGGAAGTGGAGCGGGTGCCGGTTTTACTCCACCGTTCATTAATACCTGGTATGCCTAGGCTTGTGCAGTATCTGGATACGTTTACTCGGCCGTTATTTAACGAATTTTATGGATTTGTGTCACCGGTGGCCGATTGTTGGTGTTGTTGGAACAGGAAGTGGAGCGAGTGCCGGTTTGGATGATGCGGCAAGCCGGGAGGCACATCAAGGATTACCGGGATCTCATCAAAAAGGTCAGCCCTCTCTTGTACCTGGTATGTATTATGTAACGTGTTTTTTCATGTTGTTGGGGATCTACTAAACTATACCGGTGTTAATGCGCGCATATGATTGACACATGCAATGGCAGCATCAGCCGTCCGTCTCTCTCTGAAGTACATATGATACTCTCGTTTGGTATGTAACGGTGTGCTTCTTCAGTGTTGCTGGGGCTCTTTCAGCCTATACTGGTGTCAATTTACGACTATGAAACATGTGATGACAGCATCAACCGACGACATGAAGTCAGTAACAGTACTCGTACCTTGTTTTTTTTGCCACTTTAGGGACTGCCGTCGCGCGCTGCTGGGCCCATAAGTTGTGCTCTTCGTTCACCAATCGCCAGCAGAACGTGCGTAGGCATCTATCAATAGCTTTCGATAGTAAAGGGGGTGCTTTTTTGGCCCCATTGTTTCTGACTGGCATTCTCGTCAACTGAAATGTACCCAGTATGTTTTTTATTCCGTTTGTGCTTTACAATTATGTTCGTTGTGTCTAGCCCATGGGAGGTTTACGCGTATAATGTGCGTTGATTCTCGAATTCGACTTTTGCGTGAGGTATAGAGCTTCTCACGTTAGGAACATGGGAAGAACGAGGTACCCCCTCTCTACCGTAGCGTGACCATTGTACCTTTTGTCGCTGTTTCTGGTGGTAGGGAGAGGATTATTAGAGATCGGGAACCGAACCAAAAATATTCCGTGGTTTGTTGTGAGACGTAATTGGGCGTTTTTGTTCATATTCTGGGATTGAAGAATTGACAATGATTGCAGCAACGTGGCGTTGTTTTTGGTTTATCGCTTGAGTGGCTATACCAAGTGGACGCAGCATGGGGCGGTGCTGGCAGAACATTAGTAGCTAGCTGGCCAGCAACTGCTGGACCAGGCGTTCGTGATGACTGGTGTTATTGTGGTATCATACCAAGCATGTTACACCTCGCTTCGTCCAACATCCAAGTCTGGAGTAATTATTTTTAAAAAAACGAACATCGCCTGCCTGTTTGCGCGTCGTGTTGTCCACGTCGCAGTACCCCACCTTTAGGGAGAGGTCGGAGATCCCGGAAGTATCTACGGAGATCTCCCTTCAGCCGTGGAGGAATTACAAAACCGACGGCGTTATCCTCTTCTCCGATATTCTCACCCCCCTCCCGGTAAGTCAAGCCTCATAGTCACGACTATGGGGACATTTAGGAGTCATCCCCAGGTTTCAGACCTTGCTTTTCGGGCTGAGGTTAGGGTTCTAGGGATGGGGTTAGAGTTAGGGCTAGGTGAGTACGTACTGCATACGTGCACATAAGTGGTACCGCTATAGTTACAGCGCATCCATGGTACCGCTGTAGGTGTACCTGACTGCAGTTGTACTTTTGTGACTTGTCTGTTTTTGTTGTCTGGAACCATGGAAGAATTACAATACCGATGGTGTTATCCTGTTTTCCGATGTCCTCACGCCCCTCCCGGTAAGGGACGCCTCCAAGTACTGATATTGGGGCGTTTCGACGTAACCAATATGTTTTTTTCTGGCGGGAGTGCTTTATCCCTACCATTTGGGAGTGTGTTGTCGCTGCTGTGCTGTTCGTTGTTGTTGTTGGTGTTGTTGGTTTGGTGTTGGTGTTGGTGTTGTTTGTTCGTTGGAAGTAGGAGGTGCGGCTGAACCTCTTGCGCGAAGTAAGCGGAGCTACAACAGATACTTTACAACACATCCGTGGTACCGCTGTAGTTGTACCTGACTGCAATTGTATGTTTGTGACTGTGTTTTTTTAGTCTAGAACCATGGAGGAGTCCCAAAACCGACGGCGTTATCCTGTTCTCCGATATTCTCACGCCCCTCCCGGAATTTAAATATCCCGAGTACTGCTGTTTTACTGCACGTCCCGTGGTACCAGGTGATATCGCTGTAGTTGTACCTGACTCCAACTGAACTTTTGTGACTATTTTTTTTATTGTTTGGATGTTGTGGTATACCCGTAAGTTCCTTGTTTCAGACATGTTGCGTCTGTCTGTATCCAGTGGGCAGTGGCGGCATAGATTTTTGCAGGGTAGGCTTGACTAAGTACGTATACTCCTGAGACTACTCAAGGCCAATACGCCACGTCTCATTTAATAATCTTTTTTGTGTTTTGTAGGGACGTCTTTTCCTGAGGCCGCTCGCGGCCAATACACCGCGTCTCGTTTAATCTGTTTTTGTTCTGTGTGTGCCTTTATTGTTCAGGGAATGGGCATCGACTTCACAATTGAGGAAAAGGCGGGGCCTAAGATCCCTCCGATGCGGACGTGGGAATCGGCAAGTGCTTACAGTAGTCTAGTGGGGGTTGCGAGACACCTTTGTTCCGTCGAGGGGCTGCGTTTCAAGTTGGAATTTGAAGTAGTTAAAAAACAATTAGGAGACGGTATATAGGATCTAGATGATCTAGATTGTGATCTGTCCGATGTACTCGTATGAAATAGTTGCGCGTCGAAACATTTCCTCTGTTCTGTTCTGTTTCGGCCCTTGCAGATGAAAACGATGCGTCTGATCGAACCGAAAAAAACGGACCCGTTCGTGGGACTGACATCAATTTTTTCACGACAGGAATATACAATTTAGTGTTCTTTTAAGGAGGTGATATAGATTTTCTAGATGATCCAATCTAGATGATCTGGATCGTGATCTGTGCGATGTGTGATTTATTTATAAAACAGTTTCGCGTCGACACGTGTCCCCTGTTTTCTTCTGTTTCGGCCCCTTGCAGTTGAAGACGAGATGCGTCCAATCGACCGGCAACATCAGTATCATCGATGATCTAGATCGTGATCTGTCCAATAGATGAAGACGATATAATCTAGATGATCTAGATCGTGATCTGTCCGATGTATGAAATAGTTTCGTGTCGAAACGTGTCCCCCTGTTCTGTTCTGTTTCGGTCCTTACAGATGAAAACGATGCGTCCGATCGACCCGGAAAAGGCATGCCCGTTTGTGGGTACAGCATAGGATCTAGATGATCTAGAACGTAATCTGTCCGCTGTATGGAATAGTTTCGTGTCGAAAC
This sequence comes from Laminaria ephemera, assembly GCA_036873875.1. Taxonomy (NCBI): domain Eukaryota; class Phaeophyceae; order Laminariales; family Laminariaceae; genus Laminaria; species Laminaria ephemera. The sequence goes on along the minus strand of JAYJMJ010000599.1, from coordinate 1,650,005 downwards.
GTGCCCCCCTGTTCTATTCTGTTTCGGTCCTTACAGATGAAAACGATGGACCCGATCGACCCACACCATCAGTATCATCGACGATCTAGATCGTGATCTGCCCGATAGATGAACACTATGTATTAGGATGTAAATTAACTAGATCGTGATCTGTCTGGTGTGTGAAATATTTGCGCGTCGAACTTATCCCCCCGGTCTCTTTTGGCACGTGCAGATAAAGACGATGCGTCCGATCGACCCGGAAAAGGCGTGCCCGTTCGTGGGACAGACGTTGAAGGAGCTCAGGAGTGTAGTTGGAAACGAGGCTACGGTGCTTGGGTTCGTCGGCTGCCCGTACACTCTCGCTACCTACATGGTAGAGGTAAGTGCCTAGAATAATCATAATTATTATCCTAAGCGTAATCGTTATCATTTCATTAGCATAATCATTATCGCGATCATAATCATAATATGATCGTAATAACAATCACAATCATAATCATTACCATTATCTCATTATCATAATCATAGTAATAACGAGGCGACGGTGCTTGGCTTCGTCGGCTACCCTTACACCCTCGCTACCTACATGGTAGAGGTAAGTGCCTAGAATAATCATAATTATAATCCTAAGCATAATCGTAATCGTTATCATAATCATTAACATAATCGTTATCGCGATCATAATTATGATATGATCGTAATCATAATCATAATCATTACCATTATTTCATGATCAGAATCGTAATAATATCGAGGCGACGGTGCTTGGCTTCGTCGGCTGCCCTTACACCCTCGCTACCTACATGGTAGAGGTAAGATTAATAACAATAATGTAATAGTAATAATAACTATGTTGGATACAGTGTTTTACTTTTTTTTGTTCGTGGTCTGGGTTTTCTGTGATTTCATCGTGTTTTTGTAGTTGACACTCACGCTGTACATTGTCGGATGGCTAAGGCAATAATAACAAGGCAAGAACGAGGGAGCAAGAAGCGACCGAGGCCGTTTTTTGCCTTGCGAGGCAAAAAAGCCTTTTCATAGCGGGGTGCGTACATGTACATGCTTCCCTTATTTAATTAGTTTGTAATATATACAAGATTTCCCTTCGGAGTCGTGTTATAATAATAACGAGGGCGACGCAAGAAATGAGAAGGCCCAGATCAACCTGACTGAATACTCGTGTATCTATATATTTTGTATTTGGTTCGTGTAAGACAGGGTTTACATGACAGCGCTGGGGACCTGTGTTAATGGTGGTTACACAGAAAACAAAAAACTGTGCGTCGTAGAAGAGCCGGCGGAAGCAATAAAAAGCACCAAATAAAGTAGCACAGCAGCACGCTTAGTTCCTGTTACAGGCAGACCAGAGCAGCAGCAGCGAAGCAGCAGTGCCGAAATAGTAAAAAGCTATAATACGAGTAAAACACTCCAGACGTTTTCGCCAATGGATCGGGAACGTACTCGTATAGTTATCATATCATAGAGCTACGCACAGCAGCAAAAAAAGCAGCCTGCGGAGAGCAAAAACAGCAGTCAGTGTGTGATGAGTGATGAGAGCCACGAACTAAACGAAAAAGAGGCAAAAAACAAACATTCTGCGACTCTTGTACGACCGAACATTGACAAATAATACGTGCTCATACATATCATAGGTAGAGTACGAGTCTATAGTGCCGGATGAATAGCGCTACTGCTCTCCATAATGCCGGTAAAATCGCTTGACACGCCTGGAACTCTCTTATAGAAACTATGGATGGCAGCCCTATTCCAATACTGCTCATGTCCTGAATAGTGCCGGTTTATTGGGCTGGCACATGCCGGCACTATTGGGAGCCCCATGTAGATAGAGTACGAGTATATACGGGTAAACACAGAGCAATACAAAACACACACAGACCACATCGAAGCAGCAGTCTGTCACGGACACACTCATACAGCGGCAGAGCAGTAGCAACAGCAGCAGGCAGGCAGTAGAGCAGGACTTTCCCGTTTCCCCCGTGTTCTTGTCTCCCTGTAATGCTGTCTTGCGGTGTCCAATGTCGAGTTTTGCTTCAAGGTATGTACGAAGTATACGTTTGCTGTCATTGCTGCCAAAGTACGGGCTATCGATAGTGCCGGTTGCATATTGCCACTGCTCTCTATAATGCCGGTAAAATCGCTTGGCACGACTGGAACTCTCAATGGTAGTAACTATGTATGGCAACCCTATTCCAATAGTGTTGGTGTCCTACTTAGTGCCGGTATATTGGGCTGGCGCATACCGGCACTATTGGGAGCCCCATGCACATAGAATAAAAGTAGATACCGGTAATCACAGAATACAAAAAACACACACACAGACCACGTCAGAGCAGCAGACAGTTACAGACACACTCGTACAGTAGCAGAGCAGCAGTAGCAGCAGCAGGCAGGCAGAGCAGAGCAGAGCAGGACCATTCCCCGTTCCCCCGTGTTATATTCTTCCTGTGATGATGCTGTCTTGCGTTATGCCAATGTCGAGTTTTGCTTAAAAGTATGATATGCACACGTTTGCTGTCATTGCTGACAACGTATATACGGGCTGTCAGTAGTGCCGGTTGAATAGTGACACTGCTCTCTACAATGCCGGTAAAATCGCTTGGCACGACTGGAACTCTCTATAGTAACTATGTATGGCAACCCTATTCCCAATAGTGTCGGTGTCCTGAATAGTGCCGGTATATTGGGGTGGCACATACTGGCACTGTTTGGAGTCCTCCACTACTGTAGATAGAGTACGAGTCTGCCTGGTAGAGAGCACAAAAAAACACACACACGCGCGCACCACAGTTCGTGAGTAAACAAATTCGACTTAAAATGGAATAAGTGCGGTAGTTGCAGATGACAATAAACACGCATTGTGTGTCCTTCACATTAAAACTGATTTTTGCACCCATCTACATCCAGCACAACCAGTATCCGTGCCGATGTCTATAATAGAGAGACAGCTCTGTGGTCACAAACTACAAGACAGAAATACACATTACAAATACAG
>JAYJMJ010000599.1:1553849-1571578 GCA_036873875.1 Laminaria ephemera | reverse complement strand
TCCCGGGCCATGACTGATCGCAGAAAGCGCTGTGGATCACGCGAGCTCCCTTTGCCCTGTCGACAGAGCCGACCCACAGACGCAGCCGTGATCAACAACAACAACAATGGACACCATATAATTTCAGCAGTAGCTATTTCTTGTTGTGCAGGGCGGTGTAGCAACAGTAGTTGCTCATGGCTACGCGCGGGAAGTGCGGCCGCCTCTCTGGGGGCTGGGGCACCTCCAGCGGGACGATCAGGGGGGTGGCCTCGACTCGCGCGGCTGGTTTTGACGATTATTCGATGGGATGGATGGACGTTATAACCTCCCAAAATACGATACCGGTATACTTTAGTAGGACGAGTACAGGTATTATGGCGGTACCACTACTACTGCAGCAGCAGTATAGCAAATTCACCTCGTGCCTCGAACGTACTGCTGTATAAAAGAAAGAGGACATTATACTCACTCGTACATCGTCTTCGTAACGTGCGTGGAGTACTCGTCGTACGTAAGACTATTTTTGTCTTGGCGGTTTCGTGAGCAAAAAGAAAAACGACTTCACAACACAACCGAAACCGCACGCTTCATTGTTGGGAAAGTAGACTAAAAGTGTTGCACAACATAAGCTACAAAGAGTAGGCCCTTCTATACTCGACCACATAATGTGACGCTACGTTCTGCGTGTTCCAAAAAACAAATGCTGTAGTTAGTAAATGCGGCATGCGGCAGATAGCAGTGTCATATCATATATATGTTCGCGACAATGTCAATATTTTTTTGTTTTTCTGGCCCAAGATGAAAAATGTACCTGGCACTGTATACCTGGTACATCTTTCAAATAAAAAATAAAACTTGAATAAAGAAAAACACAAAAAAAAAAATGGCCAAGGCGACAATCGAACCATGGACCTTTGAATTTCTAGGGAAATAAAGTAGATTCTGGCCGACTTTTGAATGGTGACCACGCTTGACTCAGGGCACCGCGCAAGCGCGGTCGAGGCGCCCCCGGCGAAATAGGGATCGGAAAGCGCGATGATGGAGCCTCGGACCGAGAGGTGGCCCTCATCTCGAGCAAACACGAAACACGCAAAAACATACGTCTTAGAAAAGCTGAGGAGCGCTCACAGACAGCACACCGGCAACATCATCGTAGGAGAAAGAAAAAGTGCAAAGACAATAACAATACGAGTAGATGGGATGAAAAAAAAACAAAAAATGAAAGAAATACTAAAAAAAAAATGTTGAACGTGAGAATCGAACCCACGGTGTTGCTCTTCAAAATCTCACGACCTACCTGAAACGCCATTGAAAGGAAAGTAGAGTAAAAATGTTGCGCAACACATGCTACCTCGAGTATGCCCTTCTATACTCGATTTCCACCACATATGTGATGCTGCTGCGTGTTACACAAAACAAAATCGTAAACACCGTTTGTTCCTCCACCACGGTACCGCTCCTCCCGCGGCGTAGACTCGTCCGATTCGGTCGGAACCAATGACCCCGTCCTCTCTGCCTCCCAGAGCCTGGTCGTCCGGGGTGCCCAGCAGCTGAAGAGGCTCGCGATGCTCGTTTCGCGACAACATCCAAACCTACGAATCTCAACACTTTTCCGGAAAATTGATGCTTTCTCACGAAAAATAGCCCGAATCGGTCATTCGACACCCGCTTCTGCAACGCCCAACCCTCAACGCACGCGCAACGGCGAGGCACGAGACCGGTCGCCCCAGCCCATCAATCCCACACTCTTGCCGCCATGAGTTGTCAAGAGCCGCGAAGGTTGCGGCCTCTCCCGTCTCGGCCACACGAGAAGAGGGCCAATCTGGGTCCTGGCATCGAAAACAGAACATTTTGACCGTCACGAGCGAGCATAGATGTCGGTTGACGGCACTCTTTGCCCCTTGACGGACAGCTGTCAAAGACATCCCAACACTCAAAACTATCATATTTTTTAAGGGGTTTTGACGGGCCAAAGCTAGGCCGTCAACCGGAAACTTTGGCCACGAGACTGTGATGAATCACTTACCTGTATCTTGCAAAATTGAGCATCGACAACTCAACTCGTCGACCTCAGTATCGACCACTCAACTAGTCGAACTCACGGCTGGCGTGTTTGAAATATTGTCGTGAAAAACGAGTAGAGCACACCCGGCCAGCCGGCAGCCAGGGCACGGCGCAAGCACGCCCGAGGCCGCCCCCGACACAGTCGGGGTCGGGGAGCACGATGAGGGAGTTTCGGACCGAGAGGTGGTCCTCATCGCGCGCTAGCACGAAAAACGCAAAAAAATACGTCTAAGAAAAGCTGAGGAGCGCTCACAGCACACCACCAAGAATATCGTACTTGTATTTATTACAGATCTCTCGGTCCTTATTTTTGTTCTGCATACGTATTTTTTGCTATCTTGATGTCTTGCTTGAAAATTCGTTTTTTACCCTCTATTATGCTCTAGGCTTGTGTTACGATTCACGTAACCTGAACTGTAGCAGATACTGCGACTGCTCTATTGCCGGGCTACGATATTTCGACTAGCGCTGCCCCTGGAGCTCTGCGCTGCTGCTGGACTGCTATCAGTACGACTAGCGCTGCTGATTCTGCTCTGTGCAGTTGCTGCTGCTGGACGTATGCAATAATAGTAGCCCGGTATTACGGTATTGCCCACTGTTGGCCGAGCGTCCTGCCTGCTATTGTTGCTGTACGTGCTGCAGCTGTTCTGCTGCGGCTGCTGCTGCTGCGCTACATCATACCTGGTACGTACAATATTTACATCAGGCATACACAGCACTTGGCAGTAGCGACAGAACGAGCACTCGTTGTGCTGTTCGAGTGCAAGCATACAATGTCTCCGTGCCAATATCGGATCAAGACACATATCAATTACAGCAGCAGTACGAGTACTCGTTGTGCTGTACGATTACGAGCATACAATGTCGTCGTGCAAATATCGTCTCAAGACACAAATCAGTTATACCGGTACAGTTTAAAACCTTCACTTCGGGGGCTCATACGATATTCGCCCAAATAGCTAGGACTGCCGCCAACCACGTATGCAGTGGGCGCCCGGACGTAAGAAACGTCAATTTGGCGTCCAGGCCCAAAGTCTTGTTTTGTGTGCCCTCACCAGTATCACCATCATAATTTCTTGCTTGATGGTTTCGTATTTTTCTCGGCTCAAATTCAACCGCTTTCAGAGTTTATTTTTTCATGTGGTTTTGTGCGTACCGCGGGTCCCCATCCCACATTGATGTTGTACAGATCAGTTTCAACCGAAGCATACTACACCAGGGTGTCAACGCAATGGAAAGCAGCGCCTGTTGCGATTCGATTTGTGTTTTAACCACACGGGTTTTCACATATTTTTGGCCTAAAACAAAATGAAAAAAACGTCGGCTTCTCACGAGATTTGAATGCAATGACTGCTGGAAGGTTTTAGTTTTTTTTGTCGTTTCTTATCCCGTGCCACGCCCTGGAGCAACCTCGTTTCATAAATTGGGTGGGCGTCAACATCTGCCGTTTCTTGTACGGATTGTTTCTTATCTTGTTGGCCGGTTGTAGCTGTGTATCTTAGTCCCAATATTCTATTTTGTTCAGTATTCTCAGATTGAGTTTCTTTAAAGGGTATTTCTTAACTGCGGGTGCCCACCGTATGGTATGTTCTGCATGATAACCCGCTGATCTCTTGAGTTTAAAAATATGGCCCCTTCGCCATTGAGACGGAGGGGCCGGCTCTAATCCCTAGTCATCATTAGTCTACAATAGCTGGTCTGATATCCGACTATTTAAAGGGTTTTACCTAGGATTTGGTGTGGAATAGAACACCTCGTGCAAGAGCGATGTAGAGCACCGAAAGCGGCATAATGTACGACGCAGGCTTAACTGTGTAGTCGTTGACTGTGGTTGGGCTTGTTAGGACGAATGAGGGTCCATATCGACGACGGCCGCGAACGTGTCTTTGTGCCCTTGGGGCCTGTCTGCTGTTCTAAGATTTGATGAAGACGTGTACCATGGTATCAGCTTGGTGTATTGTATCCATCTTCTGTACAAGTTTCAAACTAATTTCTGACCAAACATCATCATACCCTATGAAAAACTGCTAAAGTTGCATAAACTGAGACTGGATCTTTCGATGGATTAACCTTGGATTCAGTGTGGTATAGCGAACCTGGCCAGACAGAGATCTAGGGCATCGGGAGCAACAGAGTCAACATCATATATTGGATGTGTCATCGTCGTCTACCCTGGCCCTTATGCGGACGAACGAAAGAGATCGGTGGAGACGGTCGATCCTGGCTTCGTGTTACCTCGCGACCTGTATATACAGATCTCACGACGTTGTCGTTGATTTCGTCGAACAAAGCGTCTCGAGCATACGGAATCTCGCCAACGTTTTCTAAAGAAATTATCAAGCAAATGTTGCCCAGCAATTGTGACAGGAATACATTTATTGGAAACTTCCAAGAAACTTCTAACACATCCGGCCCATAGGCAGCCGTACCGGAACAGTTTGGCTGGCATCTTCGAAAATTAATCATTTTTGTGCAACATCGCCTCGCCACAAGCAACCGTCAAAAATAAACAAAACGTCAGCAAGAAAATTCCCAAAACCATTTTCACGGAAAACCTACCCGCCTTGCGTGATGCAGGTTTCTGGTGACGACGCCTCGAGACATCCGGGTAGATTGATGTTTCCCCTTTTGGACACACCTGTCCAAACACATGAAGCGTCTATTCCAGCGTGCGCTTCCTGTCGCCTTCCATGGGGCAGTACAATGGCATGCCATGTGATATTGCGAAGGACGTGCCGTGGGACGTCCCATGGCACGTTTGATTACCCATGGGTCAATATGCATCCCGCGTGACGACCAATGGGACGTGTCATGGGATATGTCATGGTTCACCCCACGGGACGACCTATGGGATGTTGGGTCGTCCGATAGGTCGCCATATGACCCGATTCATGGGTGGACCCATGGATCGACCCATGGGATCACCTATAGGTTAAGCTATGGGACAACCCATTTAGCTATGGGACGGTCCATAGCTTATCTTCTTATCCTGTGGTGTATAAGATTGGTTCGATCCGTGGGTCATCCCATTGGTCGACACATGGGTCAACGCATTGGATGTGTCATTTGACATCCCATACTACGGCCTATGGGATGTCAAGCAACCTCTAGACTTTGTCATGGAACGTTGTAGGAAATTGCCCATGACACGTTACTCATCTTAAAGCCAGTCTTGTGGGCTTTGCCATGGGATGTACACATCCCATGGGCAGCCCCGTTGGCGATCCCACGTCGCATGGGCAGTCCCATGGGCGCTCCCATGGCTATGCAAACGCCCCGTGGGTAGTTTTATGGGCGGTGCAATGGATTGTTTTGTAGTCCCATAGGCAGTGCCATGGGCGGTGCCATGGGATGTCTATCTCTTACGGCACAACCTATGGGATGGGCCGTGGGTTTTCCCATGGTATGCCAAACGTCCCATGGACTGTGCCATGGGCTGTTCCACGTCATATTGTACGAATCATGCCATGTATCATGGATGCACCATGATACGGGAATGGGATGCACCATGGTGCATCCATGGTACATCTATGGTGCACACCATGGATGGCCATGGCACACCAGTAATGACTATGGAATGATACATGGATCCGGCATGGTGCATGCCATAGCGCGTACCATGGTGCATCCATGGTGCACAGTGCACACCCTGAGTGGCCATGGGATGTACTATGATGCGCCACGAGGGCATCCATGGTGCATACAATGACATACCCCACGGCATATTATAGTGGGCATGGCATGCGCCATGTATGCGCCATGGTACGACCATGGGGTGTAGCATGGTGGGTGCATGGTGCATACCATGGATGGTCATGGGATGTACCATGGTGCATGTCACGGTGCGTGCCATGGGATGTACCATGGTGCAGGTAGCGGCCAGCCATCGTGTGCGCCATGGATGTAACATGACACGTGCTATGACATGCACAGTGGCGCGTGATGTACATCATGGGGTGCATCATGGTATGTATGTGCAGGCCCCATGGCGTATGACACAGGTCTTGGCATGTACCGTGACATGCGCCATGAATGCATAATGACATGTACCGTGGAAAGCACCATGGCGCGGGCCATAGCCCATGGCGTGCACCGTGGTATGTATGAGCATGCACCACGGGTTGCGTTAAGACATGCCCCACGGCATATTGTAACGATCCAACGCATGCAACATGGATTCCCCATGTTGCATCCATGGGTGGCCATAGGAGGTGCCGTGGTGGGTGTGTTCCTCCCGTTCAAATGCCAGGAGATGCACGATGGTATGGGCAATGGCACAGGCCATGGATGGTACCCGCGATGCACCACGATTGACCATGGATGGCGCCATGGCACATGCAATGGCGTATGCAATGGCCCCTAAGATGGGTATTAACCTTGGGTTGCACCATGGTTAACCATGGCACATGTCATGGCATATGCCACGGCATATGCCACGGAAAGTCCAAGTACTGCAGGTCATAACTCCCCAAGGAAGAACGCGATCCCTTGAACAGTTGTTTGCCCGTGCGACGTTGAACGTCCAGAGCACGTACCACGCCGCCCGGGCGTGATCCACATATGCGTTGCAATGTGCCGACTGGCCTTCTGCGTCCGCCGCAGCCCAAAGTGTGAGATGGGATCTCGGCCGCAGGACAGGATGGTGCGAATATATGTGTAAAACAAGTGCACCTCAAAAATATCCATATCTTCTCCCTTGAAGGCAGAAGTAACATCCCTCGTATTATATATATATATATGTTGCGTTAGTGTGGTATAATTAACTTTCACCCCCATCCAGCCCACTCTACTAAAGTATCAGACCTTCTTACCAGACACTAGGGTGTCGTATGTAAGACGGCCACCGACCCACCGACCCATCCACCCACTCACCCACTCACCTAGCCACCCAACCACCCATCCACTTCACCGCCCATACACCCACGCACCCACGCACTCACCCACGCACCAACCAACTCACACATCCACCCACCTGGGGATACGTCGGGAAAACAATCAGACAGCGGAGACTCCGGAGACACATAAACAATGTCGAGTACTTGCAAAATGTAGTGCTGTACACTACGGAGGCTGTACGTAAACAAGATGGCCGTACCAAAATAGACGAGCAAGAAAATACAAACAATAGCTCAAGCCGGGATTTGACCCCACTACTCTTGACTCAATAGTACCCGCCCTACTGCTGAGCCACGTGATTAAAGCCTGGAATATTCGACCGACCCCGACTCGGTTAGTTCGAGGGCAACGCCTCTTCTTCCGCCGGGGATACCGTGGCCTGCTTTGAGGGGGAGCCGTGGCACGGTTGCGCGGCCGCGGGGCATTTCGCGGCGAGCGCGAGAGCCGGTTGCAGCGGGGTATACTGAAACCGAATAAGTATTGAAGATCCAAGCGGACGTCACGACGTTGCGTATTACAATTACGGGGGAAAATAATAGTAATCTGGACCAAATGGTTTGTAAAAACAGTGGAATATATACAGTAAGTTTGTTGTGTATATCGTGGGTCCTGATTACTATGGTCCTCCGTAATAGGTACCAGGTGCCTGGTGTATAGTAAGAATAGGCTTCAAAACATAATTCATTTTCTGCTGTGTACGAAGTACAGAGGTGTATTCCTCTTAGGGTCATTCCTAACGAACACAAAAAAACATGTCTAGAATCGTGACAAAAAACCGTGGCATTTTCACAAATTATGATATTTGTCAGGAACCCGAACTTTGAATCGTTTTGACTTTTTCCGTAAAAATTAATGTCAGGGTTCCTTACAAAAAGACGTGATTTTGTTTTTGAAAAGGTGACTTTCCAGAATTTCAAAATGCCAGGAATCGTGATTTCTATTAAGAAACCACGAAAATGTAACGCGATTAACATTCCCAAGGCTTAGGTATAATAAAATTATTATTTTTTGAGTGAGAGTCATGCCCGCTGGCGCTAGATACTGAGCAAACCCCGATAGTGAAAATGGGGGTACTTCTCTGCAGCTTGGGTAGCTGTCAGTACCCGACGCCGCCACTGCCAGACATGACTACCCGAATGTTACACTGTCAGGAGTACTGTTTGAGTCTACTGAAGAGCAAAAACAAGAAACAACTACGTTTCCAAATTGAGAATTTACCAGCGAGACCACCGGACAGTCCCATCTTCCCGGTAGGTTCTCCGAGCAATTCGGCCGTGCAGCTTGTGACGACTATCGTCGCGAACTGCCCCACTCTGCTGGGCTCTTCTGTATTTTCTGTCCTTCGTCCCTCAGACGCGGGCTGGTCGCCCTCTTGTCCTTCCTTCCTCCCTTCCTTCTCTTGTTGTTGTTGTTGCTGTTGTTGTTGTTGTTGTTGTTGTTGTTGTTGTTGTTGTTGTTGTTGTTGCCTTAGTGGTTGCCGTTGTTTTGGTTTCATCAGATACTTCGAAGTATTTATTTACTGTCTGTTTTGTTGCCCTGATCGCACGACTACAGTACTTACTTTTCCCCCAACATTTCCTGCTGTATTATTGTACGCCTACACCAATCATTTAAAGTAAGTATTGGGTTAGATGAGGCCTCCTGCCCCATCAGGCGGGCCTCGCCCGAGATAAGCATCACGCTGAGTGCGCTCTCAGCGCCGCGCCTATCTTAATAACAAAAACGTAATCATAAACACAAAAATGATTTACTGCGTGCTAAGCTGGTTGGGTGGGATGGTCAGTATTTCTCCCACAACCTCTGTTCTCTGGCTTGGCGTTGGTTGGAACAGAGCAAATAATGACAGGGGTTGGCACTCATTCTACAAGTCATATTGGATCGAACTCATGGAGCCACCTCTGTGCCTTCGATTCCTTCAATTTCGTTGATCCCGATTTTACTGCTGTGTTCTTGTGCGCCTACACCCATCATTTAGGGTAAGTATTGGATTCGATGAGGCCTCCTACTGCCCCAGCCTGTGGTCCTACCCATACTTCACTGTTTTCCTGTACTCTCCATTTTCCATTGGAATGGGGCCGGTTGTCTCACCCAAACTTTCTTTAGCTCTAACATACCGCAGCGTGCAGGCGGCAAAGGGTCGCGGGGAGAGGACGCGTGCTACGATAGAGGTAGCACTTTTTGGTGTTTTTGTTTTTGTTTCTGAATGACGGGGCTCCTTGTTAAACCCAAAATCGTCGGAAATTCGTTTTTATTTTGCAATAATTCTCGTTGTATACCTAGGCCATGGGGTTGTTGATCGGGTAGCACTTTTATTTTCAAGTAAGTTTTTAGGAGAGGTATAGAGCTCCTCAAGTGAGGAGCCTCAGAAAAAAAAAGGGTGCACCTCTACCGTAGAATGCGTCAGAGCTGTAACTCGATAGCTGTGGCGAGGAAGGCCTGGCGCTACCGCTTAAAGGCACGGACACCCTTCTGCTTAGCGCCCCCCGCAGGGGTACTATTAGCCACCCAAATATAATACCGTGCTACCTGTTCCGTATTCCACTCCCTCTCTTGTCCCCAGTATTTCTGCCAAAACCTCAGCTCTCTGGCTTTGCATGTTTGGGTTGGATTGAACAGAGCAATGACAAGGGTTGGTAGTCATTCTACAAGTCATACGTATTGGATCGAACTCAGGAAGCCACCTCTGTACCCTCGATTGCTTCAATTTGGTTGTTCGACGCACGACTACATACTCTGTAGAAAATATGAAAAATACACTTCAGCTGTGAGATAAAAAAATCATCGAAACTCATCTTTGCAAGCTGCGTGTGATACTGCGATCGCGCGTGTTACGGGGGTGGCATACCCTCGTGAAGGATACAAGTCGGTGACTCCCCTGCTAATATCAGGGTCAACAGGACTAGCGTCCTGTACACGGAAACGATATAACCCTTGAGGGCGACAAAACCAGACAGCTGCGGAACTCAGGGTGCATACCAGTAGGGCATTGTTTTGGGGTTTCGAGCCATTTGTATATATTTTTATAAAAGATTAATAATACACCACAGCTGTGAGATCTAGGATTTCGTCGAAGCCCATCTTTGCGAGCTGTGTGTGATACTCCGATCGCGCGTGTTACGGGTTGTGTATGTCCTCGTGAAGGATATAGGTCGGCAACTACCCTTAGTACTAATTAGCACCAGGTTCAACAGCGTGATACGAAGACGTCGGTCTAATCAAGCTATGGACGGAAAGTATAAACTTCTCTTAGAGGGGGACAAATCTGACTGCCATAGGACGCTAAACTATATATATATATGTAGTCTTACTACCGGTGAGGGGACTGGGGGGGGGTAGGCGAGGGAGGGTTGTTGTAGGTAGTGTTTAGATCGCATTAACGTCCCGTTTGGTATGGGAAGTTATGAGTATTTGTCAATGGTGTTCATTTCTGACTGTTTTACTGACCGGATCACCAGGGTTCACACGAGGATGATTTTATGTATGGTAAGTATACAAAATGTTTTCTACGGGGGCAACCTGGTGTTTATGTGAATGTTAAAAGTTTGGTTGGTGGATATTCACATGAGGCATGCAAGCAACTGTTTAACTGCAGTATTATTTTCCGCTGACGCCGATCATTCAATGTAAGTATTGGTTTCGATGAGGCCTCCTGCCCCGAGGCAGGGGGGCCTCGCCCGGGATAAACCCCGCGCTGAGTGCGGTCTCAGCGCGATGCCCGTCCTAGGGATTGAAATGACCGTGCTGGAAAATGCTACTATATGCTTGTAGGGTGGTAGGGAAGGTCTGTATTTTTCCCACGTCTACTACCCTGTTCTCGCTGGGTTGCTCGTCTCGAAAGGGAATGATGATCGTGTGCGTACTATTTCTGAGTAATCGGGACAAATGTTGGAATCATCTTTTTTGTTCCAAATCAGGATTATTCCGATTTGTTCCCGATTTTACTGCAGTGTTGGTTTCCGCTGGCGCCGATCATTCAATGTTAGTATTTGATTCGATGAGGCCTCTTGCTCCGGTGGGTGGCCCTACCCAAACTTCGTCGTTTTCTTAGTTCCTAGTTAGCCACTGACCGGGCCCTGCGTTGTCTCACCCAAACTTATCATTTTGTATCTGTTAGGCGTACTTCGCCCGCACGCTGAAAAATCTGCCTCAAATTCGGGAGAAAGAGGTAAATCGCTCGCGTTTGCGTAGGCGTGGACCCGCTTCCTCTTGGACGCTGGTACTAACATTGGTGGTCGATCCGATATAGTACTTCGCTATCCTCTCCGTCTTCCACCCCCCGATCTTCGTGATCTCGTCAACTGCCGTACCTGCTAATGATTTGCTCACGGAGCCTCCTACACGAAAGGAGTGCATAGTAAAGTGGTCAGGCATTCCCGCTAACCGCAGGTGCCCCTGCAACGCTGCTATCATGCGCGGTGCCGACAGAGCTACCGATCTCCGCCCCCCGTCCGCGAAGACCACGGGGAACAAGTACCCCTTCGTCAAATCCCACCCGATACTTTTCGCGGCGGAGAGGTATTCTGTAACCACCCGGATCGCGCAGATTTGAGGGCATTCTGTCTGCTAACACGACTACCGCCTCTGTTGAACGCCGCAACGTTTTCCCGAAAACAAAGTTAAAAACCAGCCCAGCCGACTCCGGTAGTCGCAGCACACGCGAATCCGTGGTAGAAGATAAGTCATAGCCCCGTCTCATCGAGTCGACCGCCAAGGCGAACAACGCAATGTCTCGGGTGATCTCGATTCGAGCTGCAGTCGACGGTTCCGACTGTGCGCGTAGGCGTAGATCATGTAACAACCTGGCGAAACCGTGTGTCAGAAGTGGGGCTGCCTGCTTATCCGGTACCCCTACCTGTCTCTGCGTGGTGCTCACACACGTAAGGTAGGATTCTACCAGGGGGCTAGAACACGAGTTCCCTCACTTCTGGATCGGGTCCCAGTCCTCTACCTTGCCTAGAATTTCTCGCATGGCCATCCGCAGCTTCGAACCAAAGCCTTTATCTATCGACCCCGCGGCGTATTGCTTTGAACACCCGCTACCGGGCGTGCACGCTTCTCCCCCCGTCGACCCCACCTGGGGGCACACCGGATCATGTACCCATGTAGTCCCGCGGCCTTGCGAGTCCAGAAAACAACATCAGTCAAAAACGTCATCGGGGGTCGCGTCTTTTCAACCGCGGCGACCGCCCGAGTGAGACAGGAGAAACGCATCAAACTCGTCGGCTATCTTACTCTTACGTTGTTGCCCTGGTTGTTCCTCTACACTGGCTGTGATTGCCGCCCGACGGGCCTGCAGCTTGTCGGCGTCAATGATAACGGGCCGCGCGTGTGGGTCACGCGGGATGGGTGGACCTCGGTACGGTTGCGCGCCACAGTGCGAGCAGCAGTTAAATGCGCCCATGTTTTGTGATCTGCATGTGGCGGAGAGTACGTATTGCATGCTCCCGCGCACCCGCGCGCCCTCGCCACGTGTCTCGTCCCCCCCCTGCTGGCCTCCGCTGCCTCGCCCACCTCGGTTGCGCTGTAGCAAACACCGCGCCGACGTATTGGGCGGAGGGGAGAGGGGGGGAGGGGGGGGGGGGCATCGTGGCTTAAGGTTTCCACGATACACGCACTTGGCGGGCGGTCCATTCCTTATTTTCCCCCAAATCTGCTTCGTACGCCCGCATTGCCCAGTTTGGGTATTGCCATTCTCGCAGGCCCCCGTTGTGGCTAAGCGACAGGAATGCGCCCTCGGCGGCACTCGGCGCGACAACCATCGACCTGATAGTCGCTTGTTGTAGTACTGGGAACCAAAACGCCCGGGTGTCCGGGACGAAGATCACTGCCTGGGCCTGCCATTCTGCCAAATGCTGGACCATAATTCCTACTATAATTGGGGGGGGGAAACAATACCCGAACATTTTATCTTCCGACCCAGGCAGCCTCGATACATCTTGCGTCAGTACGTCTACCCCGAAGAGCCTTCGCAGTCGTACTGCGAAAAGAACGGCAGCCTATCGTCACTGCCGGGTTCCTTCTGGGCAGACTCCGAGGAAGCCATGAGGTAGAAATTGAATGGCCCCAGCGCCTCCCACAGCTCTCGGAACGCGCGTGTTTGCAGACGGATGACCGACTCCCTCAAGGGTCGCGAAATGGCATCCGCGATACCGTTGTCGGCTGTCGAGACCCCCTTTAGTGACAACATAAAGGATAACTCGAACTGCAGCTTAAACAACTGCACTAACAGCACATGCGACACGGGGTCGTTTGCTCGGCCCTTAAGAAACGCGCCCACAACTGACTCGATGTCCTCATCGACCAAGAGTTGTGCCCGTCGCAGAACGTCGGGGTGTCTCGTACAAAACCGGACCAACACGTGGTACAACGCGAACATCTCCTTACTGTTGATGTGCCGAGGCAGCCACTCTTCCGGGAAGATCCCCCCCGCGCGGAACGGTCCCGTCTTCGCGTTTACCACCCCCCCCCATGCCGTGGAGGATGCGTCTGTCGCGCCCCCTGTTGAGGTGACTGTAAAGTGTTGTGCCCTCTGCCACGGACCTTGGTGCGAGGATGACGAGATGCCTATCCACTGAGTAAATTCCCCTCTGAGGTCCACACACCCGTCTTGCGACAGGTCAGTGTGGCGCAACCCCGATTTCTGTAGCCTCGAGAGCACTGTGAACATGGCAAGTATCCACAGTGACGCCGGCCGGATGGCTACTGTCATGCTCATGCACTTCCCCGCGATGCGCTCTAGCGTGCGAAATAACCGCCCCCCGCTTCGACGGCCGTGCACCGTAGATGGTGTAGCTTGTTCATCATATCCTGGGGGACTCGAAACGATGTCGTTTCGGAGTCGCACAGCATTCATTCCCAGGTATCGCTGCACCTTGTTCGGGCGCAGGTCGCATTTCGTTGCCGACAGAAAATACCCGCACATCCATGACACCAACACCACAAAGTGGATCGCCTCCGCCGCGGCCAACCACTGCAGTCGTGCGGGTTGTCCGTGCGTGCTCTGAACGTTTGCCAACCATAAGTCATCGATGTAGGCTAGCGCGGGGATGCCTTTCGACCGCAGAAATGCCGCCTTCGCCTCGCTCAGAGTGTGGTAAACGTGCGGGATTTCGCACCAGCCAAACGGCAACACGGTCCATACATAGTCCATGTCTCGGTACCGCAGCCCGAAAAACGGCCACGACGCCGGGTGCAAGAGCACGTGGTGAAAGACTGATGAGTCGTCCAGCGAGCCCTGAAAACAGCCTTGGGATGCCACAAGGGCCACTCGCGCTACCGTATCCACGGAAAACGGCATGTTCCTGCATGCGTTGTTGAGTGGACGGGCATCGTAAATCAAGCGCGGTTTCGTTTCCTCGACGGACAGCGCCTGGATCATACTTGGTCGCGCGGTCCCCTCCGGGCCCCGCACGTCCCCCCACCTCACCACGCAGCCCCGTGTGATTAGTGCTTGCATCTCGGGTTCAACAAACGCGACATGGGCCGATGGGATCCGGTTCGCGAAAACGGCACCGGGGAATTTTTCCCGGTTGTACGGGGATTCCTCAGATGTGCCCTTGTGCAACGCGAGAAAGAACTCGTGCACGCTGACCCCGTCCCGCACGTATGACTGTAGCCTCTCGTGCAAGTGGTGACCTGGGAGAATAATCTCGTCCCAAAAGGCTGCGTGCTTGCGCAGCAAGCCCGGTACGAACTTGCTTCCGCTCGCCCCTGAGTCCCATATCGGGGCCCGCCACGGCGTCCGACGCAACGGCCCCAGCATGGCGCTCCGCGACACGTCTTCCCATGATGGCAACTTCTCCAGCGCGGCGGGTAGGCTCCTCGTACGCACCCACTCGTGTTCCCTCAGGCTTAACTTAGGCGTGGCGGGGAAAAGCGGTTGTACGAGAGCTTGGCGCTGGTCGAGGTGACTGAACCATAGGCTCGCGTCCACCTACCGCACGCGTATGACACATACACCCGAAATTCGTTGTTGCTGAATAAGCGCCTCAACTTATATAAATTTGTCTTGGTAGTATTTTATGTGTTTGGCATCTTGTATCGTGCCCTGGTGTATACCTCATCGGTACTTGCCCCTTCCCATGGAGTGTATCTGCTCGTATGCGCTACGCTGGGTAGGCCCGCCTGCCTGTACATAGGTCAAACCCTCGTAATGTGGTTATTACTAGTGGTTTCTCCCGCCATTTACAGTGGTTTTACCCGTGGTACCTACCGCGGTATTGGATACAGACACATGTTACGATAGAGGTGCACCAGCATTTTTCTGAGTCTCATCACTTGAGGAGCTATGTGTTTTGCCCACAAACTGATTTTGTGTAAACTAAAAGTGCAACCCGACGAACAAACCCATGGCCTAGGTATACCATAAAATCAGATTGCAAAACAAGAATGACATTCCGACGATTTTGGGTTCAGGAGCCCCGTCATTTCATCATTCAGAAACAAAAAAAGCCAAAAGTGCTACCTCTATCGTAGCACGCGTCTACATCCTCCGTTCGCCCCTTCCCCCGCACGGCACGCCCGTCGTGTATGCGCGGTCATACGGCCCGCTTCCTACGTGCGAGTTCTACTGATACGGTGATTTCGTTTCGGCTAATCGGGTCTCGGTTGATGTGTGCCCGTTATTTTCATTCGCGCATATTCTTAGCGTTATTAATATGCGCGGATGGGTGGAAACGAAGCTGTGGGCCCAAGCACACCGTCGAGAAAACATGACGGCCGCGCAGACACTAGCAACGCGACTCCAGAATTTGTCCTACTGACCTGCTTACGTACACGTGATTATGTAAAGTAAGTGCTTCTAAAATTGTTGCGATGGTGTCTACGCTGCAATGTTGCGGTTCGGGTAGGGTCGCCTGCACTGGTATACTACAATGCCTACTTCTATCTATCCCCATGAGTTCCTTGTACATTCGATTCGTGCGACCGTGTGGTATCTGTGACTGGCGAGCATTGTGGGCGTGCTATATGTGTGTATCCTACATATACATATACTCCCCCCGCTGCCCCGGGTCGCTTGTGCGCGCCCCGTGGCTACGCCGCCTAGCGCGCACCCTGCGTCATACTGCCGCGGATCGCGCGCACGTCAAATATCCTAGGCGCGGTAACATCGTAGGCGCGGGGAGCGTACCGAGTCCACGCGTCTGTCCTGTTCTCGCTGGGTTGCTCGTCTCGAAAGGAATGATCATCGTGTGAGTACTATTTCTGAGTAATCGGGACAAATGTTGGAACCACCTTTTTTGTTCAAAATCAGGATTATTCCGATTGGTTCCCGATTTTACAGCCTGAGCTGTAATGTTAATAACAACCTTCAAATATCTCCTTGATCCCCGCTCCTACCCCCCCCAACCCCCACCCCCACCCCCTCCTCCGCAAGTATTGCCTGTGGGAGCTAAAATGCAAACAAAATGGAGATATGCTTCAATTATCCCCTCGACCTCCCGCTTTTCCCCCTCCCCCCTCGCAAAATATAACCGGAGCCACTGCAGGGTTGAGGACAATCACAAGGTATGCTCTTGACCTCCCGTCTCCCCCCCCCCATCCCGCAATCGAAGTTGTCATCCGTGACAAGGAAGTAAGCTCAAAGTGCCGAAGTCCGCCTTACAAACGGTTCTGGGGATGCAGCTCACCCTTCATGCGAATCGCTGAACACCTCACGGCGTTTCGCGCTTGATGCAAGCAGTTTCTGTCTGGTGGTAAACACAACGTGTTCCGCCCCAGCTTTGTAGAGATGCGAGTGTCTATGGTCTAAAGACTACAGCCATGCATGATGTTAAGTGCACCCCCCCTCCTCCCGACCCCCTCCCGCCATTAAAGCCTGATCTACGGATGGAGCGTGGTGACCACCAGCGTATTCTCCGGCCTGCAGCTGGTGCTGATCTTCGGGTTAAACCGACGGATAGGCCTGCCGGACTTCTGGTAAGAATTTTCCGTGTCCGAAGGCGTTCTGTAGATACTTGAGGCGTAATGAGGGAACGGTAATATTTTATGATGTGGATGGGTGACCCTTTTGTCTTTTGACCAATCGCGGACAACTCCGTACTTATCTGTTTGTGAGCTAAAATACAGACTGCGCAGAGGTGTTTGCATCTCTACATCTGGCATAGGAAACATCTGGTATCCATCACCCCACCCCACCTCACCCTATCCCACCTCCTCCCCCCCCCCCTCCCCCATTATTTACGGTCTCCTCAGACGTAATTCGATGTTTTGTCTTATTTTTTGGTCCCTGTTTCCTGTCGGGCCGTCGACTCCCTTATCCCACGACGTTTGCTGTCTCGCGCGTATGATAAAGGTTTGCTCTCGGCGATGACGTCATCACGCAGTACATCCAGGGCATCCAGTTCTTGCCTGTTTGCATCATGGTGAGTTGCAAGTTTGCATCATGGTGTGTTGCCTGTTTGCACCATGGTGTGCTGTCTATTTACATCATGATGTGCTGTCTGTTTACATCATGGTGATTTGCCTGTTTGCATCATTGTGAGTTGCAAGTGTGCATCATGGTGAGTTGCATGTTTGTACCATGGTGTGCTGTCTGTTTACATCATGGTGGTGCTGTCTGTTGACATCATGGTGATTTGCCTGTTTGCATCATGGTGAGTTGCAAGTCTGCATCATGGTGAGTTGCAAGTTTGCACCATGGTGTGCTGTCTGTTTACATCATGGTGTGTGTGTTTTTTTGTGTTTTCATCCCATTTATTCTGGCGAGAAAGATGTTTGACGCACCAGCCGGGGTCACACAGGAGGAAGGTAAACACAGAAGATTTCTCTCCACCTTTCCTCCTGCG
>JAYJMJ010000599.1:1515260-1529647 GCA_036873875.1 Laminaria ephemera | reverse complement strand
CGCGATCGGAGTATCACACACAGCTTGCAAAGATGAGTTTCGACGAAATCCTAGATCTCACAGCTGTAGTGTATTTTAAATTTTTTACAAAAAGGAAGCACCAACGAATCCATTCGTGTTTTTTTAATAGCAGCAGCAGCAAAAGCAGCAAAAGCAGCCACAGCGCGGGGTAGAATGCTTGGGTACTACTATAGTATTGAAATTCTCGTACAACTGCAACAGCACCAACAGCAATGATATTAGAAGGCCAGACGCAGCAGCAGCATCGTTACATGTCCGGACAGGCAGCTGTGTGGGTACTACTATCAATAATACCATCAACTCTCTTTGATATAGCAGCAGCATAATAGGTGGCAGCTGTGTGGGCACTACAATGAGTACATAAAATAGTCATTACATCTCCGCACAGCAGTTTCATATGAATCGTACCACGATATCAGCCGCAGCAATAGCTTCAGCGAGAGTAGAAGGACTGTTTAAGTACTACCTGGTACTACGAAAGCAACGAAAATCTCGCAGCGGCAGCAGCAGCGACAACAGTAGCGACGGCTGGTGGTCGAGGGGGGGGTAGAATGCTTGGGTACTAGTATAGTATCGAAACTCTCGTACAACAGCAACAGCACCACCAGCAATAGAAGCCCAGGCGAAGCAGCAGCAGCAGCAGCAGTAGCAGCAGCAGCAGCAGCAGCAGTAGCAACAGTAGCAGTAGCAGCAGCTGCTGCTGCTGCAACGAAGCGGCAGCAGCGTAACAGGGGCAGATGTGTGAGTACTACTATGAGTATATAAAACGTTCATTACATCTCCACGCAGTTTCATATGAATCATACCACATAAAAAGTATCAGCCGCAGCAATAGGTACGGTGGGAGTAGGACTGTTTGGGTACTACCACGAAAGCAACGAAGCTCTCGCAGCGGCAGCAGCAGCGGCAAAAGCAGCGCCGGCTGGTGGTAGCAGCGTCAGCAGAATAGGGGGCAGTTTGTGCTCTACCATGAACTCTTGCTTGATGTCCGAAAACATAAAGGACTGTTTGCGTACTAAAATGAGTATAAAACGGTCATTATTACATGTCCGGACAGTTTCATATGAGTGGTACCAAATAAAAAGGAAGCACGAACAAATCCATTCGTGTTTACAGCAGTTTACACACAACACCAGCAGCAGCAGCAGCAGCAGCAGCAGCAGCAAAGTCAACAACGGCAACAACAAAAGCACGTATTAATAGCACAAAAAAAAGGAAACACCACCAAACAAAATCAATCCGTGTTTTTTTAGGACTTTTTCGGTACAAATATTAGTATAAATCGAACATGTTGACGAGCAGGCGTAGACGTATCTACAACATGGGGATTTATGGATAAAACGAGACATAGAAAAGACAACATAGCGATAACCATCAGAGCAGCGATAATCATCGGTATAGCAGCTGTCGCACAGAAGCTACGCTTGGTTACAACACTGCCCGACCAGAACAGCGATCATAGTCGGTACAGCAGCTGTCGCACAGAAGCTACACTTGATTATAAGGTTGCCTGACCAAAAGTGACGGTTTCATCTTGAACCGACACAATGGGTTTCCTAAAAATTCTGCAGCATGTTTATTATTTGCTTCTCCGGTCTCGCTGACGAGGGATTGACGAGGGTGGGGGTAGCCCAGTGTTTGGACAGCACGTGAAGGTTCACAGGCTTCCGCAGGAGCCAGCAGAAGCAGCACACCCAAAGACTACTACCTCACACCTATCAGCCTGGGGCCTACATGGGTGTAATTGTTGTTAGGCATCTGCACAGCTTCATATCAGTCGTACCACATACAAAAGCTTCTGGAAGCTATGCAGCTTCCATGGAAGTAGTAGTGTAAGCTTTCAATGGTTTGGAAGTAAATGAAAGTACATGGAAGCGTCCAGCTTCCTCCGTGGAAGTGAAAAAGTCTGCCAAATCTTACGGATGACCTGTCATGTTTTTACCACAGCTCACATTTCTGCGTGTGAGCCACGATCGTTATTATTTTGTGCCCGCGCAGCGACCTACAGTAGAGTATTTTTAAGCACAGCAACCTATACTCTTCGTCTTTCCAGGCACAACTCCCTGGAGTCTATCCAAGCACAGCGACATAGGGTCTTTCCAAGCACAGCGACCTAGAAGAGTATTTCCAAGCGCGGCGACCTAGAATTTTTCCAAGCACAATAACTTATGGCCTTCAGGTCTTTCCAAACACAAGTACCTAGAGTTTGATCAAAGCACACCAACCAAGGCGGCCTCTGGTTGGGGTTAGGGTTCGGGTTAGGAGTGGTCGGGGCCGTGGCCGCCGTGAGCCGAAGCCTTAAAACAAAACCACAATCATTCGGTGGAAGCTCGTGGAAGCTCCTGGAAGCTGGTGGCAGCTCGTGGAAGTTTCCACAGAGGCTTCCACTTCCATATAAGCTTCTGCTACTTGCATGGAAGCTTCTGCTATTTCCATGGAAGCTTCTGCTACTTCCATGGAAGCTTCTGCTATTTCCATGGAAGCTTCTGCTACTTCCATGGAAGCTTCTGCTACTTCCGTGTGTTGAAATACTCCGTGCGATGGCAGTATTTGTATGAAAATGTTCATGCGAGGAGTGTAGTTCCAATTCCAACCAACCCCTTGCACAGGTCGGTGTACTTTGTTTTTCCAATTGCTACGAGTAACGCGCGTGGACACACGAAATCACACACGTCCGAGTACCATTGTGACCTTGACAGCGATCCTTTTGTGTGACTGTGACCGAGACGTTTCTTTGGCGGCTGTTATTGTTCGGCGCAGGACACTCTTTGTGGCTTGTCCCTCGAGAACCGGCACGATCGACCTTCGAAAGTGTCATCGATCGTCTCTGCCTGGAGAACAACACGGCAAACTTTGGGGCTCACGTGACGCTCCTTGCCGGAATGGAGCCGGAGGGGGGGGTGGACGAGATCATCTCAAAGGCGCTGAGCTTGGCGATGGAGCTGAAGCCATTCTCAGCACGCGTCGAGCGCACCGCGTGCAAGGACCTCTACTTTCAGAGCGTGAGTTTCGTCGTACCGGGCGCATGCTTACAGTACAGAACACCTAATAAGCAACCAGGGTAGTAAGAAAGTCAGGCTGAAAATTCCCAAGAAATAAGAAAGACTCGAGGCTGGGCCTCCGCTGCAAAGTAAGGAAGGCTCTTTACCCCCCTGGGGCGAAGCTCCGACGCCTTCGTTCCGTCCTGTTGAGTCAATTTTCAAAAACAAAATGGGAATCGGATCTATTTCGGCCCCCTGAAAATAAGAAAGAGCTCAATAAAAAAAAGGCCCAGCAAAAGGAAAAAATAGGAAATCCATCCTGAGCCCAGATTCCTGTTTCTTATTTGGTGTCCTGTACTTTGAGTACTACGGTTGGGGTGCACCTAATATCTCTAAGGCTCCTCACTTGAGGACCTCTATATCCCCCACCCAAAAGCTGACTGTGAGGAAAATTGTACGCGTCATCCGATGAATTAACCAAACCCATGGCCTAGGTATATAACGACACTATATAGTGAAACACAAACGTACCTCTACTTCCAGAGCGTGAGTTTCGTTGAGCCTACTTAACCCTTTACCCACTGAAAACGTTATCCCACGCTAATTCCAAGTAGTTTGTCGCCAAAAACGAGGGCGCAGTTCTAAAGGGGTTAACAACGCTTTAGACTAGATCTTCCAGGGGTCGGACCGTTGACTCTTCATACTCTTCGCGCTTGGTCGGGCTAGGAAGTTCCGATGATGGGATCAAGGCACGGGCGTAGACCCAACCCAACCCCTTAACCCTATCCCTGACCCCAACCTGGACCCAAACTTGTATTCCCTCCCGGAAATTTCTATCCTAATTCGTTGTCAGGAGTACTGGTTTCGCCGTACTGGCTGACTTTACCGATCTTGTCTTGGTGACGCGACGACCTTGTGTCGAGCCTGCACCCTTAACCCCGCTAGAACTGCACCCTCGTTTTCTGCGACCAAGTAGTTGGAGCTATTAATAGTGTGATTGATATAAGATTTACAGTGGTTGAAGGGTTAACCCTTTTTCAACTCCTACAGTTATTCTAGTCTGTTTCCAAGCGTTTTATCTCCATAACGGGAGTGCAGTGCTACAAGCGTTAAACTTTTTTTGTCCCATGATAACAATGGTACCGGGAAATTGGTTGGACCCACACGGCAACGCAGAGTGGCCGAAGGGAAAACGCGAGATGATCACACGTCTAAGTCTAAATACGAGCTATTGGACGATGGCAGCTCCCTCTGGTACAGAGCGCGGTGGAAACGCCAACTCCGCAACATGCAATACTATTAATAGGGGGGTATAGAGTAGTACCGTAGTTTGAGGTACGTCATATAGACCACGGGCAACTTGAATATTATCATATTATTGCTCACCTCGGACAGATCACGATCTAGATAATCTAGACCTTATATTTGCCGTTGTGAGATGTTGTGCAAGAGCCGTACCATACAGATTCCACCCGCCAAACATGTGCGCAAGATCCGTGTCGTACAGATCCCACCCGGCTAGCATGGTATTTATCGTGAAGATTGTATACTTCGGAGGTATGTCTGCATCAAAACATCTAGATCATCTGATCTGTACGGGATGTGTAAATATTGTCCACGAGACATCTCTCTGGGAGTATGCCACACAAAGACCTCCAGGAATGTTACCACCTGCCGAAGTTTAGTCCAAGGTCGTGGTCCCGCCAGAGCGCACATTTGGATGTGGTATGCATTTGAAAGCGTTGATTTCTCATCTACCATGACACCTGGCACTCTCTACTGTATTGTAGATGTGAGGTTTGCAACTGGTGCGCAGTCCGATGTAATAATGTACACTGTTTGTTTTCCTTGATGCTGCACGTGATTCCACAACGTTGTCAGGTGTTTGCCTTGCTCGCGAGAGACAAGGCTCTCATCGATGCTCACAACGCTGCCAGGTATGATAGTATCCTATGATACATAAGTTATACAAGCATGTTACAGTTCCAACCGTTTGCAATGATACACAAGTGTTACTGCTATGTTACACTTCCAATCGTGTGCGAGAAAATGCAGACTGCGCCCACCTACGAAAGCGTTATGAACATATCTCGTCAGTGTATAGTATGGAGTGTGTCATGTTTCCCGTCCAAGTTGCACCTCTGCTACGTGCGCTTCGCCGTTCAAGGGTGTTACGGGCAGTGCTGCTCTGCACAATTTATCCCGCACTGCGTCGTAGGTCGGGAACCCGTCATACCTGCGCGCCTTACCTCAAGCGGTGTGGGATGGAGAACGATCAAGTACACCGTTCATGTTGACCCATTTAGAACTGCACCCACGTTTTTGGGGACAAATTACTTGGACTTAGTGTGGGATTTTTTTTCGCAGTAGTGAAATCCTTTGATAGTGTGGTAGTATTTGATAATCGCAATAGGCGTCCCCAAGCGCGTTTCTGTCTTACGCCACGATGAACGATGCACACGTCGGACAGATCAGATCCCATTTCTTGATCTAGATCTTGCGGGGCAGATATGTCCCTGATTTTTATTATCTACACGATCTAGATCGTTTTTGCCGGGTAGGAGCTGTATGGCACGGATCTTGCGCACATGTTTTCCGAGTGGAATCGGTATGGTACGGCTCTTGCACAACATCTCATAACGGCAAATATAGGGTCTAGATGGTCTAGATCGCGATCTGGCCGATGTGTGAAACGATGACCCTTACTGTGTGCTACCCATGGGGAATGCGGAACAATCAAACCAATCATAGGGATAGTTGAATTACTTCTTTCTTGCCACGGAGAATGCGGAACGACCATGCCTGAAGTCTTTGGATTCTGGATTTCCATATATATATGTGGATGGCATGATTGGAACAAGCGCTACACATTGTCGGATGGCAAACACAATAATAATCAAATAAACCATCCCGTACATCCCCTTGTGTTTGCTTCGCAGGGTGGCGTTTGGACAAGACCCCACCGACGGCAGCGACTACATGCCGCACGTATCCCTACTCTACGGCGACCTCCCGATGTCCACTCGAGAAGCTATCCGGCAGGACACTGAGCCCGACCTCATCAATAAGGAGTTCGAACTTAATTGCATTCAAGTCTGGCGCACGAAAGGGGTCGTGTCGGAGTGGAAACTGGTTGGCACTTTCAACCTCCAGCAAAAATGATGGATATTCAGTAGGGGTCCCTCAGCAGTGCGGTTGCTTAGTGCCGGTTGCCGTAGTAGTGCCGGTAAAATCGCTTGGCACAGATGAGAATGACCTATAGTGACAGTGTGCAGAGTAGTGCCGGTTGCCGCAGTAGTGCCGTTTTTTTGGCTGGCCCATCCCGGCACTACTGAGGGACCCTTACTGTACAATACATGACTGAACGCGTGCTACGATATAGAGGTAGCACTTTTTGGCTAAAATGTTAGTGATCGGCGGGGCTTCTCAACTGAAACTACTTACTAACAGTATCGTTTGAATACCATTTGTGTTTTAGCACGTTGTTTGTTATATACCTAGGCCATGGGATTGTTCATTGGGTCGCTCTCTCATTTTCTTCTCGTAGTCGGTATAGAGCTCCTCAAGTGAGGAGCCTCAGACAATTGATGTGCACCCCCGCCGTAGGATGCACCACCGAGTACCTATTTCTAACAGACAAGATTGCGCAGCGCCCAGTTTGATAACAAATGAAGAAATTACGGTGTAATCGTCTGCACACGAAGCGCTTACAATGAAAAACAAGAAGTATGTAAACACCAGTTTCCCCGTCCAGATGGCATGACGGTGTTGAATACGCACCGTCCAGTTTGATACAAAAAAAGGAAATTAAGGTGTTATTTCATACCGACTTGACACGATTGGAACAAAAACACTACCCTAATTCTAAGTACTTTTCCCACAAAAACGCGGGTGCAATTATAAAGCACAGAACTGCAAAATTTATCTCACACTAATCCCAAATAATTCGTCCCCAAACGCGTTGGTGCAGTTCTAAAGAGGTTAAACTTAAAAAACAAGGATTAAACACCAGATTCCCCCCTGGCGCTCTTGCGCTCTTACGCCAATCGTCAACGGTCCTTGTTTTAGCTATATTCTTACACCAATGGTCAACGGTCCTTACTTTTACTATATTCTTACACCAATCGTCAATGGTTCTTGCTTTTTCGCTGACGAGAAGCTTTTTTCCTTGCTTTTGCCGCCTTTCTTCTGCCGTCTCTATTTTTCGGCGCTTGAGCCAAAACATCGTCCTTACCACCAGCACCCGGCAGCAACCCCTGAGACTTGAGGTCCGCCAAAAATCCGTCCAGCCGTTCCGCTTCTTGCTCGGCTCCTAGGGGTTCCGCTACAATAGACCCTTGCCGCCTATCCGCGACATTAGACCCTTGCGGTCTACTATCATCAAGGGTTATGGACACAGGCTCACTGAGTTCTAGTTCTACTTCACTGGGTGCTAGTTCCAGCTCAGTGGGTTCAAGTTCTCGTACTTCAGTAGAGTCCGAAGACTCAACGGGTGGATCGATTGGTTGATCTAAAACTGGCTCGTCCGGTTGATCTAAAACTAACCCGTTCGTTTGACCTAAACCTGCCTCGTTCGGCTGGTCAAAAACTGGCTCGTTCCGTTGATCTAAAACCGGCTCGTTCGGTTGATCTAACACCGACGGGTCATCGAGCGCATCGAAAATAAAATCCAAGGCACTTCTCTCCACCTCGGTGAGTTGAGGGTGCCAAAATCTAACCAGCAAAACGATGCGATCAGACGCAGCGTCATTCCTGGTCTCATGCACGAAACTCGAGTCGAAGGCCAACGCCTTCTCCTCGACCCACTTTCTCTTTTCATCGCCGACCTTTATCCAGCAGTCCTCGCCAGGCACTTCCAGCCCAAAATGCGTGGTAACAAAAAAATTGGAGTTGTCCGTGTGGGGTTTAACGCCCGACTTTGATCTCTGCCTCGCGAAAAACGTGTGGACAAATGGACCTCCGCAACCTTTGAGTATCTCAGAGGTCGTCGGAAAAAGGCGGCATGCCTCAACATCCCATGTACGGTCCTGCAAAACTAGTTTCTCCCAGCCAGGACCGTACGCCTCCATGTCGTCTCCGTCGGCGGATACCCAGGCGGTACCTTTTTGAGCAGCCTCTCCGGCACAAACGCGGCGCAATTCGTCGCGAATAGCAGCAGCGTTTGCCTCGATCGTTGCTATCCACGGGTAACGGTCTACCTCATGCCATGGCTCCGCGCAAAGGCCTTGGATGTACGAAGCCGCCACTTGAGTACCTTTTCCTTCCCACTCTTTTTTGGTTGCTTTTCCCGCCATCCCGTCATTCCACGCTCCAATCACTCGCTCCAATTTCTTGCCTTCGTATCTTGTACGGATTGCGGGCACCATGTCATCGGCTAGCCCCATCCGCACTAGCACCCGTTTCCGGTCGAACGTGGCTGTCCCTCGACTGCAATGCGCCAAGGCCATAGCAGTGGTCCAGCACGGCGTGGTTAGACAAGTGCTGCTGTATATAGATCATGGGTGGGACATAGCAGGCGGCAACGCAGAGGGTGCCTTACCACGTAGTCGAGAAATTGTGTGTGTGCCTGTGTGACAAATGAAATATCCCGAAATATCAGTAGTTGACCAATGAAGGGATTTCTCGAATAATAAGTGGTAATCTCTACTGGCATGACACATTCTCTCCTTGAGAAGATAGTAGGCATCCAACTCTGCGAGGAGGTGCCACCTGTACAGCCATTACACAGTATAGCAATTACACAATACGACCAGGTACCAGCAAAGTACACCTGGTACAGCAGTAGCAGTGTTTGGCAGCAGGGACGTACAGGGTACAGGCACCCACAGCAGTGTATCTCTGAGGGTACATACAGGTTATACAGGGTACACGGAAGTTATCCACGAACAGCGTTGTTTCGTACAGGAGTCCATCTCTGAGGGTGCATACATACATACCCACGAACAGCAGCTTTGTTTGCGTATTATCAGTCATCATGAGCAAAAGGGCGAGATCAGCAACGTACGGCGAGCTAGCCTAGAGAATACTATAGCGCCTAGTCAACGACAGCAGCGCCTGTTCATGTACTGCTACCAGTCGTTGGCCATCCTCGAAGGATGGCCTGTGGTCTGTGCCGTATCCGCTGAATCAAAAAGGGTATACTCAAGGGTATACGCCAAACTCACAGCCCAAACAACACGCAATAACAGCTGGTTTCGACATTTTTTTTTACTGGCCAGGGCCGATACTCGATCACCTACGGCTGATCCTCGATTCTGGTCGGCGTCGGATCGGGGTGCTTGGTGGGCCCTGCCGGCGGTTACAGTACCAGAGGGTCAGTTTTGAGAGCATAGGCTCAGGATCACGTGACGATGACAACATGATCACAAAACAAGTCGGAATTAGAGTACAAACATGTTCAGTTTGTGACTCACCTTGTGCTTGCCTGTCGTAAGTGATTGACACATGGCGAGTGTACGAACGCTAGACCGGAATGCACCGATAAGCCTATACCTGCAGCTGAGCATAGATGTAATGGCCTCATCTGCACAGCAGTTCAAAGCCAAGAAGCCAAGAGCTGAGAGCCGAGAGCCGAGGACCGAGGAGGAGGTGATTTTGATATTTTTACCCAGAGATACATTTTGTGTCCCAAGAGTTCTATGATATGCGGAGGCGTTCTTTACGTGGGGACCTTTGAGCTTCATATCCGAAGTAAAGATCCGCCGATCCACCAGCGCACCAGGCAGCAGACGCACCCTTTTGATTTATCTTCACGCTACCATCAAGAGGGACCACGGCCCGGATCGCCTTCCCTTCCTCTCACCTTGTAATCGTGTGCGCTATGCGTAACGCCTACGTCTCGCCGGTGGTCTTCTTTTTGTGGCGTGTGTACTTCTTTCCACCCGTCGACATCCGGCACATCTAACTACTGAGTGTCCGCGCCGTTGGTCCTGGAGACGACACAAGCTTCGTGAACTTCGAGACAGAGCTACACATCGCAAGCACAGTATGGAGATTCGGCCATGCAATGCCAAAATACTCGATACGGGTTAGGGTTGGTAGGAATGTACGAATAGCAGCATGACAATGTGCAAGCGAGAAGAAGAGCAGCAGCATTGTACAACGGGCACAAGGCATTTCTTCTGCAATTATTTTGCAATTATTGTTTTTTCTTCAACGGCGCCAGCAACCCTCCGATTTTACCACCGTCCGAGGTCAATGGCTATTAATAACTGTCCTAAGTCATAAGCGCTTCAAGTATGTGCCCAACGTGGAAGAGAGTATACCGCTGTGACCGTGCTCTTTTTCCGTTGGTCAATCGCGTTGATGTGGTTGATCGTCGCTTCCAGAACCACGAAAAAAAAACTGCGAACACGGCCTCTGCTACTAAAAAGAAAACTGCGGGCACGAAATCTCTCTTACTTTATAATTATTGTTTTTTCTTGAACAGCGCCAGCAACCCTCCGATTTTACCACCGTCCGAGGTCAATGGCTATTAATAACTGTCATAAGCGCTTCAAGTATGTGCCCAACGTGGAAGAGAGTACCTGGTATACCGCTGTGACCGTGCTCTTTTTCCGTTGGTCAATCGTGTTGATGTGGTTGATCGTCGCTTCCAAAACAAACCACGAAAAAAAAACTGCGAACACGGCCTCTGCTGCTAAAAAGAAAACTGCGGGCACGAAATCTCTCTCTCTGGTAGTGTTGTTAGTAGTTAGGGAATACCCGAATGAAGTACCGCTCGAAAAAGCTCTAGAGCTATGTCCGTGAGTACAGAGTAGAGCATCAGCAGCATTGTAGTATATGGCAAATATTACGAGCTACTGCTGCACGTATGCATGCATACTTGCTTTGTACCTGGAAATTTGATATATTCTCACTCGGTTCGTGTTGCGGTGTACTGCATCCTGGATTCGGCAGAAATTCTGTATCTTTGTGTGCCGGTAGCGTTGCTGCGAAATGGCGTGCCTCCTCGCCCGGCCTACTTTCCGTGAAGCATTTAGAAGTGCAATCATCAACAGCAGCCAGTCAGGCGAAACATACAAAATAGTAGGCGTTCTAATCCTCCTGTGAGACTTGGGGGCATTTCCCCGAAAAAAGAAACCGACTCGACCGTCAAAATATTCGAAACCACGAAGGACAGCAAGCGCTCGCCTGTTGACTGTCATAATTTGTCCCTCGCATTACTGCAGTACAGTATGGGCCCGCCAACAAGAAACACCTGTATTATGAGCAAGTCTTGAAACCTTGTTGTGACACAAACCTTGAGTATAAGCTACTACTATACAGGATTTAGTGTAACGCTCGCAGCTGAGCACAATTTCTAAATCTAAGTTTCTTAGCATCTCCGAAACAATCAGCCTGATGCTATCATTGGGTTACGTCTTACCCGCAAACCTGTACTGTACGTAGAGCAAGACTATGCGTAGTGCAAAAATCACGCAAAATCTTACAAAAAGAAATCGCTGCAACTCTTTAAGCAAGTTTTCAGGGTAATTTCTCCAGCGAACCAGGCGCCGATCTTACAAAGGTCGTACCTATTAATGGACGATGCAGGAAGTGATGGCTGCGACTACAATATTACCCAGGTGCCAGAATTACACAGCACAAGAGATGGAGCAGCGCGGGTGAGTACACAAACACACAATTCCACACCCTTATCATATGTCCTTATCAACCAGAAGGCAAGAACATCAGCGTGAAAGCACTGGTCAAAACTGCTGAATTTGCACTCTTATCTTGCCTTCCTTACGCTGCTGCCCGAAAGCGTACCTGCGAACTTGCTAAATTACTGCCCGAAAGCGCACGGGCGAACCCACTAAATTGTGAGCCACAGGAGTTTGTCGCGCTATAATATGATAACAAACCGTACAATACCGCACTGCAGACAGCGAAGGCCCATGCGAGGGTAGTCAACTTCGAGATTTTACAGAAAAAAAGCTTGAGCTACCTCTTCTGCGCTAGCGCGTCAACGGGGATATCAACCACATCCAACGGATCCTCCTTGCTCTGAACTGCAAAGATGAGCGAGAAGAGCCCGTATGTTGCCGCCCCTTGTGCCATCCCGCTTGGTCCCTTAGCTCGGTTCAAGAATGCCCCAGCACCGCACGCGCCGACAACTTGATCCCACTTGTCGTTCCTGTCAAGGACGAAGCATTTGATAAACGATTCGTGGCGCGAAAAATATACAAGGTGGTATACCGGTACCAGGTTAGTTTGGATATCCGAAAACTTGATCCCACGTGTCATTCCTGTGAAGGGTGGGGCATTCGTTGGAACTTTCGTGCCGCGCAAAGATGAGTTTCGACAAAATTCTCGATATCATAGCTGAGGTGTTTTCTTAACAAACGTTCAGTTTTACATATACAGATAAAAAATATCCTCCAGGTTAGTCTGGTTAGGAGTCAATGCGCGAAATCGTAGTTGGATCGCAATGCTATATGGATCAATGTTCTGGCATTTTGCCTCTTAGCCAAACCCCACCGGCACAGCTGCTATGACTGTTATTATTACTGCCAGTATAGCACCTGGAGGTGGACTCTGCGCTATAACTATACATTTTTTTAGTGAAAAGTCACAGTGCGGAATTCAGAGGTGGACTCATGCGCTATTATTATTAAAATTTAGAGTGAATAGCCACGATGTAGAATTTTGGATTGGATAAGGCCAATGTTAAATGTTTGTCCATGCTTGTGAGTAAAACAAAAAACGGGATGACTCATTGGCATGTTACACGTGGAGCTGCAGCATACCTTCCCCGAATGACATGCCTTCCCTTACCGACGTGCCTTCCCCTAATGACATACCTTCCCCTAATGACTGTGGACGCCGACGTGAACCCCGAGAAGGCAGCCGTCAATTTGCCCCAATCTGCGCCCATCTGGCCTGCTTTCATTTGAACGCTCTTCAGCACGCCAACGTCCGGCACTCTGCCAAACGTTGCCCCCATGAATCCTCCTATCACATAACTGAGCGACGCGTCAGGTGGCGGGGAAGACCGAGGGTGTGGGCGTTATACTCAGGACTCGAGAGATTCATCATTGCAGTAAGGCCTGAAACTATTGTGGTATCAAAGTGAAGCGTTAAGCCTTATACCCAAGACTCAAGAGATTCGTCATCGCAATAAGGCCTGGAAGTTGTGTGGTATCCAAGTGAAGCGGGCGACCCGATTCGTTTTCGCAGCAGCCTATGGAGGTAGGCAATGTGGGGAGGCGGAGTGAGCATGATCACTCGACGTCACAGTTGTGGTTTCAAGGTTATCATTGTCGGCGAGGATGTAATAGTGCTGGTCATATGAACTTTCGCAAAGCGAAAAAGAAGAACATCTGCGCGGGGTACAGCACGTAGGAGTGAGGACGGTTGATCTCGAAGACAACAAAGAATCTACGTCGAAGTAGACACATACGTAATACCGGTAGGAAATTAATGGACAACTGCAGCAGAAGACCTACATGCTGCAGTATATACCGCAAACCAGTTACCAGATAATATTACAGTATACAAGAAAGAAGCTGTCTCTCACCCAGTGATAGTCCCGCCAACAAACGAGCCCAACGTGTTCAAGCACGCTTCGATGCAGTTTTCCAACACGCCCGACGTCGTCCTCCCCGTTGCGAGATGCGACGGAGATGGAGCCACCGCAGCCGCCACAGGCCTGTCAGCAAGTAAGCATGTTGCATACCAGGTATTAAGATAGATATTTCGCTAGGAATTTGCACAACACCATACTTGTAACTGTCGTCAACTCGTGTGCGTTCTTTTCGGTCGGCGGTGGCGGGCGTATAATCCGGCTTCAGCGATCTCGACAGGGGTCTCTATTTTTTGGCGACGTGCGCCGTGTAAACTAGAAACTATATTAATCATACATGATGACAGCATGCTGCGACTTCCATCGTCACGTCAAGTTGCGATGCCGAACGAATGTCATGCAAAGCTCATGGACTATACGTAGAAAACAGCAAGCAGCACCAGTATTCGTACTCTGTACCTGGTATACCGGTGAGTAAGCTCTACAAGTAGTCTACAGTAGCAATTACGGGTCGAGCTATGATATGATATCGTACCAGGTACCAGGTACTTGTGTACACCTGACAGAAGAGAGAGGCAATATTGATTGACTGGCGGTCGATAGTCTGACGACGACAGTAAGTTTGAGCTCTGTGGGATAACGGTTGCAGGGCATCAAACCTTAGTCGCGTCCCAGCGGCTGGAGGTGGCGTGTGACGTGATACAAAGCCCATCAACGGCCGCTGCCCGCTTTGCCGATACCTGTCAACATCAGACACGAGAAGAAACAAGGCAATGCCATGGCATCAAACAGCCAGCACTATATGCCGGTCGCCCCGGTGGTCAAGTGGTTAACCTCGAAGACTACTAAGGTTGGAGTCACGGGTTCGAATCTCGGTA
>JAYJMJ010000599.1:1471238-1483442 GCA_036873875.1 Laminaria ephemera | reverse complement strand
GCTGGCTTGCGTATGTTCCGCCCTCGTATTCATTGCGGCTGGCATTGCATGGCCAAGTCACCTTGCTGTATTTGCAACGTGTGTTTCTGTCTTCTAGTTTGTGACCACAGATCTCGTCTCTCTAGGAGGCATCGGCACGGACACAGGTTGTGCTGGATGTAGATGGGTGGAAATATCAGTTTTAATGTGAAGAACAAACACACACCAACTACCTACCCATAAGCAATGGTTGAGTAGTGAGAAAAAGAAAAGAAAAAATAGCCAAAGAGGCCGGAAGAACGATTGGATGAAGCAATGACGTGAGTAGCAGTGAAACAAAATGCACACTGCTGTAGGCAAGTGATTGAGCCAAAAATTCAAACCAAAAACAGTTGAAACCCAGACATAACAACCATATACAGGTGTACCTGGGTCAATACGCCTCAGAAACAGGTACGGTGTCTTTTCGGCCAATCGCGTGCTTCGTATGGTGTCTGTTTTACTTGATTTGAGGGTATACCTGTTTTTGAGTCAAAACCGACCAGGTATACCTGTTTTTGGTTGTTGCCCAAAAACATAAGGACCTTTTGGAATACATTGAAAAAAGCATGGGAAAGACTTTGAACCAGAAGGCGTGAGTTCAAACCTTGCCAGGAGCACCTGTTCACTTTTTCCCTCGTATTCCCTTTTTTTTACCTTTTTTTTTTCATGTGTGCATACTCAACACAAGTATTACTCGGAGATGAATTTGGTTTCCGCCGGTTGGGGAGCAAATGGTATTATAATGAAAATACCCGGCAGTTCTTCAGATGGCTAAAACTACCAAAAACGCCACCGTAGAAAAACAACAAAAATGAAAATCTGAACCACACGAAAATTCCTTACTGGGAAAATTGCGCGAAACTTGGGGATTGTAGGGGGGGATGATAACTAAGCATCCCCGGGTCATCCAATGGATCGTTTAAGCCTGTGGTCTCTCTGCATGGTGATACCCTTGTTAACGATTCTTAGGTTTACGATAGCAGTCCCCATGGCCTCAATTCCTAAAGGTTCCTATATTTTTTGTGATTCAAAATGTCCTTATATTTCTTGTCAGACTGGTAGTGTACAGCAGTAGTTCGAGCATGATACCCCGGTACAGCAGCGCTCTATCATTCGAGAACGACTGCAGCATCGTATCATACGTCCCTGTTACTCGTATCACACCTAACTGCAGAGTCCGTGATCGAATACTAATGCTGCCGACCACATGCACCCGACTGCGACACACAAACACAACAGGAAGTTGGTGGGCATGAAAGAGGCGATCGCTAGGAATCAGCTCTTCTTGGACGCGGTTATCGTGTTTCAAGACAGAACCAGCCCATTTCCGATCGACGAACACGGACCTGTGGGCGGAGGCCCGTCGAGGACGTCAGCTAGACAAGTGGGGAAACTCAACACCACGCTACATCAATGCATGAGAGACTGGAGCGAAGAGGGGGAGGAGGAGCGGCGCCAATCTTACTCACCTGTGATCGAAGAACTAGAGAGACTTTGTCCCGTTAATCCTGACCTCAAAGGAACTCAAAAGGTCTTGGTGCCCGGCGCTGGGTTAGGACGGTTGACGCTGGAGATAGTGGCAAGGGGCTACGGCTGCGCCGGTACATAGCGATATACCCGGTACAGCAGTATGTGCTCTGTATTTTGTGTTGTGTTATTGGAATGCTCTTTGACCGCATGACGGCTCGCGTGCGTCGACCGTAGTGACTCTTGCGCCTCTGTACCTCGGAAAACATGAACACTCCATGTTCTTTGGATGACGTGGCTACAGTAGCATCCTTCCCCATCAGTGGCATACCGCTGCGTACTGTAGGGTAGCAATGAAATATGAGGTTGAACGTGGCCCCTGGTAAACGCCGTTACACACAATGATACAGCAGCCTTACTAATCCTTGGTATGGATCATACCCCCCTGAATGCCTCCGTGCAGGAAACGAATTCAGCTATTTCATGCTGATTGTCTCCAATTTTCTTCTGAACGGGGTTGAAAAGGTGAGCTATAATATACCATGGGTACACAATACCAATTTTTGTACGTATTGGTAGGTCGGTCATGTTGGAAATGAGATCGCAGATAGGTCGCACTGCCGTACCAGTATATGATACACCTACCAGGTACAGCCGTCATGCGTGCGGTCTGATTGGAAATAAATCTTCTCACGCGTGCGGTCTAATTATGATAGTGTTCCTGGCGCTAGCTCGGACGTAGCCTTTGGACCGTTGTTTGACGTTTGGTTCATGTAACATAATCAGACGTACGCTGACTGTACTGTAGTTGCCCACACGCCTGTCGCATATTACGGAGGACCACAGTAATCAAGACCTGCGATATACATAAAAACCTACATATACCACTGTTTTTACTAACCATATTTGGTCCTGATTATTATGGTCCCCCGTAATAGTATCATAGCATATCAGGTACCTGGTCGCCTGCTGTCACAGTAAAAAGTACCGGTACCACGGTATGATACGTGTGAACGGTTTGCGCGCGTTCGTGCCGCTACAGCAATAATATACGAGTACAGCAGTATCGGAAGGCTTACTCTCGCTGACCACAAGGAGCTACCTGGTGTCTTCGCAGGCGGGCGAATTCACTCTGAGCCCATTCATCGACAACCGATGCAACACGTTCAAGGTCGATGACATGCTCAGGTGAGCCGAGGAATGACGTATGCGATTTTACACTGCTTTGCGCACGTGCCAGACTACCTACCCTTTCCCTTCATTTGCTCTCTTTTTTATTATGTACAACAACAATTCGGAGTACTTGTCTGATGGAGCTTTGTCAACAGTTTTAGCTTTATGTTTAAAGCTGGAGGATCTTGGACTGTCGGTAATAATACAAATGCCAACCAGCCATAGTATCGTGAGATTTCTGTGTTTAGCATGGGTGCGTTGTTCACATGGTTGCCCCCAAAATGAACCGCGCTAGTACCCCTTTTAGGACTTCAAAGGAAAAAAACGTCGAAAACAAGGTGACGGTTACAGCATCGGCCAAACGAAGCAGCCATGGGCTGCTGGGGTAGACTAGAGAATGTGTCCAAACTGCAGCGGATGAAGAAGTACGGCACGCACGCAACATGGTGATACTTGTGCCCTTCCTATAAGGTTGATAATATCACACTTGTCGCTTTCTACGTAGGTCGCTGAACTTGGGTCCCGTAAGGGTTAATGGCCCTGAAACGGCGTCGATATTGAATGATTGGATGTTGCAGGACCATTAGCGTTCCGGACGTTTGCTCGTCTACACTGCTGGAAAAGGCTGGGGATGGCTTGGATTTTTCCATGGCTGCTGGTGAATGGTTGGCTTGCTACGAAGACCAGGTGAGAGAGGAGGCTCGCGCGCGATCATTGGATACCTTGGGTTTGTCCAGAGACTGGCATGTTCGGAACCTCGTGGTGAAACGATTCATAAGAGTATCATACATTCCCGTGCAAGTAGTCAGGATACATGTCCGTCAAGGGAAAACGTGCACCAGTCAAGAGTGCAGGGCCAAGTGTTCCACACTAACACCTAGTAGTTTGTCGGCCGCCAAGGCAAAGGACGTGAAAAATACTGCCTGTCAAGGGGTGAAGGTGCTGTCTCCGGATATCTGTGTTCCCGTGCAGACCACCATCTACTATGTCGATGGTAGCCGCCGAGATGCAGGAGTCGATTTCAGCTATAGGTGGACATGCCATTAGGTTAAAAGTGCAGAAACACCCAAGCCCTCCGACGAGGCCAAACGTCGGTTTGGGAGCCGAATACTATCATCACGGTACGAGTAGAGTCCATCCGTCGACACCTCACAACGGCTAAGATGAGGGACTGACTGGTGGGGCTTCTCTTTTGTTCATGTTGCGACGTTTGACGGAATTGTGGCCACGATGAGTGACTGACTGTTGTGGCTTCTTTTTTGTTCAGGTGGCGACGTTTGACGCTATCGTGACGGTCTTCTTCCTGGATACGGCGTCCGTTGTCATCGAATATATCGAGGCCATATCGCGGTGAGTTCAATCGTGGGGCGCCTCTTCGGGCGACAGCACATCACCGACTACAAACCTTTGCCCGTTACTTACACGTGTTGATCGGGCTCGCTTTCATTTTCCGTGCATGTTTGGTCTCCAAACATTTTTGGATTCCGAGCATTTGCCCGCTACTTGACCGTGTTGTTGATCGGGCTCAACGTAATTACCCGTTCATGTTTGGCTGCCAAGCATGTTACACGAACCGTGCAACGCGCAGGCATTTGGGGAGTGATGTTGTCAACCCATGAAACGTGAAACATGCATTGCACAGGAGGCACCCCCGTCGGCGATGACTGAATGGCATTACTTACTTTAGTGGTTAGTCTTCTCTATCAAGCATACCAGGTGTATACCTACGTCTAGAACGATGGTTCTTGATCGTTACCTGGTAGTGTGTACTGTAGTGTACGAGTTATTACCCAAGCAAAGCGCGAAAAAAGATATTAACCAGTTTAGAAGGCCGATATTACCGTTTCACGGGCGTGGTCACCATGCATGCGTTCGCAAAGTCCAAACGTATGCCTGGAACGTACTTCGCCCCTCCCGACATCCTACTGTATTGGGACATGGTTTGCAGGCTTCTCAAGGAAGGCGGTGTGTGGATCAATTTTGGTCCTTTGCTATATCACTGGGCCCAGAGTTCGACAGGGGACACAGACGACCGATTTCAGCGTGAGTTCAGTGCGGCCGTGACTACCACTGCAGAGCGTTTACCGGTATCTATGTTTTCGATCAAATCAAATTTTCGTGCAGGTGCGGAAATGCACTGCAAAAACGGTGTCCTGGTGGTGCCCTGAGTAGGCGACTTTCTCACGACACTGAAATTAATACAGATAGTCTTATATTAGTGTTTTCTTGCGCAGCGGTAGCGCTCTATATCTTGTTTGTCGTCTACTTAAAACGAAGGTGTCGATGATGTTACTTAAACTTACCGTACGTACTCTTAAGCATTTGCGAACTGCAACGAGACTGCAATGCTATTATTTGGCAACTAAATGCCGCTCCATATGTAAATAATAATCAACTATAATACGTGGCTGCCCACGTCTTGCCCCGCCCGATCCGTCGTGCTGCTTGTATACCAAACCATTGCACAGGATCCGTGGAGCTGACTTGGGAAGAAATCCGACACGTTTGTGCCAACTTTGATTTAGATATTATTCACGAAGAAAGGCGGGATGCTATATACAACGCCAATCAGCAGGGGCTGATGAGGACGGTCTACAACGGGGTCCTCTGTTCCGCCGTTAAGCGGTCCAAAGCTGAAGTCAACGGAAAATAAAATATACTGGTACCCTGTACGTTACGATGTTCACGTAAAACTACTCTGTACGATATGATCGGCGTAAAACTACCCTGTACGTCATGATGTTCGGCGTTCGATGATGGCGACACAGTCGCCAACTGTTGCCCCTCCGCTTTCTAGCCTCTGCCGCAAGGCTTCAAATGATCGTTCGTTGTCCTTGACGAGCGTCCTGGCCTCGTTGAACGCCCACTGAACTCGTTCTAGATCGTCTTCAGGGTCCAACTCGCATCCAATTCCCCTGTTAAATGGCGCCAATGTCAGGAGTATCGAGCGACACACAAACGTTGGACGTATGAGGGGTCTTGCTCAATCGTTGATATAAGAAACTACAAATAGGTGCAGCACATGCAGTTGTTGATATTCTCACATTAATTAATCGCTAATCTAGTCCGTGGTCACAGGACGGGCTCCAATCACTCTGGAGTGGAAGAATACCTCAGGAAGAAAAATAAAACAAGCCAAAATGATACACATAACTGAAGCAATACGCCATACTGATCACTTGGTAATCCGTGACGTGCGATCTCCTCCGCAAATCGGAATGTAAGTCGTACCGGCTAATCACTATCGGTGGGCGTCACCGTCACTCTAGCTGTCGTTCTCGCTCTCGCTCTAGCCAGCTTCCCGTGCTTCGGTGCCATGGTGCTATGACAGCACAGCCTCGATGCTCACCTATTCCGAACCATCTGCAGAAAAGCGTACGCTTGGCGAGGATCGCTTGCGATCATTTGTCGGTGAACCAGTCCTTCGCCAGCCACTCCGGCCAACAGCCAAACCAAAATGCGGTGAATCCCGTTGCCGTTCAGCAGCGAACCCTCGAGGTCGGGGTCGGAAGCCATCCTGATCGACGCGCGGGGTTAACGTTCGTTACGTGTTGCAAAACATACTATTCATCTCGACCTAATCGGCCAGTAACAGCAGGTGCTACGGACATACCAGGTACCGGGTAGTGTACAAGCAGCGACAAACCCGCAAAACATACCATTCATCTGGACCAAATCGGCCAATAACAGGAGCTGCAAGTGCTACAGACAGAAGCAACGACAAACACCAAAATGTTGCTTGTGCCACAAGATACGGTAGCTCTGGCGGTAACGTAGTCACGGCGGACTGTGCGTCACCGCACAAGATGCATGGTCTATCTACTGTACGACAAACCTGAGTGCCTCCACTGCATTGGGCTGGAAAGCGAAGCAGGGTAACCCTGTGATGTACGCGACCAGGAATGCCCCCGCCTCTGCTCGGCTCTCACGCTCCACATCCTTCAGGAAGAGCCGGTTCAAACCGTTCAAGACCATTTTCGACGTGCCACCGGACATCTTCCACACGTCCAAGGCCACGGCAGCGGTGGTGATTACCCCAACCACGGTCGGGATGGTGGTATCGTAGTGCATTACCTGTCCCACCCCCTCCCACGAGAAGTCGGAGCCGACAAGGACCATGAACGATGCCGCATAGCCTATTTCCTGGGCGCGGTCATCATCGGGCACCTGTTCATGGCCATACGCGCATGTTGTTCACACATTGATACGTTTGTTGTGGACTGTTAACTGTTGCCCTGGGGCGCTTGTCCTTTCAGTCGTATAATACTCCATACATAAAACTACTACTGCCGTATTACAGTCAGCAAACCTACGTCTTGGTCCTTGCTGGCGGTGGATTTGCTCTCGATCCTGAAACATTCGTACAGTATCGTACTGTGATGAAGCTGCGCGAAATCGCCGGCTTGCTCATCCTATTATAGCACCACCAGATGCCTGAAGGGAATCGCTTGTGTGTCCAATGCAAGCTATTGCCATCGTGGGCCGTATCTAACTTCGTGTACTCGTACAGTAGCTACTGAAGGACCTGTTAATAGAGACGCACCAGAGCAGGGCCCTTGCACTAAAGCTGCCAACGTGTACGAATGCTCATACAAAGCTTGTTGGCGATTGCAAGATCACAATCTCTTCGCCTTCAGCAAGCGGGCAAGAGAAATTGCAAGCGAGACGCATGCTACGGTAGAGGTGTACCTATTTATTTCTGAGGCTCCTCACTGGAGCTCCAAACTTTACCCAAAGCTGACTTTGAGACAAAATGAACGCGCACCCTGATCAACACTCCCATGGTCTAGGTACACTACGAATAATTTTGAGAACACAAATGGTATTCCAATGATATCCGGTACTTCCTCAGGTGTGGAGCCCCGTCTGTCAGACAACGCTTGGTCCAAAAGTGCTACCCCTATCGTAGCACGCGTCGCGAGACAGTCTGCACCAGGCGCGGGCGCGATCCGTTGAAGCTCACCGGTACTAGCCCCCGTAGAGCTTTTTGTTTCTGGGAAGCTCCCGTCGGTAGAAGAGACAGCCGTCCAAGGTCGCGCGAAAACTTTTGCCCGACCCCCGCTCGTCGTATTTTCGACAAAACTGCAAGGAGATAAAGAAAAAAACGGAAAATGATTAGGATTTGCGGGCGTGTGCGTTGCGATGTGGTTGCTCGCCTTGTTCAGCAGTACGCGACAGGGTAAAATTCAAGGCCTCCCATGTACGAATCTTCGCGGCACACGACTGATGACGCAATCTTGACAAATACACATGATCCCGTCCGCTGCAGGAAAGGTGGAGAGAAATCTTCTGTGTTTACCTTCCTCCTGTGTGACCCCGGCTGGTGCGTCAAACATCTGACTGGCGCACATAATAAATGGGATGAAAAACACACACACACACACACTGCTGTACGACTACTATTAATACTACATTACTACGCGTACTATCTAGACTACTACAGCAGTACACACACTGCAATTGCAGCGACAGACCAGGTACCTGGTATTGATTTGCACAATACCGGTACGAAGTATACGGGTATAGCAAGTGCGTC
Organism: Laminaria ephemera; assembly: GCA_036873875.1. Taxonomy (NCBI): domain Eukaryota; class Phaeophyceae; order Laminariales; family Laminariaceae; genus Laminaria; species Laminaria ephemera. Next base: position 1,475,245 of record JAYJMJ010000599.1, on the reverse strand, counting down.
TCTGAAGCCAATGCATGTATCGTTTAGAGTTGGGAACACTGCTGCTGCTGCTGCTGTTGCACTCTATAGATACCGCTACACCGCTCGTCCTTCGCATTCAAGGACTTCTCCCGGCAGCAGATACCGGAGGAAAAGAGGCAAATTAGACAATGATTGCATCGTATATATCGTACCTGCTGGAGAGAACACCTTCGGCCGCTGCGCGGGCGTCCACAAGATGGCGCTTTCGTTTGCGGCGAGTCGTTTGCCATTGTAGTAATCCTCCTCTTAGTAGCACTAGGACTCCTCTTAGTAGCCTTTCCAGGTGCGCGGCGGTTTTGATAAAAAAGCGCGCTAGGCACCCGCAGTACAAGGCGATCTTGGAAAGGAGTAGTACTGGAAGGAGTTCGAGTATCACCACCAGGCACAATAGGCGTGCGCAAAACTGCTGTTGGCTGCTTGGCGGAGAAAACACGGGGGGAGCACTGCCGCCGCTCTGCTACTGCTGCCGCTGCTCCGCCACTCTTTCGCAGTACCTTTTTTCCTGGTTCTGCTCAACTGCTGGGAGCGGCAGGGGGAAGACGTTGGAAATGTTTTTCGTTAATAAGGCAACAACGCAAATGCATGCAATGAATCGGTGTTACTTAAATATGTAGACGGTCGCCCCGGTGGTCTAGTGGTTAACCTCGAATACTACGAAGGTTGGAGTCAGGGGTTCGAATCTCGCTATGGAGAATTTTTTTCTGGAGACACCAACTGCCAAGAGCGCTTTATATTATAGCGTGGGTAAGCACAATTCGACGCGAGTCGACGAGGGAAGAAAGTGTTGAATTATTCTCGCGATAAAATTGAGGCGCGTAGCGTAGTAGGGAGGGGGGAGAAGAGCCTGCTTAGTGGCCCCTCGGATCTGGGTTACGACTAGGGAGGGAGAAGGAGAAAGAGCAAGTGCGAAGATAATACGTAGATGGGATGAGCAAAACAAAACAAAAAACGAGGGACTATGGCTACGCCAAAAAACATAATAATGTGCCACACCCGACCATGGGCTATGACGACGCTATCACGGTAACAACAAGGGTATTCTTACCGTCGTATAACAAAACATGATATCATAGCCCACACATACATGAGGGAGTGACGGAGTGATAAGGTTGGAACCGTTGTTCGTTACAAATACCAGGTAATAATAATAACGCAACAAAGCAAAAACATGCAACGAATTGTTGCTACCTGGTACGTACTTACCTGGTATTATATATAGTATGTGGCGGTAAGGACTACACTTAACGAGGTAAGCTGTCATATGTGAGGGAGCGACGAAGTGATATTTCTTCATCAAATGTCCGGGAACTTCTCGACAGCAGTGATACACATTATTTGACATTTCCAACCATTTTGCCCCATGGTACGTCGTGGCACGTTTTTCGCCCTTTATTTCGTATGGGTTAGGGTTAGGGTGGGTCAACCCCTCGACAGCGACACACAGCAAAGAACAGAGCACAGAGCGTGCATACAGCGCACAGGCTACAGCGTGGCATCCTATCATAATGTAAATTCGCGCACCCAGCTTTAGCTCGCCTGGGATGATGACTGATACCAGGTACCAGTATAGCTGAAAAGCTAATGTGATGCAGATGTGCTCACAACCTCACAAGCTGTTAAGAACCTGTTTGGCCGTATGGTCATAATATAACAATGTTATCTTGTGGCGGCAGGAACTAAATGCCCGCAATTATGAAATTATCTGGTGAGTGTAATAATGTAATTGTGTATCGAATTATGCTCCAGTTCCGTACTTATGCTCGTAAAAATACCTCGAGCACATGGTGTACAGATGACATGGTACGCCGCTCGAGAGGATTCGGGATAACACGAAGAAGAAGCAGAGCAGCACCACAGCAACAGCTACAGCATTTTCGGGTTTTTACACTTTGTGAATTATTTTCTCGTTGTTTTCTTTCCTGCATTTTCTTTTTTTTTTTATAAAAAATATTTCAAATACGTCAGCTGTGAGTTCTACCAATTGAATGGTCGATACTCAACTTTTACAAGCTGCGTACTACTTCGGCCGCGCGTTTGTATAGATACATTCCTCTTTGAGGATATAGGTCAGTGGCTCCCCTGGATGCTGCCAGGGTCAGCAGGACAATTTTACCTATTAATAGGGCGATTTCGGTCCATAATTCTGCGCACTGATACTACCCGTATGGAGGGGGACAAAAGCTGAGAACAAAATCTGCATTTTGTACGGTCTGGTTGATAGTGTATGTTCTGCTTTTCGTATCGAGTACGTTTTGCACTGCCTTGGCTATCCTAATCTTGCGATGTTATCTCTGTCCAGTAGTTTGCGACCGCACACGGAGCTAGTCTCTCAGGATGGTGCTGGATGTCGATCGGTGGAAACAACACACAAACTACGAGTACGTATTGCTGTGCCCAAATACGAGAGCATCTCCAATCTCCAGTCCAAACAAACGCCGAATGCTGGGTACCAGAAAAAAAATAAATCCGCAATATGCAGTCAGTGAACGACAGTCTCGTTCGCTCGTCTATGGATCCCTCAGTGCAGGCACCTAGCTTGCATCCTAGCACTAGCCCCAAGCTGGGTCTAGCACCCAAGGAATAGACAGCGGGCAGTGCTGTCTATCCGTGGTACTTGGCACTACTGCTGACTATCGAATACGCCGCCTTCATGTTCTATCACGATCGATCAGATCTGCAGCAAGATGGGGTAAAGAGTACTCTAACATACCGACGTTCCGCTACGACCCTACAACTCACTTTCTATCTTTTCCACACTGTATCCTATATGTTATATGCCTCACTCACTTTCAACCTGTTGGCCGATCGCGACGCTGGTAGGATTCAACACGTTGCACGTCGTCAGTTCAGCTGGGAGTTGGTACAAACTATCACGGCTGAGTCTGCGGATGTGTTGAGAGGTTGCCTGCGAAGTTGCCTGGGAAGTTGGGTGTGGATAGGTGGCTGGGGGAGCTAGTGTGATGACGACGTGATGGAGAATGTTGTAAGATAGGGTGGCACGGGGTGATCGGCGCCACAGGGAGTTCGAAGTAGCTTGGCATATTTTTGAAGGACCACTTTAGGACTTGCACAGTCTCAGAAAAATTCTTCAGATCAAAAAGCGGGCCATGTCCAAAATTTTCCCGTCCCTGAGTGGATGGTGGGTGGGAAATGTCGCGTGGCATGAGAAATGAGGCATGACGCATGAGGCAGCAGCAGTGTGATAACATGTCTACCGGTACGCTCTCCTCGTATTTCACGAAGAGACGCGATGCAGCCAGCGTAAAGGAACCCAAAGAAGAAGGCAGCGACAAACGACAAACCAGCTCGGTAAGTACCACATTCCCCGATTTCTATACTTTATCCTAGATAATAATCCAATTGGCGTGATGGAGGCGGCTGTGTTTTCCATACTTTATCCTAGATAATAATCCAACGGCGTGGCAGAGGCAAATTACTTTTTTTGCTTGTCGACAAGCCGTTTCAGCAGCGGCCTCGCAGGTTGGTTCTACTGCTGTTGTTGTTACGGTTGAGTGCTGTCACGTCACGATAGAGCTCTACTTCAGCAATTGCAATGCGGTCAGTATAACATTAGCCAGAACTGTTGCTACGTTAGTCTACGGCAGCAGCAGCAGTAAGCTCGTGGTTATTTTTTAGACTACGCAGAGGGCATGGTATATCAACAACTAATGTTGACGTTCGTCGAAAGCTTCCATTATTTTGTTGAAACCGAAACCGAAACTGGAGAAAAATAACGTATCATATTGTAGGTACAAGGTACAAGTAACTCGTACCAGGTACGAGGTACCGGCACTGCACAGAACACAGAACACCAGGCGCTGTTATATATAATAGGTGCGGCAGTATACGGCAGACACCTGGTAGACGATAGACGATACAGCGACAATACGACACCTGGTACCAGCCAGTTGTTGTTGTTGTTGTTCTCACATTAACTTTCATAATCAAGTCCGTGGTCACAGGACAGGCTCCAGTCGCTCTGGAGT
>JAYJMJ010000599.1:1435332-1450360 GCA_036873875.1 Laminaria ephemera | reverse complement strand
ACACAACCCGTAACACGCGCGACCGGAGTATCACACACAGCTTGCAAAGATGAGTTTCGACGAAATCCTAGATCTCAGCTGGAGTGTATTTTTATTTTTTTATAAAAATAACGTCAAGTTGGCGTCGAGACTCAATTTCTTATTTTGTCGCCTCCATTGATTTGAGCACAGGCTACTATTGGCTATTGTATGGGATTTAGTATGGCACCCGACCCTGAGCACCGTTTCTTCGGCCAAATTTCTTACCAGGGTGTTTGTCGTGAGAAAACGAGCTTTAACCCTTTAAAATCCTTATATAGCTATCGAAAAAACGATGATTGCAATATTATCAAGCGTCTGGGAAGAGCATGCAGGAGTACGAGTATCACCATGCTGCACGAGTTTCGCAGTTCGGACACATGCCCTACCCCAGCGACCCGGGCTGCTTCTTGTCGTCGATGCTGTAACCGTACGTTTTTTTTACATTTTTCCCCTATAAAGTCCCAAAGACCAAAGGGGTTAAGAGCAGGCGCCCTCTGTACTCGTATATAGAATATGTGATTCTCGCAATCTCCCTTAGAGGAGGTCTTCCTGTAGATTATGAGTGGATGCTGACACCAACCCCCCGACCTTTCGGCCCACTACCTGCTCCGTGGCGCAGCGAGAGGGAGCGGAGTTCACGGCGGAAGACTTGCAAGAGTTGGAGTCAACGAACTGGGGCGAGCGTGCCGTAGAGAGTGCCGCGACGGATGGGATTCGAATCCTCGATGCGCTCGCCGCGACTGCCTTGCGCTCTATTCGTTACGTGAAGGAGATCCCCGGGGTTAAGGAGGTGCTTGTCAACGACCTCGACGAGGCGGCGGCGCAGGCGGCGCAGAGAAACATCGACTTCAACCAGGTGGATTCCTCTAAGATTCGTGTGCAGCAGGGGGATGCCATTGCCGCCATGCACTCCAGCATTGCGGCGAAACAGCGCTTCGACGTCATCGATCTAGACCCTTACGGGTCTGCTGCTCCGTTTTTGGATGCAGCCGTGCAGGCGGTGGATGACGGGGGGCTTTTGTGCGTGACCTGCACCGATATGGGGGTTCTCAGTGGGGGGCACCCGGAAACTTGCTATGCCAAGTATGGCAGCATGCCGACGAAAGGAAGATATTTGCACGAGATGGCTCTTCGGATAGTCCTGAATGCTCTCGAAGCGCAGGCCAACCGCTACCGCCGCCATATTGTGCCGGTGCTCAGCCTCAGCATCGACTTCTACGTGCGACTGTTCGTTCGGGTGTACACGTCTCCGGCTGAGGTGAAGAAGGCCTGTACGAAGGCGGCGTACGTCCACCAGAGCTTGGGTTGTGGTTCGTTCTACCTCCAACCGGTAGGCAAGATGTCGAAAAATAACTACAACCCTTCGCTCTCCACAGGCGACGGCTGCTGCCCTCAGACGGGGAAGCGCTACAAGGTCGGCGGGCCTATCTGGGCCCCGCCCATCCACGACGTGGCGTGGGTGCGATTGCTGTTGGACCGTGTCCAGGAAAATCGAGGCCCGTTTCCGCCTGCCACAAAGAAGCGTATCCACGGCATGCTCACTTCCGTGTCGGAAGAACTGCCCGACGTGCCTCTCTTCTACAGCTTGCCCGACATGTGCTCCACTCTCCACTGCGACAGTCCAAGGATGATAGACGTGCAGGCTGCGCTCGTGAATGCGGGGTACAGGGTGTCGCAACAGCATAAGGAGCCCCAGGCCGTTAAGACCGATGCCCCAGACGAGGTCGTGTGGGACATCATGCGGTGCTGGGTAAAGAAGCACCCCGTTAGCGACAAGCGCAAGACCAGCTCACCGGGCCAGGCGATTTTGGCGAAGGAGCCCTCTCTTGAAGCCGACTTCACCGTCCCTTCTGGCCTGTGGCAGAAAAAAACAGCCACCAGGTATCAGCAGAACCCGGAACCTTACTGGGGGCCAAAGGCGCGGGCGACAGGAAACAAACGAGGGGCTGTGGATGGTGGCAAGCCTGCGGACGACGCACCCGCCGAGAAGAAGACCAAAACTACCCAACCAAAACCAGAACTAGCAGCAGCTGCAGCACTTGTTGAGGCTGCAGCTGCATCTGTTGAGGCTGCAGCTGCAGCACCTGTTGAGGCTGCAGCTGCAGCGCCTGTGGAGGCTGCAGCTGCAGCACCTGTGGAGGCTGCAGCTGCAGCACCTGTGGAGGCGGCAGCTGCAGCACCTGTGGAGGCGGCAGCTGCAGCACCTGTGGAGGCGGCAGCTGCAGCTCCTGTTGAGGACGAAGCTGTGTCGGCAGCGGCTGCAACGCCAGTAGAGGCCGAAACCGAGAAGGAGGCCACTGGTGTGCCACCCAAGCCATTATAGCATTATATACCTCATTAGTGAGTGTAAGGGCCGTTTTAACGACAAGTAAAATAGCAAAAAACTTGCCAAATGGCCAAAGTTTTTTGGGGATTTTTCCCTAGTCCTTCGTTGGCAAATTTATATTTTGTTTTATGTGCCGCAAGAGGAGTATTTGCTATTTCAAGACCTGAAAAAAACTTGCCAAATTGGCAAGACTGTTGCCCTTTGCTATCATACGTGTAGTTAAAAATGGCCCGAAGCTCAACACAGGATGGGTGGCTGGTTTGTTTCGATTTCTTGCGAAGAATGGAGAGAAATCCTACTAAAGGCGGCGCGATAGGGTTAGCGAGGATACAGCAGCGGCAGTGTGCCAGCGAGGATATGTCCGATAGGCGATAGCGAGGATAACGCTGTGTGACAGCGTGTTTTTTCCGAATTCTACCAGATATCTCAGGTGGCTGTGTTTCTGTTTTTTTTATGTTGGTTTGCGTACGTACGTAAATACTACCGTCATCGCATCCCCACACTTGCGTGGGTTGCGCTGCTGCACTGCTGCAGAGTCCATGAATCACCTTTATAAATACTTATTACCAAAGTACAGTTCACGTTCTGGTACGTCAGGGGACATCCTGGTTCCATCCCCGGGTTTCATAGGTGGATGGATGTGGATCAGCACCAGCAATCCGTTATACCCACCGCAAGATCCACATCCATCATGGATATGAATCAACACCAGAGATCCATTATATGCGGTGGGGCAGCGGGATGGTATGATACGACTGTGTGCACCGCCACGAAATGCTACCTAACTGCTTATTTGCGCGTCGCGCACTCACCCGGGCGCATATTTGTATTATAGGTATATAATACAGCAGCCTTTTTCTGGTGAGCGCTGTGCAAGGCGTCAAGTACAAACTGGCGCCGAAACAGGAGAGGGTTGTTGACGAGTTGGCATGTGTTGCACTCTAGGAAGATGCGTTTACGTTTAGTTTAACGTTTACGTAGTAGTAAACTGACGATTCAGGGACAAGGCGCCTTCGAGTAGCGCACCAGAGCGTTTCGAACTGCCTGCCTCTTTTTAACATTCATACATTTCATGGCACCTTCCGGCGGTAGTATGTTTTGACATCTTGCATTATGTTTCCAACAGTAATCGTGCCTCAAGGCGACAACGTGTGACCACGAGGAGGAACGCCACAGTTTCATTATGTCCCAAGATGAACGACTGTGCGAAAAGCTGACACTCTTGGGCGAAGCCCAGACAAGCCGTGCCGCCGCGCTTTGTCCTACTAACCAGTACCAGATACGGTATACTACGAAAAAAAGAAAAAAATGTACAGCTAGGTGCGATGCCGCTTTTCGCTCTTGTTACGTCCTTCCGCAGGCTACGAAATAAACATCGCCACGACAACCGTCGTTATTTCATGTACTTGGTGAGGAAGTTTCTATGGAAGTCGTTACGAATCGTATCGTTCACGAATCTCTTCTTCGTCTCAGGTTCCGTCCTTGCTTGCCCCTTGAACACCACATCGTCATTCCACCTGGATGCCAAAGGCGACGCAGTTTTGGTGTTGGGAAATGTCGTCCGTACTAAAACTTTAGCAAACAATCGTGACCCTTCTCTACCGTCATGGCAGAATCGCGCAATATCGAATGTAAGCTGCAATAAATAAACACTCTTAATACGCGCGGGTATTGACAGGCCAAATCGTACACGATGGTGAGCGAAATAATCGTGGAACATGCAACATTAGACGTGCTCGTGCGAGAGACGTTTTACCACGACGGGTACGTATGCGTTTGAGGACACAGTGACCGGAAAAATCATTGCAGTACGGCTAATAAAAGTACTCACCGTCGCTTGACTTGCGAGCTGTTGCTTTGGGTGAGCAGGATGTTTCCGGTCATGGCGGCTTCCTGAGCGTCGAAAGAGACACACACGAAGCGTCAGCTGGGGCATGAGTACACTACCCTGTCGTTTGTGGCGGCACGTTGCTACGCCACAAGAACTTGCTCCCATTCGGCCACATCCTGTCAGCAACTGAACTTGGCTGTAGAATGCCATTACTTGGTGGCCGTGTCTGGCAAGGTTCTTCCACTCCTTGATAACTGTCTGGGAGCTTGCCTTGACTCAATATTAGCGGTGCCCCTTGTGCTACCGTAGGGGTGGCACTTGCATTTTCTGAGGCTCCTCATTTGAGCTCTATACCTCATCTAGCAGCCTACTTGACAAACACTGTAAGCTAAGAGCGACATACAAACTCATGGGCTAGGTATAAAACGAATACAGCCATTGTAGAATGCACACCGGATCCAAACGTTATAGAGTAGCTCCTCGGTTGAGGAGCTCCGTCAGTGAGAAATGTTCGGGGTTCAAAAGCGCAACCCCTACCGTAGCAAGGCTCCAAATTACGTTCCCATATCGCTCACCTGTTTCCTCTTCTCTTCATCTTCAGCTTCCTCGCGTTCCTGCGGTCAGCAGCAACGGGAAAATACCAATAGAACGCTCATGTAAGTCTCGTACTGTATCGCACGAATGTATCGAAAATAACAGTACCAGTACGACAACCCGAGGGACGAGCTCGTAGTGCCTGGTGGGATTGAGGGCACCAGGTGGGCGTGCTAAAACAAAGCTCAAATCGACTATTAACTCTTTTGGGACCCAATAATAGCGATACATACAACGCAACGAAAAGTGCGGTCTTATCATCCGTCTACTATAGTGTGAACGCGCAGCAGAACCAGTAGTTCATGCTGCGTGCGTGTCGTACAACCGCTTGAATTTTACGAACATTCCTAACATCAAAACCAGCATCCAGCACGCGTTGCTTCGTGTGGCCGATGCTGTAATGTCATTCATTTTCATAAACGCCACTTCCCCCCACCAAAGGGTCGCTACGTAGTCGAAACCAGCAGTTATTAATAGAGATACGAAGTATGCAGGTATGTCGGACAACGCCATACGCGTAAATTGCCCACTTTAGGAAAATAAAAAAGTCGTACATGTGATTGTAGCGAGTGCACTCTCGAACGCAACAATCGATAAACAAAATACAAATACAAACACCAGATTACGCATACAAAGAGCTGAGAGTTGAGGAGTACCGTATTCAACAACGGATTACATCAGCCTCTGCATTTGCGTCCGCGGCAGATAAATGATAATACCTGGTACTCAATATTCACACAGCAGCACACTCGTTGATTGGTCGCAATCACTGCTGCAGACATAACAAATAAAAACGCCCGAGGCATTTGCAAGCCTTTGCGCCCGCCGATCGCGGTACAGACCGTACGGACGGTACGGTCGTCGATGGTCGATCGTGATTCGTGCCGCACCTTCTTTTTCCGCGCCTCTTCGCGCTCCTTCCTGATTTTTTCGAGCTCCTTCTCCAGGGCCTCTTCGTCGTCACCGGAGTCGTCATCCGAGTCGCTGCTGTCCAAATCGTCGCCACTGTCGGCATCGTCTGCGTCGTCGTATTTCTTCACGTCCTCCAGGTTGACGTCGCTTGTTTCTTTCAGTAGCAGCTGTAAGCGATCCCGCCCTCGCCCCGCTCCCCCTTCATCTGAGATCGGATTTCAAACAATAACACGATTACATCCGTATCATTATTACATGGTGCGACTTGAACGTACAAACGAAATACTCAGCAGTTTGAATGCAAGGGTTAGGGTTAGGGCTAGGAGAACATTCGGCCGTTGTATATGGGATACTTTCCCCCCGAGGTTTGAAACAGCGTTTCGTACTTTCGAAACGGTTTTTGCATCGGAAAGCGAGCCGGCTCTTCTCGGCATGAATCCGACTGCTCTCGAAGAGGTACCCGGATCGGTTTCCCGCTACTCGCGGGCCACAGTTGAAAATTGTCGGGGTAGCTCATTTTCCGATGTTCTTGTCAGAAAAGTGGCAGTTGATCAGACGAGTCGGACACATTCTGAGAGGACCTGGCCCGACTTCTACGCTTTCCGGGGCAAAAACTATCTCGATGGTATATACTATTGCGGCGAAGAAGCGAACCCGCGAGCCACCCCCACCTCGGCTGGTGAAGGGGCCCCGCCGGAGGCGATTTGTTTTACCTCCCATCACAATCCGGGGCAGAGATGGGTCGGAGTTGGTAGCGGGAGACAAGAGCTCGTCCATCAAGAGCAAGGTCCCCGAATCTCCCTCTCTCCTCTCTCGTTTATTATTATTATTTCGTTTGCCATCCGACAATGTGTAGCGTTAGTGAGCCGGTCGCCCCGGTGGTGTAGTGGTTAACCTCGAATACTACTAAGGTTGGAGTCAGGCGTTCAAATCTCGGTACGGAGATTTTTATTTCTAGAAACACCAACTGCCGAGAGCGCTTTGTAGCGTGGGTAAGCACAATTCGACGCGAGTCGACGAGGGAAGAAAGAGCTGAATTATTCTCGCGATAAAAACTGAGGCGCATGCCGTAGTGGGGAGGGGGGAGACGAGCCTGCTTAGTGGCCCCAGATCTGAGTTACGACTAGGTACGAGAAGGAGAAAGAAAAAGTGCGAAGATAATATAGATGGGATGAGCAAAAAAAAAAATGTGACAACAATCAAACAGATGATGAAAGAACCGAAAATGAAGACCACGAAAAATAAAAGCGTAAAACAATGTATCCAACAACCAACAACTAGAATACAATACATCGGAAGCAGCGATGGTTTGGCCCTTTTAGAACTGCCAACACTACCCAACACTAATTCCCAAGTAATTTGCCGCCAAAAACGAGTGCACAGTTCTTAAAGGGTTTAATACCCCAACGGTCCCTATATTATCGTCTAGAGTAGTATGATAGGCGTCTACTGTACTAGCTGTCGCAAGCAATAATGGAGGAAAGCCGAGACCCGCAGCAGCACCCGTTTCCCTCGCAGGAGTCAATTGCTGTTCGATTCCATTTAAATTGATTAAATCAAATTGGGCATTTTGTTTGTTTTTTATTGTATCGAGTCCTTGACGATCGATATCCACCGGTCATACATAACCAAATTCCAACACAGTTATCAGCGTATATACCCATAAACAAACTGTAGTAATACCCAAACTACTGATAGATCGAACAAAATCGATCAACTCAAATCGATAACGTTTAGAGATTGAGAAAAAGAAAAAACTCAAATCGATAACGTTTCGAGATTGAGGGGGAGAGCGGCAGGGGTGGCGGTTGGCTTGCCCGTCGGAGATGCACGAAACGGATCACAAGGTTGCCGTCGCATCGCAAGCAACAACGGAAGCAAACTGAGACCCCAGCACCCGGTTATCCTTGCAAGGGAGGGGGCAGGGGTGGAGGGGATGACGGTTGGCTTGCGCTTCGTATTGGCGATGTATGTGGCCGGCTAGTGATAGTCGAAAGGTACACGCTTGGATTGCTGTTAGGCAAGTCCAGATGCGAGCTTCAGCTCAGAAGAAAGAAAGAAAATATTGATTATTAGGCCGCTCCCTGGCCGAGGACAGAAAATATGAGAGAGCATCGATGCGGATACCATCATCACCACCATCATCATCATCATCATCATCACCACCATCATCATCTGCAAGCTCTCGGCAAGACGCACTCTCTACGGCAAGTTTGTACTGACTGTACCGGGTCATTGTACTGACCTGCCTACAGCGATGTTCCCTGATATTCGCTACTGTTGTAGAGAAGTACCTATCATGTGTTGACTAGCGACCTACAGCAATGTTCCCTGATACTCCCTCATGTTGTAGTGAAGCACCTACAGAGTAGTGGTCCCTCTATAGCGCCGGTTGAGTAGTGCTGGTTGCCCGCTATAGTGCCTGTGAATTCGCTTGGCACAGATGGGCACAAGCAGTAGTGGCAGTAAGTGGGAGTAGTGCCGGTTGCCGGTATAGTGCCGGTATTTGCCAGACGGCTATAGAGGGACCACTGCTGTATCACTATAAGTGACCGGCCTACAGCAATTTCCCTTGATACTCGCTGCTGTCGTAGCGAAGTACCGTATAGCACGCAAGATGGCACACCCCCTGCGATGGCTTTCAAAGCCAATTTTCTCCTTAACCGTGGATACACACACACCACAAAAATGGAGGCTTTCGGAATATCTCGTCAATGTATTTCCATGGACGCGTCGCTCGGTGTTTGCACTCTTAGACCACCGGTTGTCGAGAAAAAAAAGCTTTGACATTCGTCCGAGGCGGTGTGTTGCCTTGACTGTAGTATACGGTACCTATCAGTTACACTTTCGGAGAGATCGACATTGAAATCATTTCACGATGTAGAGCTCCGCGTTCTTCGGCCGGTCTGCCGTGGGGCTGCTGCTGCAGGGGTGGCGGCGCCAACAGACAGAACCGTTTCGACCTCATTAGCAGCAGAAGAAGAGGACATGTCCATTGCGACGATGGCGCGCGGAACCAACCCTGTCGCACACCCGGCTGAGCACGTCAAGTTCTTCCTTCCGCTGGAATGCTTCGTCGCGCATTCTTCACACCTGACGAGGTCCAAAAATAAATATTGCGCGTATATACGAGTTCGTCGGTTTTTTTTTAATTGGGTAGACGTTTTTTGGGGACAAACAACTTGTAAATTGTGTGGGATGATGTTTTTGCAGGTTAAGCAACGGAGACGTCCAGCCACCACAACCAGGCGGTGGGTGGGACTGCATGCAAACACGGGGGGGGGGGGGGTGCAAGTACAGTGACATCGAGAACATAATCCGTTCAATAGCTCCCGGATATGCGTGCGAGTACAGTGACATCGAAAATAATATTCCTTCAAAATATTTCCCTGATAGGGGTGCACCTTAACTTTAATACCGGTAGGGGCCATCTACAGAGACATATAAAACTAAAACCATTTTTTTGTTGTCTTTTTTCAACCGTCCAGTTTGAGCGCACCGTAGAACGAGCATGTTGCACAAAAGCGTTGCACTATACGTCGGACACAAACGCAGCGTTATCGCTTGACGTGTGCTACGACGGAGGTTGCACTTTTGGGCCAATATACGTCCGACTGCGGGGCCCCTTAACTGGGGAACAACCCAGTATCGTCGGAACATCATTGTGTTTTACACTTTTTTTCGATGGCCATGGGATTGGTTCATCGGGTATACAAGCACTTTCCTTTTTTTCTCGAGTTCAGTTTTTGGGTGAGGTGTAGGTAGAGCTCCTGAAGAAAGGAGCCTCAGAAAAAGTAGGCTCTACCTCTATCGCAGCATGCGTCCCGCGTTGCTCCTGGTGAGCGATGCCGTAATAGTCATCAAGTTTTTTCGTCGCAATTTTCCCTCGGAAGTCCCAAAGTACTTGCTAGTTATATAACACTATCCACTAGACCACATGGTCACATAGTACTATCCACTAGACTACATACTCAAATAGCACTATCCACTAGACTACTTAGTCACATGGCACTATCCACTAGACTACTTAAGTCACATAGCACTATCCACTAGACTACTTGACTACTTAATACGGAGGACCATAGTAATCAGGACCCACGACATACACAAAAACCTATACGAAGTATATTCCACCGTTTTTACTTCTCCATATTTGGTCCTGATTACTACGTTCCTCCGTAATAGTCACATAGCACTATCCACTAGACCACTTAGTCACTGTGACTATCACGGGGGACCATAGTAATCAGGACCAGACATGGTTAGTAAAAACAGCGGGATATATAGGTTTTTGTGTGTATCGTGGGTCCTGATTACTATGGTCCTCCGTAATACTACTGCACCCTTTTTTTTTCTGAGGCTCCTCACTTGAGGAGCTCTATACCTCTCCCAAAAACTGATTTGGGGAATAAAAAAATGAGAGTGCTCCCGACGAACAATCCCATGGCCTAGGCATACAACGAAACGTATTGCATAGAAAAAAACGAAAATTCCGACGATTTTGGGTTAAGGAGCCCCGTCAGTCAGAAACAAAACGAAAAAAGCCAAAAAATGTTACCTCTATCGCAGCACGCGTGACTATAATAAGTGGTCTACTAGATAGTGCTATATAACTAACATAGCGTGCAAACGGACGTGGTAGACCTCCTCCCCAGTACACCGCACTGAGTGGTCTAGTGGATAGTACTATATAACTAACAGGGGTTAAGGGTGGGAGTTCATAGCGTGCAAACGGACGTGGTAGACCTCCTCCCCAGTACACCGCGTAACGGAGAATCTCACACCACATGTTGCTTTGAAAGGCTTAGTTTGGGTAGGTAGACTAATCGGACATCCTTTTACCGGTAGTCAAACGGACTACGTAATACCTAGTACCTTAACAAATGGCGTCGTCGGCTAGACGTGAATTTTTGGAATCGTATAGGTATTAGAGGGTATTAGTACCTTTGACTACTCGTAAAAGATGACACCGATTACCTACCCAAACCAAGCCCTAGAACAGTGGTGGCAAGGCATAAAAACACGATCACATGTTTTTGGTGTGTGTGGCAGCAGCAGCAACGCGCAAAAACACTCATACCTGGTATATATTTGGCGTGTGTGTGGCAGCAGAAAGGCGTAAAAAACACACTCACATATTTTTGGCGTGTGTGTGGCAGCATAAACGCACGCCCTTGGTGATGGCCTTGCTACAGACGTAGCACACCCAGCGGAGGCTTTCCGGACGGTTGCAGAAGTACAGGAGCATGCTCGTAGAGTAGCGCGCGTTGACGGGAGTGTCGAACTGGAAGCCCCGCTCCTGTTGCAGCCACGGCAAGCGGTACGGAGAAAAGAACATGTTGTGGCTGAGACATGCAGCCTTTTGTCCAGGTACAGCTTATATCTAGGCGCGTGGTACGATACGGATCGCACTTTTTTGGTCACAATATTTCAGACCGAAAGTGTTCCTGTTGATTGTGCTTTGGTGCGTGGTACGGATATGGCAATGGTTGACAGGAATAGGGAGTTCCAATGGTAGTTTGGGATTATTGTAGCGGGAATACACGGCCGAACATCCCCGAGATGGCGGAATTTTCTTCTGTCTATTTTTGCCGCTTCCTTTCTCCTCTGGGCACTCTACACAGTTCCTCAACTGAGGACCTACGCAATATCGTCGGAATATCATTTGTTTTTACAGCATTATTTTCTTTACATACCTGTGCCGTGAGATTTTTCGTCGGCTTAACCTTACGTTGTTTCTCAAAGTCGGTTGTTGGGTGAGGTATATGGAGCTCATCAGTGCAAGCGAGGAGCATCAACAAAATTTCGGTGCTATCCATACCCCTGCCGTAGCACCCGGAACGTTCCTCAGTACGATTGGATCGACCGGCGATGTAGCTAATTCTGGCTCACCTCACAGAGCTTCAAGAGCGCAGGTGCGCTGTCGAACAACGGACGCGATTTCCTCCCCCTGTCCTGATTAGGGTGTTCGGCCGCCGACCGCATGGCCCGAACCACGGTGTCAAGCACGCCCTGAACTGCGTCGGTAGGTTGAAGAAGAAGTGAGCGTGGTTGGGGTGGTACCGGTATCCCTTTGGTTGTACGACTTTTAGCAGCGGCAGGGTTACTACTCTCCTCCTCGATGTCTTCCATAGCCTCCCTTGCCCTAGTGCTCCCCTTAGGAAGTTCCCCTTTTGTTGTACGACTTGCAGAAGCAGCAGCAGGGTTACTACTCTCCTCCTCGATGATGCCTTTCATGGCTTCTGCTACGCTAACATTTCCCTCCGTAGGAAGCTCCCCTTTGGTAGTACAACTTGGAGCAGCAGCAGCGTTTCTACCCTCCTCCTCGAGGATGCCTTCCATAACTTCCGTTACCCTAACTTTCTTCTCAGAAAGCCCCCCTTTCATTGTACAAGTTGCAGAAGCAGCAGCGTTACCACTCTCCTTGATGACTGCCATGGGCTCCCTCACCCTAGCGTTTCCCTCCTCAGGAAGCTCCCCTTTTGTTACACAACTTGCAGCAGCAGCAGGGATACTCCCCTCTTCCTCGATGATGCCATCCATAGCCTCCGTTACCCTTACCTTCCCCTCACAAAGCTCCCCTTCTTCATAAATCTCCATTGTATTAGAATCTTCGCCGGCAGCATGCACCACCGCCGCGCTTAGATTTACGCCGCCCTGGACGTTGTTTTTCGTAGCGCTAGGAAAGTTCAAGCCGCCTTGGACGTTGCTTTTCGTACCCATACCGACGTCTATTTCTGTCTTAACGCGCGTTCCATTCTCGTCCTCTCCAACACTTTTCGTGGTTGAGCTTTTGTCGTCCGTCATCATTGTCGCGCAGAAAATGTCAGGCGCGTCATCCATGCAGCTCCCCCGAAACAGCTGCAGTGGAAAAAAGGGCGAACGATGCAACGACGCGGCGAAAACATGGGCAGAAAGGAAACGGAGTGGGCAGATGTGCAGGAGACAGTACTAACATCTTCCTCGTCTTAAGTCATTTAGACCCTCGATTTCCTTTGTATTTTGACTGTGTGATTGGAACAGTGCTGGACATTGTCAGATGGCAAATGGAATAATATTAAACTGTGTAGAAAAATGTGACGACTACGGTGTTGACCATACCCACTAACCCGGGATGCTGAGGGGGGATGTCGTAGATAGATGGAGTATCCGAACTTTAACGCAAGGAGTTGCACGATAAAGCGCGCTACACGATACTACTTGTACGGTGCACTCACACCATGGAAGACCGCACTTGCCCGTTTGTTTTGTCGTGTTTTGTTGTGCTGTCTGGCTTCCAAACGGGTGAACGGGGTTCTCAGGCACAACATCTTGTGGAGGGTTGTGTTCAAACGTGCAACCCTAACCCTAACCCCAGTCGCATGTGAATGAATGCATTGCTGTTTCGATTTTTCCAACCTATCATGTGACGGCCAAGAGCAGCGAGGGGGGCCAGAAACGTTAGCCCGCGAAAATGCAGGAAAATCCAGCGGTAGAAATCATTGAACGCTGAATGCCTTCCTTGGTGGTGCGGGCCATGGTAGGGCCATTATAGCCCCTGCATTTTCTGAGGCTACTGACTTGAGGAGCTCTATACTTCACCCATCAAAATCGACTTTGCGAAAAAATGTAAGTTAAGATCGATACCCAATCCCATGATAATAGGGTGTCTGCGATTTATGTTGGGTTGGAAAAAATAGAAAACAAAAAGAACATTGAAACCGACGAATGTCATAGCCCAAGGCCAACCAACTCAAGAGAAAATTAGGTTGGAAAATTAAAAAAATGGTAGGAAAGCGTATTTCTAACCTATTTTTTCGATGATTTTTCGTTGGTTGGGTGGGCGTTGGATTGTGACGTTCGACGGTTTCAATACTATTATTATATGTTTTCCTCCCCAACTCCTACCCAACCAAAGTTGGTGCCAGCGCATACGCCCTAATAACATCTAACGGTCGGATCCAAAGATATTGGATAGCTCTTCGGTTGAGGAGCTCTGATAGTGAGAAACAAATTGACCCGAAAATACAACGAAGCTTCACACGTCGAACAGATCACGATCTAGATCATCTACAGTAGATCTTGTATCTGTCGGCATGATATGTTGTGCAGGATCTGTGTGGTACAGATCAAAGTCAGGAAACATGTGCTAGATCGTTCAGATCATGCGGCTCTCACCCGGCAACATGATCTGTAAGCCATGCAGATCATATAGACCTGGGATCTATCTGCCCTGAGAGACACAGATCATGAGTAGGGATCTGATCTGTCCGACGTGTGAACTATTTTCCGTAGCACGGCTCTGGTGTACTATGAACGGCAAAAACGCGAGACCCGGCCCCCACGGAAAAGAGCTAAAACGTATACCAGGTATCGTAGAGTCGAGCTGAGGACGCACCTTCAAAGTCAGCTGGTGTCGGGATTGTGATGGCTGGAGAAGGATCATATCTGGCGGAGGGTGTGCCTGGTCCAGTAGACCGCTGGCGATTTTCACCAACTTATCGATCCCGTTCTCGACAATCCCGTTCGCTCTCTGCCGGGATTGGTAATAAAAAAAACGGACGAACAAGAATTAACTGAGAGAGCGACACGCTTTTTGATTAAATGCGAGCGTAGGCTGGCCCGACCGTTAAGGTAGCCAGTCTTATTATATCTGCGGCGGCGAATCTCATTTGCGACTAAATTTGTCTGCCTGATTAATTCAACCCTTTTGATCTGCGCCTACGTTGGGTTGAGAAAAACTGCTCGGAACTACCCCCTCAAAACTGCACCTATTCTTTTTGGGAAAAACCTCTTGGAATTTGTGTGGGATCATGTTTCGCGGTCGTTAAAGGGTTACATCGTCTTTCCGCGGGGGCAACGGCACGCGGTGTAAACGAGGAGTTTCGCGTATGCTAACGGCGTCCGTCAGCAAACCACGTCGCTGGTAAAAACGTGTTGGCGCCACCCTTGACCCTTCTACTGCTGCAAACATTATTGTATACCACAGTGGGTACCCCGACTTGAGAGAGGCCAGGTTAAGAAAATAGTACAGTTAGCGCTACGATAGAGGTGGTACTTTTTGGGTCATTTTGTTTCTGATTGACGGCGCTCCTTAACCCCAAATCGTCGGAATGTCGTTCTTTTTTTTTCAATCTGATTTTTTTTGTATACCTAAGCCATAGCCTTGTTCATCGGGTGGCACTATCAGTTTACTCAAAATAAAGTTTTTGGGTGAGGTTCGGAGCTCCTCAAGTGAGGAGCCTCATACAAAAATTGGTGCACCTCTATGGTAGCATGTGTCGCGGCTCTGTACCTTTACCCGAAAACTGACTTTTGAGAAACAATGAAACTGCAACCCGTTGCGTTTTCCCATGGTCTGAAAT
>JAYJMJ010000599.1:1410486-1422282 GCA_036873875.1 Laminaria ephemera | reverse complement strand
GTGTCGTCCCTTCTCCCCCCCGGTACGTGCCTTCATTTTTATCGCGCAAAGGGTTCAGCATTCCCAACGCTCGTCGAGGTTCATCGAACTTTCCTAACTCACCCTCTCGCGCTATTTGCTGCTGTGTACGTGTATCGTCTATCTCGGTATGCGGCTACACAGATCGCCCTTACTTCTACCCCAGCCGACCCTACACTAATTGACGTCTACGTCCATATTCCGCCTCGCCTCGTGACATGTTTTGCTGTCATAGGACACGCGCAAGTGGTGAAGCTTCTGGTGAAAGCGAATGCTTTGGTTGATAAGGCCAACCAAAAGGGGACGACAGCGCTTATGCGTGCAACACAAGAGGGGAACGAAGAGGTGGTTCTTATCCTCGTGGCTGCTGGGGCGGATGTCAGCAAACGCAACAACGAGCGGATGAACGCTTTGATGCTGGGTTCACAGGTATAGTTTTTTTTTAGTAAGATGTTGGTGGTCCAGTTTTGAGTTTATTTTTATTTAGTTTGTGTTGACGCTTGCAATGCATCGGCGCATATAATAGGTGGCGTTGCCTACTTTGGCTGCAGGGGCGAGCAAGATTGGAGGTCTGCTATCGGTCTGCTATGTGTCTGCTGTGTGTCTGCTATGTGTTACATACCTTCGAAAGGGGTGCTAGTATTCACAATCACAGTACGTCAGGAGCAATGGTGTTTCTGCCGTCTGTGGCCATTCCCAATCCTGTATGATACAACTATTATACGACTACAGTAGTGCACGGTGCTATCGTGCTATAGTACTTTAAATAGTGAAGCCGGTTGTGATGAGTGAAACACGTGAGCACGATAGTAGGTACCGCTCTTGTTTAGCGCTTCGCGTGGCAAGGTGTGCCAGGGTGAGATGCCTAAGCCCGTCGAATGGGCAGGTGGGGCAAAGGTTAGGGCTTAGAACTATACATATGTATGTAGCAGATAGCGTACCGCCGAAGGTCTGACGAAACACTTGTTTTCTTCGCCTGTTCGTGCTTCGTTCGCATATACTACAACCCCAGAGGGGCCATGCTGCCATAGTTCAAGCTCTGATCCACCACAAGGCGGACATCGACGGACAGGTGAGTCAACGACATAAAAACCGCTGTCCTTGGCTTGTGATTTTGATTTTGATTTTTGCGTTCTCTTTTTTGCTTTTGCTGCTGCGGACTCGTCTTGATTGATACCATGGTGCTTTTTATGCCGGCAAGGAGTAGGAGTAGGAAACCGTGGAGCACTGCACTGACTCGTCCTCCTCAATGTCACTGCGTGTCTTGCCTTTTCTTTCCTTGACGTGACTTGACTTGACTCGACTTAACTTGACTTGACTTGACTTGACTTGAACTTGACTTGACGTGACTTGACTTGACTTGACTTGACTTGACCTGACTTTCTTGCCTTGCCTTGCCTTGCCTTGCCATGCCTTGCCTTGCCTTGCCTTGCCTTTCCTTGCCTTGCCTTGCCTTGCCTTGCCTTGCCTTGCCTTTCCTTGCCTTTCCTTGCCTTGCCTTGCCTTGCCTTGCCTTGCCGTGCCTTGCCTCGCCTTGCCTTGCCCTGGTCGCGACGGCAGACTGCTCAAGGCAGTACGGCCCTGATGTTGGCATGTAAACGTGGCCACGAGGAGGTAGTTCGGGTACTTCTCACTGCTGGAGCAGAACTACACCAGAAGGATAGTCGCGGGAGAACAGCCAGGGACACGGCCTACAAACGAAGTCGCGAAACGATTTTGGCCATGTTGCATCCTTCGAAGCAGATCAGGTTAATGCAGGTGCGAGCATGTCGATTCCAAACTACACATATTAGAGCAGGTGTGTTTGCACTCGATGAAGGTATCTCGATTGTATCAGGCAAGGTACTACCGTGCCAAGAGCGTTGTGCAGAGTTGGGATATGATAGTATGATTGTATGATGGTACAAGGTTCCCCTTCGGGACGTGGTTGGCTTGAAACCCCGGGGATGTCGCAAGTGAAAAGGGGGAACACAGGCGTTCCTATGAGCGATACCAAGTATGATGACATGAAAAAGCTCTTGAAACTTAAAAAATTAAGTAGCCAGCGCGCAAGTAACCAGGCAAGTAACACCGACCAGCCCAAACGAGTTGATAGTTTACTTTACATATCATATGATGGTAGTTTCTTGCCGAAGAAGGCCACGCGTCGCCCGATGCCGTTTCTGTACGTGGGTACTTACTGGTATGCTGCGACTGACGACTGACGCGGCTCCGACCCCAAAGTGCAATGCAATAGCTGCTGCCGTCTACTGCCGATTACCGTTGAACGTTTGGCCATTGTTAGCATTACTATCCCTGAGTTAGACGTAAGCTTCCAAGCTGATGTGGAGAGCAGTAACGAAGATTATAATTACTTTCCGCGCAGCGCTGTGTACCTGCGCGCTACAGCACTACTGGCTTTTACATTCCATCAAAGAGACGGAAGCGTCGGCAGTCTAGCAAAAAACAAAATTAGAAAAATAACTAGCCCGTTTGACATTGCAGATACTGCCGCGAAGGGTTCAAATGCAAAAGTCGATTTCGTTGTTGTCCACTGCAGGATGCGGAGTGCGCGGAGAGGACGCTGGTGTTGCAAAAAATATTCAACCGATACACAGCAGGGAAGCTGATCATCACCGAATCCCAGCCGGATGTTTCAGGGTCGGCTTCTTTGTCGATGTTGATCCGGAGTCTGATCTCGCCGGTTTCGTCGAACCGAGCAGTCTTCGAGCATATCGTGAGTCACTCTACTAACTCTACTACGAAGTATTATTACTTATCCGTTGGCGCTGTACAAGTAGAATGCCTTACATTGCCTAACGCCAAATAACCAAATCAAATATTGTTCTGTACCTGGTACCTGATGTACGATGTTTGTCTACCTGGCTGGTATTTTTTATGTCTAATCACAATTCTCTATTTCAGGGTCGACTCGTGCACTAAAATCTACCAGCTAGGCGATTGCTTGGCTCTGATTTCCACGTGTTTTAATATACGCCGTTTTGAATGCTCCTGGTCTACTATTCGATGCTCCGTTCCGGCGCGCAGGCGAGCTTCATACCGCTCCCACGCCTGTGGGACAATTCGTTGGAAAAGCTTCGCCGTCGCTGCCACATTGACGCCACTGAGGTAATTAACCAACAGATCACCATGTAATCCTGCAGACTAATCATGCAGTCATGCAGTCTAATCATGTAATTGTGCAATCGTGTGATTGAGTAATCGTGTAATGATGTAGTCATGTAATTATGTGTCATGTCGTGGGGATGGGGTCTTTACGCGCAAACACCGCGCCACATTAATCACACTCCACCAACGGACTCACTTCGAACGGGGACCGGAAGTGCGATTCGTTGGGTTGGTTTTTCATTTCCAGTGTAGTACGTATGATGCGTAGTGTAATGTACCTGCTATATATATACTTGGTATGTAATGGAGTGAGGGGGTAGTGCACGGTGTTCTTCAACGCTACAAACAGGCGGGACGGGAGCCGGGGGGCCGAACGAAGCAGTTAAAGTCGTTATCGCGAATGAGTGCATCCCATTTGAAGGATTCATGCATGACATTCATCGTTAGGCTCATCGTTCTACTGATTGTTGTGAAAACAACAGGGGGTTCCTTCGTGGTACTCGTGGAGCTTGGAACTCGATTTTGTTTTGTCTTGTGTTAATAGTGATTGTATCACTGGGGCTCAGGGTATGGTTCCTCATGTTTTTTGCATATGTTTTTTCTGGCATTGTATTATCCTGAGCTTGCCGGGTTCTGCCGTTCTCGTTTTGTGTTCACAGACCATCCGCGAAGCGTTCCAGATCATCGATGAGGTGCTGGCAGACCTCAACTTCGTTCACGGCCCGGACCAGGCGAGTATCTGTGGGTTTCATTGCGCGCCGAGTCACGGCGTTCCTTGGTCTCGTTTCCTTGATACCTGAGCCGAGCTTCTCTCATACCTCATACCTGGGACGCCTGAGGCAATAACGGGCATGTTGTCCCCGCCTCGTAGCTTTGAGCGTGACATCGAGTTGTTTTTAACGCACGGCCACATGTGATGCAAGCACAGAAGGTTCGTTCATGGTTCCAAGCCTAATTGTAATGATTTGCCATGTCGCCATGCTCAGTAGAAGTCTTTGGACAGCGACATTCTTCTGGTTCGGCAATTTGCAGAGGGGTACCTGATACATTTTGTTGCCTCCATCCCGCACGCTGCCTGCCATCTTTGCGATGGTGTTCACTGCAAAATACATCTCGCCCGAACATGGCGTTCATAGACACGTACTTCGTATTGCACTGGCACTCTCAGTCGGCGCTTTCACACCAGTTCACTTTTTGATAATTGCACTGTCTCTTGCGTGTTTCTTTGGCATCGACAGGGGGGGCACTTGGTTCGACTGTGGGAGCTACCTCTTCTCGGCCAGCGATTGGTGGCAGAATTGCAAATGCCATCTATAATGGTGCAAGCGCTCAAGTCTTGGGGCGGTACCCAGCACGTCGTCACCAGCTTGGCTGGTGGAGAGGTCACCTTTCAACCACGCGTAGCTATGCGGGTAAGCGTTTATAACTTTTGCACCAACGTGTTCTGCGGCGTTTTGTATCTCAACTTGCCTACGTACCACATTAACATTGATTTACAGGGAGGTGGCGATGGTGTAACGCATCGTACGTGGAGGTATTGGAGTCGTTTTGCTGCTAGGTTTTTAGTACTGAAGGAAACAATGACTGCGCCAATTGTTGCGCTCCACTTACACGGAGAATTTAAATAATTGTAACGAAATCATTTCTTGGAGCGAGTCAATCACATTTCAAGACAGAAATGCGTTTTTGAGGGTTGCGGTACAGAGTTGTTTTTGAAAGTGCTGGGATTTTGAATACTGTATTCGAATGTGGAAAAGAAGAGCGTGAGCGGCACCGATCACTTCGGCGCTGAGACCAGGCATTGTGGTGTACGAGCCGGGATGATAGTGGCCGGGAGCCACAAGCCAGAGCCCACAGCCTCAATTCAGTCCACAAGCTACTCTCATGCAAAAGTCGCTGCAGCAGGAGTATTATTGACACCAGCAGCCCCTCATGCATTACGACCCTCCATGCATGCTATGTTTCGCCTTCCGTAAATGACACGTTCATTGAAGCGCTCTCGACACCAACGTTTACCGCGGAGAACAGCCCGTCGGGTGTGTGTTATTTACTATATAGCGGTGCAAACTAAATAGTGCCCATAATTTCACCAACGGCTCGAGCAGGTAGTCGCGCTTGCAACGGAGCTGGTCAAGTGGTATCGTGCACACGAAAACTCCACATGGCACGTCATCGACCCGGACCTTGCGGCAACGTGTGCCAACAGCACGGGTTCTGGACACGTTGATGGCGAGATAGAGGGCGAATCGTCAGATGGGGAAATGGATGGTTGAGGCAAAGGCGGCGGAATCATGGAAGGTCTTCTGCTGCAAAGACTTTTGCACCTACCCTCTTGTATTTCTGTAGATATTTGAATTTTCGTCGAGTTTCCTGACGTTCCCGCCTATATGCCATCCCGACGCTTTGGTCGGTCCGGAACCAGCAGTGGAGAATAGCGTTGGAGGAGAGGAGTAGAAAATAGTGGCAATGGGGTTACTTGGCAAATTTGTTGAATTTTCCCTTGGGTCGTTAATCTGCTTGCGGTGTGCATCCGATAGAAGGAAGGCACGAGGCAAGCTCTCCGCCGCCCTCTTAAATGTGTGTGTTATGTTAGACGGGGAGGCTTGTGTGTTGGATCAAGTTGGCCGTTCGCGGGTAGTGTAGGGGTAGCGAAGACCACGGGTGCGTGCTGTGGGGTTTATGTATTATGTCAACAACGCTGCCAGCAGTGTGGGCAAAAATGGTCACCGAACTGTAGTAGGGCGTTCAAGCTTTTAGTAGGTGCGAACTATTCAGACCCGGTCAAGAAAACATTTTTATCTTGAGCTACTCGTAGCTGTTGGACAGTAAAGCTGAAGACACCGCGCCCGATCTAAGTCGCCAAGAGCCGGTCAGTTGTCTCTGCGTGCTTTCGGGCCGTTGCCGTTTTGCGCTCCTCTTTTTTTTCGATCGAATTTGAGCGCGAGGGAGCTCTTCGGTAGTTATTGTAGTCCGGGGGCAGTGCGCAACGGTCAGTTTTGGAGGCGAGACTAGGCGATCATGCTATCTAGGATGATCCTTAATTCGTTTCACGTTTGACGCGCAAGCATATCTGCCCTATCGTCCCGAACAGTTTCGTCACCAGGAGAGCCCCTGGCTTCGTTCTGTCTTATGCATCGTGCTTTGTGTGCATTTTGTTTCGGCCAGTCGAGTCCCCTGCCCGCGTGTGGGATGCTTCCTGGCAAGGGACATCGATGGCCTGCTTTCCAAGGATGGTGCTGTAGTACTTGTGTCAGGCGTGGTTAGCCACTAAGACGTCACGTTTCCTGTCGTGGCGCAACGAGAGAGCCCTGCAGCAGTTGTGGAATAATATCGAAGTTGGAGCGTTACGAACTTTACCGAGAGACTCGGCCCCAACCTGTGGTGTCGACGTACGTGTCTACCGTGCTGACGATGTATCGCTACAGAAGGGACAAGCTCCAGGGACTCGTCCAGGGGCAGGGGCATATACCCTTACCCTCTGATGTGAGGATTACCGGTACAAATGCTCCCCGAGTCAGATTGTGAACAAAGCCCTGAGTAGATTATACAATCGTTCGACGATGATATACCGAAGGATTTGGACATGCGTAGCTTATACTATTTATACCATAGTCTGGTATCCTACCCTTTGTAGGATGCCACTTATACTTTATCGCCATGCCAGGCATTTCCGGAGGATGTGTTTCATGTACGAGTACCTGGTAGTCTTTGTGCTTGTACGAGGAATAATACGCCCGGGTTGAGAGCGCATGTATGTCGAGGTTTGTTTGTGGTCGTCTGCTGACCCTGGGCTTAGTGGTCATCCTCGCGTGTGACCATATAGATTCGCAACCGCAGCAAAGCATAAATACTACACTAATATTAATAAGTCAAGTGATGCTCCGAGCGGAAGAGTCTGGGACTGCCTAATCCTTGCAAGTCACCACTTTCTTGAAGGCAAGGCCTTTTGGTACGCTCTTCGCACGGAACCGCTGCGTTCATTGCCAGCGTATACCGAGGTCTTACACATGTTGCGAGCGATTCAATTAGCTTGATGAGTTTACATCTACAACCCACGCCAGATCTCATTTGATTTAGCGCGGTCTAATTGATGAATTGTGTGCTGGACCAATATCTACACCGGGATGCCAGTATGATATGGCAACTTGCTCGATAATCCCCAGTTTACTGGGATTGAACGGAAAATCCAAATTTGTCCGATTCAAAGATCCACACTGTACGCAAATGATTTTGGTACAAGAACATGCGTCTCTGTACCTTCAAAAACCAATACTGTTGCAATGAAATGCTTTTGGTGAAATAGAGCACACTTCAATTTAATCAAATGAACCCTCTTTCATCAAATGCCTGGAACAAGCGCTACATATTGTCAGATGGCAAATGAAATAATAATAATGAAACACTAAATACAGATCACAGTCAAAGCAAAAGTTCCAGCCAAGGCGCCTAGTAAATAAACACCAACCAATAAACACAACAAACATTCGCAGCACAGCCCAGCCCAACACGACACCAGTCGCAGCCCCACACTCCCCACAGGTTACTGCATATCTCACCCCTTTGGGAACCGCAGCACCAACAGTATTACATCAGTAAACCAGATGAGAAACCTAATCTTATAGCTGGTATGACGTATATAATTGTCGGCGTCTCCGATGGTCTAGTGGGTTAACCGAGTAACCACTAAAAGGTCGATGTCGCGGGTCTGAGCCCCCCCGAGTGCATACTCGTACTCGTAGGGACTTTTTCTTGTCCTAAAAATTGACTTGCGGAAAGCGCGAGAACGTGAGTTAGCAAAATTCGATGAAAATCGACGAGCGTTGGGAATGCTGAACCCTCTGCGCGATAAAAATGAAGGCACGTACCGGGGGGAGAAGGGACGACACCTGTGACCACGGCTTGTCCAGAAGCTGGAAAGTAAAAGTGAGATTAAAAAAAAAAGGTCAGCCAACCCACAGCCCTACTGATGGTCCTGCTTATACGGTCAGTGAAAGGTGGAAACGGGGGCGCACGAGGACACCCACGTGCGTGTTGTACACGCGTTTTTATCAATGTTTCAACTTTGGAAGGCCTTGGCATCGGTGATGACAACACCGTGGGCTGTTCTCACTGCTCGCCTGAGTGGTTCCACCAGCCGCAAAGTCCCCATGTGCTCCGCCATTATTGTTGCAGTCCGGTGGTCCTCCTTCTTCCTCTCTTCCCGCGCGGCTGCCTCCTCCGCCATCATCTCCAGCTTCTGCTGCCATTTTCCAGTGCCCGGGAAGAGATAGTGCGTACTCCGTGTACAAGCGCGTGACTCCTTCAAATCCGGTTGCGGACACGATCTGTCGTTTTCAACGGATGGTACGGGTTGTGTAAATGGTACGGGTTGATAGAAACGGTAAGGGTCGATATAAACGGTACGGGTTGATAGAAACGGTACGGGCTGATAGAAATGGTACAGGTTGGTGGAAATGGTACGGGTTGGTAGAAATAGTAAGGGTTGATAGAAATTGATAACAGGTGTGGACGTAAAGGGGGGGGGGGAGGGCGTACTCATTTGTAGCTTGCTTTAGTCATTTGACCATTTGACCACGCATCCGTTTCGAGACGGAACACCGTTCCGATCATACTCCTTACAGAGACACCCCCAACATTTGGGCGCTCAGTATGTTTTTGCCATATTTATTTTTGTTTATCGTATCCCGTTCCTGTTTTTCCTTCCTTTTGTGGGACTAGGGGTCACTTTAAGGGATGTCTAGCAAGAGACGTGGGCGGGACGTTCACCACGCGTGCTAGTTGACGGCTTAGGTCTCAACAATGGGCGTGATGCTCCTTGAACTTTTTCTTCTTTGTTGACATCCTGCGCACTTGTGGGTCAGCAGAAAAGCCCGCAGTATGTACGCTGTTGGGGTTTCTCAAGTTGAACAAGGGGATATGACGAACAGAGCACACCACGCTCCGTTGTTGAAAACCGTAGATATCTTGGCATTGCGCTACGAAACTCTGCGAAAGAGGAACCTAAATCATAAACTACTTTGTGGGAATGTTTTATGAGTGATCGACGTTGAAGCTCATGCTGCACATTGTCGGGCAACAATAATCATAATAATATCTGGCACTCATATATTTTGAGGTTTGAAAACGAGGTAAAGTCTACTGATGCGAAAGAAGGCTGGCTTCCCATATTTTCCCGTAGTTTTTTGGTGCTTTATCTGGTAAGTTTTGAGGTTTTGAAAAAACGGTAAAGTCCACTGATGCTAAAGCAGGTTGGCTTTCCACATTTTCTCACCTCCAAAAAGGCGTGCAAAACCACGTCGCCCCCTGTTACCGGAGCTCCAAGGAGCTGAGCCCCTGCGGCCTTCGTTGAATGGGGGTATCACAATGGGTGCGCGGTTCACAGCGAACGTAAAGATATATGTCATCATCTACCATAAGATCATGTAAGATAATGTGCTACGTCCTGGATTGTTTTTCGCGATTGGCTTGTGTATCAATTGTTTAATTATAGGAGGATAATTGTTGTAATTATTGTTGCCATCCGACAATGTACAGCATGAGCTTCAGCGTCGACCATTCATACAGAAAGAAGAAAAACCCAAGATTAATTCGATGCTCGAGGGAGACGATAAAGACATTGAATAATTTCCACCTCAAA
Organism: Laminaria ephemera; assembly: GCA_036873875.1. Classification (NCBI taxonomy): domain Eukaryota; class Phaeophyceae; order Laminariales; family Laminariaceae; genus Laminaria; species Laminaria ephemera. The sequence continues at coordinate 1,412,519 of JAYJMJ010000599.1, read as the reverse complement.
GGAGACGATGATATGGAGCACACAGATGTACGCAATATATGTTCTCTGTCGGTGGTTGTACAACTATCTGTTTGTGGGGTTCGTTGTACGAAATGTGAAATGATGCAAACCGATGATAAAACGGCGCTACCCCAGGCGCATAATCAAGTAAAAGAGAGGTCAACAGCAATGACGATCAATAACCGTGCTTGGCAGCTAGGGTCACCTGTTGACGGGCGGCCTTCTTCCATTGATCTCGGGACGCTTCTTCCGCCTCCCACGCCTCCATTTCCTCCACCCCGCCCCTCGGTTCCGCATTATTCTCCACGGTGTAGGAAAACACTCCACCCGAGGGGGAGGTGAACTGATACGTCGTCAGACGGGCACCTTCCTTGTCCATCACCTGGTAAGGGATCCCGTCATGCCCAAAGGTCGTCGAGTGGATGGCTATTGCTTGGATAAACACAATGTTTGCAAGGGATGGGTCGGCTTTTGTTTGGAGGAGCACATTGCTTGCTTGACTTGACATGCCTTCTCTGAAAAATACAGTCAACTGCTAGCTAAGCAGCACTTCACGTGGTGAGACGGGCACCTTCTTGTCCATCACCTGGCAAGGGGTTGTTTATGTCAATAGGCTTAGGTTGGGTAGGCAATAGGATAGCCTTTTACCAGGTAGTCAAAAGGACAACCCTCCAGTCTAACACCTTAACAAATGGCGCTGTCGGCAAAGACCTGTTTTTTTGGGATCGTTAGTTCGAATCTGTTAAGGTACTATTACGGAGGACCATAGTAGTCAGAACCCACGATACACGCAAAAAACTATATATTCCCCTGTTTTTACTAACCGTCCTGATTACTACGTTCCCCCGTATTAGAGGGTATTAGTCCACAAGTCAAGGTACTACATTAGAGGGTAGTAGTCCACTGGACTTCTGGTAAAAGGTTAACCAATCACTACGATAGAGGTGTATCAGTTTTTTTTCTGAGGCTCCTCGCCTGAGGAGCTCTGAACCGCATCCACAAACTTATTTTGAGTAAACTGAAAAAACGCAACCCGATGAACAAACCCATGTCCCACGTACAAAAAATTCAGATTGAAAAACAAGAACGACATTCCGACGATTTTGGGTTCAGGAGCCCCGTCATTCAGAAACAAAAAAAAAGCCGAAAACTGCTACCACCTCTATCGCAGCACGCGTCCCTTGAAACAAAGCTCTACAACAGGATGCCGCAATGCCACGATGCCGAGTGGATGGCTGGTGTTTGGGGGGGGAAGCACAATGCTTTGCTTGATACGCTTTCTCTGTGAAACACCAACCGCTTGCTACGCCCTAAACGTAACCCGTTAAAAAGTCGATCATTCTCCGACCAGCAGTTTGACGGTGCGGTTCGTGATAAATGTTTCGGCGAAGTCTACTAGGAATATTTCTCTGACCAGCACTCTCTATATGCACCTTGACGGTGTGGTCCGTGAGAAAAGCCCCTTCGTCTCCGGACTCCGGCTCTTCCGCCGAAAACCCTGCAGTTTCACACAGGTGAAGGATTGTTTCGGTTAAATATCTTCTTGAAAGATGCAATAGGAAGATTTCGTTATGCAGCTGCCTCCTGACCTGGCTCCTCAAGTAAAATGGGGTGAAACATGCCGTTTGACAGAATACAGACTCGCCCGTAAAATCCTGGGTGCTCCTCGCAGTTACGTAGCCCGATCGATCGTAAATGTTCTGGCCAGAAAGCGCTGCCTGTCTCGTAGCACGCGTCACGCGGTGAAACAATTGGCGCCGCTATTTGCATCCCAACGATTTTGGGTGTCATAAGCATGTTTGCGATGTACCAACTCTGGTTGGGTAGGAGTTGTGTCGGAAACATAAAACAATAGTGTTGAAACCGTCGAAATCACAATCCAAGGCCAACCCAACCCACGATAAATCAGCGAAAAGTTAGGTTACTTTTTTTTTGTTTCCTGCCATTTTTTTTAACTTCTCACCTATTTTTTTCGTGGGTTGGTTGGCCTTGGGCTATGAAATTCGTCGGTTTCAATACTATTTTTACGTTTT
>JAYJMJ010000599.1:1389074-1410386 GCA_036873875.1 Laminaria ephemera | reverse complement strand
CATAGACACTTCCAACACTAAGTGGTTGTGGGGGGGGGGCTCAGTCCCTGTTTGATAAATGAGATGCAGGGGCGTGTTGGGTTTTTGAAGGAGGGTTTTTAGTGCGTCAAATCGGTTTGGGTTGTCGTATATCAGGTACCTGGTATACGTTTTTTACGCTTTTGTAGTGGTTTTCAATTTCTGTTTTGTCACGTTTTGCGATTGACACTAACGCCGCACATGGACGGATCGCAAGCTTAATGATAATAGTTCATATACCTGCTGGTTGGTATGCAGTGTGGGCCCGCCAGCAAGAATCACCTAAGGGTCATTCCTAACGAACGAAAAAAAATCACGATTCCTGACAAAAAAACACACGATTCCGGACATTTTGAAATTCTGAAATTAAATGTCACGTTTTCAAAAAAAAATCACGTTTTTTTTAAAGAATCCTGACGTCATTTTTTAATGGGAATTTTCAAAACTACTGTAATCAAAATCAGGATTCCTGACAAAGTCAGGATTTTTCGAAAATGTCATGTTTTTTGTCACGATTCCTGACATTTTTTGTATTCGTTAGGAATGACCTTAATCTGAGCAAGGCTTGAATTGAAACCTTGCACACATCTTACAGATCACGACCTAGCTCATCTAGATCCCAGAACTGTCGTGATGATATGCTGTGCAGGATCTGTGTAGCACAGATCAAACCCAGGAAACTACTTATAGATGATTCGGAGCATCCGGCTCTCACCCGGCAACATGATATAACGCCCTGCAGATCATATAGACCAGGGATCTGTCTGCCCTGAAATACATAGATCATGAATCGCAGATGAATAGGGATCTGATCTGTACGAGGTGTGAAACCTTGTTGTGGATACTAACCTTGCTCAAACTTGAGCATAGGCTATTATATACTCTTGGTAGGATGTAGTGTATGTACCGTACCAGGTATATGGCAAGAGTATAACACACCCCCCGTGATAGTATTTTCGGTTGTGGAGTTTGATCACCCGGGTGATATACTGTGCGGGTGTGATATACAACCTACCCCGGGTGATAAAGTGGGTGATCCTTTTTTGGGATTTCAGAATATTTACCACCGGGGTGGTGTACTGCAGAGGTGTGATAACCAGGGGGGGTGATAGCAGTGGTCACAAAGGAGTTTTGCTGCCACATTCCAGGCAGTCGGGGTTATAGAACAATTACCACCCGGGGTGGTATATGCTGTGGGGGTGTGGCATACAAGGTGGGGTGTGTTGCACTCTGTAATATACGGGTATGATATCATAACGCGCGCCGCCGAGCACGATGTCTTGATCCAAATGTCTTACCTGGTAGCATCCATCCAGAAGTGAGCCGGGCGTTCTCATATGTACTACAAGTATTAATATAATAGGCTCTTTGTTTATCTTAATCGTACACACACACTGCATACCTGGTACAGCAGTACCGGTACCAGATGAGCTTGTACTCATCATACATTTACTTGAAAGTTGTATTGCGTGTATCATGTGCTGTGCAAATATTTCACACCTCTCGGACCGATCACGATCTAGATAATGTAGATCATCTACAGTAGATCCTGTATCTACCGGTGTGAGATGTTGTGCAGGATCTGTATGTATATAGATAGTACAGCTCGAGCCCAAGAAACATGTGTTAGATCGTGCAGACGTACGGCTCCCACCCGGTAACATGAGCTAGACCATACAGATCTTCCCTGAAATATCTATTAATAGATCAAAAGTGGTGATGGGTGATCTGTCCGACAACGCAAGAAACGTGTGTTAGATTGCGCAGATCGTACGGCTCCCACCTGGTAACATGAGCTAGACCATACAGATCTTCCCTGAAAGATCTAGATCATCCAGTGGGGATCGGTGATCTTTCCGACGTGTGAAATGTTTTGTTGATTGGCGGTGGTGGAGTTGTGGTTAGCGCATGTCGGACTTGGGATGTGGAAGAGAGCGGAGAGCGGAGAGCGGAGAGCGGCGAGCGGAGGAAGGGCATTTTTTTTTTTTTTTTTGGCATTCCCATATTGTATTACACAACGGTTGGCAACGCTTCTGCTGCTGCTGTACTTTTTATACCACTTTTTTAGTTTGATATGGGACATTTCATATTTCGATACTTCTCTACTATGTAGTCTAGCCTGCAAGTTAAAGTCTACGAAGCATGTATACCTTGTACAGACAGTATTAATAGTATAGTCCATACAAGCGGTAAGTGTTCTGGTGCAAGTAGACAAGTTGGGAGCTGATATTAACGACTACGTAGTCGTGATTTAAATCACGAGTACGGGGGCGTGTAAGAGCCATCCCTGGGTTTCAGGCCTTGTGTTTCGGGTTTGGGTTTGGGTTGGGGTTAGGGTTATTAAAGCTAGGTGCCAGTCTCGAGGATTGTGTGAGAGATGCAGCTACTAAATTTGACGACTTTGTGGCGTGATATACAATATCAGGTAGGGTTTATTTAGGGCATAGACACGCTGCTACAGGGCTTCGCTGTTGTTGCACGTTGGCCTGTGGGAGTTGGCTGGTGCGCTAGAGAGGACGCGTGTGGCAGAAATGTGCGAAACACAAGGCCTGAAACCCGGGAATGGCTGCTAAACGCCCCCGTAGTCGTGATGTTTATATCACGACTACTGTACGTGCACCCAAGGGACACGATTTAGATATGATATTTGCCGTCTCCGGAGTTTCCAGGGTAAAACATCGGGTACCCAGGGCCCAAATACGAAATGCCCGGCGGGTATGGAGTGCTACTCGCACTCGTGACGAGTATTAGCGGACCGGGCACTACTCGCGAGTATTGTACCCAGGTAATTGGCGAAAGAGTTAGGATTACACCGTTACGCCTCTATAATACCTGGTACAAGATACTATTTTTATTTTTATTTTTTTTGCTCATCCCATCTATTTTCTTCGCACTTTTTCTTTCTCCTCTTCCCTCCCTAGACAGACGTAAATCAAATCCGGGGCCACATAGCAGGCTGTTCTCCCCCCTCCCCACTACGGTACGCGCCTTCATTTTTATCGCGAGAAGAATTCAGCGTTTTCTTCCCTCGTCGACTCGCGTCGAAATTGTGCTTACCCACGCTATAAAGCGCTCTCGGCGGTTGGTGTCTCTAGAAATAAAAATCTCCATGCTGAGATTTGAACCCCTGACTCCAACCTTGAGTAGTAGTATTCGAGGTTAACCACTTGACTATTAATACCGGGGCGTAGTACACTATGAATAGCATTGAAACATACCGTAAGATACTATTAATACCCTGGGTAGCATTTAATTTTTAGCCTTCGGTCCATTGGTGGATGATTATCTGAGGCAGGTTGTGACCTACACTAATTTCAGTATTCGTACTGCTGTAGACAATTTTTTTCTCAAGTTTCATGCACTATTCGAACCAAAAACGAAAATTCTCAACTCTCATTTTCTTTGATACTAGTGACGCGCACTACGATAGAGGTAGCACTTTCTGGATATTTTTGTTTCTGAATGACGGCGCTCCTTAACCCAAAATCGCCGGAATGTCGTTATTTTTTTTCAATCTGGTCTTGTCGTATACCTAAGATATGGGTTTTTTCATCGGGTTGCACTTTCGGTTTTACTCAAAATCAGTTTTTTGGGTGAGGTTCAGAGCTCCTCAAGTGAGGAGCCTCAGAAAACAAATGGTGCACCTCTATCGTGGCACGTGTCCGGCTTGCGGAGCATGTCAACGCGCTGCTCTACATCAACATACAAAATACACAATATGGGTATCAACCGGCAACTACGCTTCTCAGCACTGTATACTCGCATGAACCCCGTGAACGACTTAGGGCTAATCGAACACGATCCAATCGAACGGGGATCGATGAGCGAAAGGGATGGGTGAACCCCGCGGGCGAGAAAAACCCAAGGCCAGAACCGAACCGAAGCGGATGGGGGAGCGGAGCCGTACTCTGTGACCCCGGGTCTGCGGAAGATGGACTGATGAACAAAAAGGGGGACGAAATTTTCCACCCTCCCAGAGCAAAGTGTCTCTTCCTTTTGCGTCATGCCACCTCCAGGGGCGGCGAGCGCGCTACTTGGAGACAGCCCCATCGAAGTCGTGCCTGCCTGGATAGATGAGCGCTCCAGCCAACGCGCATGTCTCGCACCCAGCTTCTTAGAGTGCCCTATAACCAACACCAATCCTTCTTGAGGTTTGGATTGCCCACCTTTCCCTGCGCTCGAAATGTTTTTGCCTTACCATGATTCCCACCCGTATTATGTGGCTGACACGTGTTCTCCCCCTTTTTTCTGTATATTTGCCACTTTACCGCTTCTTCTTGACATCCATTTTGTTCGTTCTTTCGATCCATTGTTTTTGCGTTTTTTCTGGTATTTTTTCTCTTTTTTTTTGGTGGTAGTATGAGATTTTGATACAGTTTGTTTTTTATAGGTTGCGATCACAGGATATATTTGTCTCTCTCTAACTCGACGCATCAGTAACGAACTTGAGTAGTGTGCTGACTAATCGTGAGAGAAAGAGTGGATTACGGTAGAGGTTCACCACCTTTTTTCTGAGGCTCTTCACTTATTAATAGAGGAGCTCTATATCTCACCGAAAAACCGATTTCGATTCAGCTGAAAGTACAACCCGATGAACAAATCCATGGCCTGAATATACAAAAACATCCATAATTTGCAAAACAAGAATGACATTCGGGCGATTGTTTGGGGTTAAGGAGCCCCGTCATTCAGAAACAAAAAAGCCGAAAAGTGCTACCTCTATCGTAGCGCGCATGAAACGACCACCGTAGGGGCAACACCGCATTTTTTTTTGCTTTTGCTTCTCTATACCTCACCCAACAACCCACCTTGCGGAGCGATGTAAGGCACGACCGATGCACAACCCTATGGGCGAGGCATCTAACAAATGTTTTATAGCTAAAAAAAATACATATCGGGTCCGAATACATTGGGCAGCTTCTCAATCGAGAAGCTCTATCCGTGAGAAGCGACGCGACGCGTGCAACGACAGAGGTAACACTTTTCGTTATTTTTTGTTTCTGAATGACGGCGCCCCTTAACCCAAAATCGTCGGAACGCCATTCTTTTTTTTTTTTCAATCTGAACGTTTTATATATATACCTAAGACATGGGTTTGTTCATCGGGTGGCACTTTCAGTTTAATCAAAATCAGCTTTTGCGGGTGAGGTTCAGAGCTCCTCAAGCGAGAAGCCTCAGAAAAAAAACGGGTGCACCTCTATCATAGCGCGAGTCACGCACGTTACGGTAGAGGTGCGCCATTGTTTTTCTGAGGCTCCTCGCTCGAGGAGGAGCTCGGCATCTCTCCCCAAAACTGTTCTGGGGAAAAATAAAAGTGCTGCCCGATGGACAATCCCATGGCCGACGCGTGCCACGATAGAGGTAGCACTTTTCGGCATTTTTTTGTTTCTGAATGACGGGGCTCCTTAACCCAAAATCGTCGGAATGCCGTTCTTGTTTTTTCAATCTGAATTTTTGGTATACGTGGGCCATAGGTTTGTTCATCGGGTTGCACTTTCGGTTTACTCAAAATCATTTTTTGGGCGAGGTTCAGAGCTCCTCAAGTGAGGGGCCCCAGAAAAAAACGGGTGCACCTCTATCGTAGCATGTGTCGGCCTAGGTACAAAAACGGGTAAAATTGGGCGAAAAAAGAACGGATTTCCGACGGTTTTGGGTTAAGGAGCCCCGTAATTCAGAAAACGTTTAAGCCAAAAAGTGATATCTCTATCCTATCATAGCACGCGTCAAGCATTTCGCCTCAAAAGTTCAACCCTTGTCGGGCCACTCAAGAACACCCCGAGAGGTCTACGCCGTGGTGTGCAGACACCCCGAGCAGTAAATGCCGTGGTGTGCAGCACGGGCTTTCGTAACGCCGGGGTGGGTGGGGGGGGGGGGGAGAGGGTTACCGTAGGCCGTGGTTTTACATTTTTTGTTTACCGTCTGCTATTATGTTTTGGGATTCATCGGGGTTGTCGAAACCTTGGTGCTGCGTTCATCCAAATTAGTACAGTGATGTAGAAACGCGAACTGTAGGGGAAACACCTCGGGTGCTGACAATCGTATCGGGGCCGCCATCATCTCCAGAAATCAGGGGATGTCCAGTGTGAAATCTTGGAAGTGGGGAGCGACCACGTGTGGCATCCTTCTTGCATCGTACCAGATGTTTTTTTTTTCTCGTATTTTCTCCGTGAAGACGCCGGAATGATGAATGCAGTCTAGCATTTCAACCGAGACGGAGGCGAAACTAGCCCCAAACATCGCCCAGATATTACGGCAACCACGAGCGTTTACTTCACATTAGATCTGCATTTACTGAGAGTATATATACAGCAGAGTTGGTAAGGTAGATCTTCCCTTACGTGACTGCCTGGCGAGGATGCCACGCGGCGATCGGAGCCTGCAGCGCGAAAGCGCGGCAGTATCAACAAAAAAACGTTTTGTTTTTGTTAACATGCAGCTGCTCTGGTCGTTGTGCGAGCGCACGGTGCAGTGTAGGGTCATCACCCCGCCGATACTATGTTGCGCAAATGGCGTTTGCAAAATGGTGACGGGACACCGGACAGAGGGTCGGGGGAATCTTGTGCTTTGCAAGGAAAAATAAACAGGCAGGGTTTTCGACTCTCGAAATGTAAGACCGCTCGAATTCGCAGTGATCGTCAGGAACCATGGCCTGCCAAATGACAGCACGACATCAAACGAGCTTACGCGACAAGTCTCTGCATCGCAAAAACCACGCGCGCTATTGTTTGCTATTGAACTTGAAAAATCGCATGCGGCGGAGCGCTCCCGTGACAAGGCCACCGGTCAAAAGCGTCCCACTTTGGGAGACGACCCAGGCGGCGATAGGGGTATCATAGCACCTACTGTTTCTGAGGCTCCTCATACTAGGAGCTCTTTACCTCACCCGAAAACAGTCTCTGAGCACATGTGAAACCACAACCGTATGCGATATCCATTGGCCTAGATATATGGCGGCCCATAAATGTAAAATAATTTTGGTATTTTCCGACGAAATTTGGTGGTTCCCTAGTCGAGGAACCCCATCAGCCAGAATTAGGTTTACCCCTAAAGTACTACCCTTATAGTAACAAGCGCCAGACGTCGTGTTTTTAGCTCTCACCTGTCGGTGTGGGAGTGTTTCGCCCTGCTGCCTCCGCCACCATGGCCTCTATCCTCCTAGCCGTCGCCGTAGCCTCCCTGTGAGTAGGATCCCGCTTTACACCGCGTGAGACAAATAGTGCAGCACGGGATCCGATGCGCGTGAGGTGCGACGTCAAGTACAAACCACGACTGCCACCCAAGGGCTTTGAGTAAAAGGCGTTTCTTTACAACCTAGCGCCACGCTTTCGTCGACTGAAAGCGCAAGACAAACGCTCGTTTGCGTTTGTGCATAAACCAACGACTTCGCCAGCATCACCAAACGCTTACCACTGCAACTGCTCCTGTACCCCGTGTTATACTCACCACCAGCGCCGCACGGGCGTCGCCAAGGGCGTCATCCGTTTGGCCGAGCCGTTCCCTTGCCAGAGCCCGCCTGGAGTACGCATCGGCCCGATGCGGGTCGACCTCCAACGCAGAGCTGCAATCTGCGGCACACGCTTCAAACTGCCGACAGGAGCATCAGCGTTAGGTTTGGTGGATACACAACCGGAACGGAAATCAAGGAGGGTGTCAGCACGTCCTCTAACAAAGTACTACGGTGCAACCTCAGGTATGCCTTGCACAACGCGCCTAAACCAACCGGCGAAGCCATCATCAACGCCATCCAGTCACCCACCTTTCGCTGCATCAAGAGCATCGAGCCACGATTGATGAAAACACTTGCTCGGAATCGGATGCCCCACGCAAGAGGGTCGTACTTGCCGTCCTCCAAGGCCCTAGAGAATCCCTGGCAGCATGAGAAGCACCGCGGGCGCGCTGAAAGTTACGGAGAGTGTAACCTCAGTTCGGAGTCGCTAATGAGGTTCCTGCGCCAGTCGCGAGTGTATGGCCTGAACATGGTCACGTACAAATGGCTATTTGGCGGGTCGTGGCGGAACGAATGCCGGAGGAAACACACTTGCGGCCTTAGCGGCAGATGGCCTTCCCCCCGACTCCCAAACACACGGGCTCTATGCCAAGTAGGTGCCGTCAGAGTGTTGCACCATCGGCACTGTTCCCCAGGTGTCAGATCCTTGTCATCACCGCGAACGACGGGATCTCTATCCAGTATTCACTTGATCTCTACAGTAGCTCGAGAGACCTGGCCGTGGCTACAACAGTACTATGTAACCTACAGTAGTTCGAGGGATATTATCGATTCTAGGCGTGTACGGGTTGTCCATGCTACACCATAGGGGCTCAACCAAACGCAGAAATACCGCACACCCACCCCAACAAACAGCTCACCTCATAAGCTTTCTCCAAATCCCCCTCAGCGTAGCTTTGGCTTCCTGCCTCCGCCAGGCTTCTAGCATCCAACCGGTCGGATCCCCCCGGCGGGTCCACAGTTGGCCGCTGCAAAATGGGGATCATGTTCCCATCGGTCGTGTCCTGCGGGAAAAACAGGCACCAGCTAAGCTGCGAACGGTGTGTAGACTACCATACAAACAACAGGTTTCGCATGCGCTAGCCCTCCCTACGTGTGGAACGGCAAGACCGCCTTCACTGTAAATATCACACCCCGCCAGCGTTGGGGCAGCATTTTTTCCTTTTTGTCGACGATCAAACGTATCAGTGAGTATCGAGCCGTTTCCCGGTACCGAAGGCGTTATCGCTGGCCCTGGGCGTGGTCCACGATAGAGGAAGCACTTGTTGACCAACCATTTTCTGATAATCGCGGCCCCTCAACTGAGAAACTATCCGGTGTCACATCGTTGAAATCGTGTTTTGTGTTGGGCAGTCCTATTCGCTTCATACCTAGGTCATAGGAGCGTTCATCGGGCGCGGCGTGCAGTTTTGTCAAGGTCAGGGTTTGGGTGAGAGGTACAGAGCTCCTCACATAGGGAGCATCAGAAAATGTAGGGGCCATCCTTACACAAGCACGCGTTCCAGAAACGACGCGTGCCGCGATAGAGGTGGTAGCACTCTTTGGCTAAATACTGTATTTTGTGAATGACGGAGCTCCTTAACCCGAAATCGTCCGAATGTAATTCTTGTTTTGCAATATGTTTTGTATTTTGTTTTGGTATCCTCAGACCATGGGATAATTTTTCATCGAGGTTTCAGTTTCATTTTTCTCTAACATCAGTTTTCGGGTGAGGTTCAGAGCTCCTCATATGTGAGGAGCCTCAGAAACAAATCGGTGCACCTGTACTGCCGTAGCACGTGTCAAACAAATGTTGACCATGTGAGTTGTTCCCCGTTACTCGCTACAGTTGTCCCCGTCCAACACAGACCTGGATTTGTAGCACTTGCAGCATCAAAGCCGTTTTCGCCTGCTGCAGTAAGTTCCACGTGTGCCTGGTCTCCTGGTGATCCTCCCCCAGACTCCGGATCCTGATATTCACCGCCCTCTCGAAGAGCAGTATGGCCATTTCGTACTTCCTCTAGTGCGTGAGGGTGGCGCACATCGGTCGGTGGAAACACAGCCAACAGAGAAGGCTCGAACGATCAAACACAGACGTGGCGTTCTTCAAGCGCGCGAGCTTTGTTTGCGCCGAATGTATGTATCATTAGACGTCCGTGGAGTGAGACGAAGCTGTTGCCGGGGGAGGTTTGTCGGCAACCCCAGAAGCAACCGGAGGCATCTACCAAAGCTACGTCACGCCTTCAATCATGCCTCGTGTATTACGTTTTAGGCTGCGAACACAAACGCCTCTGAGAATGAGGACTTGCAAAAGTTGCCTCTTGGGTGCCAAGTGTTGCGACAGAGGTGGACCTGGTTTCTTTGAGGTTCCTCGTGTGAAGAGCGTTGCGCATCATCCAAACACTCTCTTGGAGAAAAAATGAAAACGCAACCCGATGAACAATCCTATGGCCAAGGTATGAAACAAATACCTAACGATATTGGTTGGTTCCTCAGTTGAGAAGCCTCAACAGTCAGAAATATTCCGGCCAAAACTTGCTATCTCTATCATGGCACTAGTCGGGTGGGATTACCAAATCGCTAAAACAAAACTCACCCAATCCCTATCATCGCTACGCCATGTGGATGAGAACCGCTCGACTGGATCACAGGCGCTAGCCCCGTCAAGACGGTGGTGTACTGCTGCACGTCACACTTTCGGAAATACTGCTTGTGTTTCGGGATAAAGGCTCACGCGGCTCTTCTTTGGCGTGTAAGTTTGTACCAATAACCGCGGGAGGAACCAGTAGCTCCAGAGCTGTAGATGAATTCTCAAACAAACACACGGATGTTGAAATATAGATCCATCTCTGCCCCCCAAAACAATCGTAAACCATATATCATGCGTCCTTACCTGCCGCGTCAACGCCTCCGCCCAGTTATTGATGGGACAGGCGACCAAATGGTGGCTCTCGGAACCTAACGCTTTCACGAAAATCCAAGTTGCTCGTGCGCAAAGGATCTCTGCTTGGGCGTACTTGCCCTGACGTGTGGGAGAACAACCCGAACGAATCAATCACGTATCATATTGTGATGGACAACAGTAGCTTTTCTGTGGAGCAACTACTAGTAGTCGGGAGACAGCCTCACCCTTTCGTTGAGAAAGAATTCAACATTCTGCAGTCTGCAGGCCCAAGGCCCTCTGGAACGACGGTTGGTTGCAACCGCCCTGTTGGCGTGTGTATACGTTCAACGTTTGATTGGGCGTCATGGCCTGGTGTGAACAGGTCGTCAGCGCGACATTATCCGCAGTGCAGTACTAGACGCCAAATAAGGAACAGAAAAAGAAAGCCAGGCTGAGATTTACAGGGAAATATGGAAATTCGGGAGCATGTTCTTGTGAGAAGTTAGTGTAAAACGCGCCCTTTCTAAAAAAAAAACAAATCCAACCTGAGCATGAATTATTGTTGCATACTCCAATAGTTGCCCTCATACTGTATACTAGTACATCGAAAGGGTCCGTCAACCCATTTCCAAAAAGATTCCTACTGAACCCCTCACCAGTGCAACCAACACCACCGCCTGGTTGTTGAGCGCGCTGCCTACGTTCCGGTGCTCAGGACCGAGGGCCTCCACGAAAATCTCCGTCGCGTGTTCGAAGAGGTGCAGCGAATCCTCGAATTTACCCTGCATTGTTAGGGAACGGCACCAAAGAAACGAACGCAGTGCTCTAATCCTAATCAGCAGGGTTGTGAGTTGGCTGAACTTCACAGCTAGTTGTAAGTTGGGTGGCAAAGTAAAATCCAACTAACTTACTTAGTCAATGCTAAATAAACACTGCAGGTCGAGCCACAAACGCGCCTGTCACATGCCAAGCCGCAGAGCTCCGCAAAGTTCCGCCCGCAAAACTTACTATAATATCTAGCAAACCACTGTAGTAACTATTAATAATCGGCGACTTATGGTACAGTCAGCAAACTCACAACCCTAATCAGGCATGAAAAGATTGGCGTGCATGATGCATGTGCGCGACACCAAAAACTGCTTTGCAGGGCGATTGCGCTACCAAAAGCGTCCGTGGATGCGCGCTACGAGAGGGTTGGTCCTTAGCCTATTAAAAGCGAGTGGCCCACCAAGGATCTCCTAAGGCGCATGAAAACCGTCATTCCCGGCAAACGAAATGTGCTACAACATTGTCAGGCCCCTCTCTACGGGAGCCCCCCTCCCCCCCCAGAATTCGTTTTCGGAGACGCGGAGGGGTTTATGTAGGCCGTATTCGCCTTTTTGACACCATCACGATGAAGTGGCCAAGAACAACGACCACCCAGCGCTTGGCCTGTTGGGGCACGGCGCGCCACTGAAGTTTTGGTTGTCGAAAATCTCATATGCCTGATTTGCCTTGTATCAAGTGTTAGATCGATTGGTACCGTTTAGCCCTCGTGGTGTCGTCGCTGGCGCAGCCGAATGCGATTATGGAGCGAGTTTGGAGCCATGATGTGGACCCACGGAGTTTGAATCGCAGGCACATCGAACAGCTTGGTGACTGCCACAAGTCATGCCGTGCACTCAAACTCGGCGTGACGTTTCCATAGCGAGTGACCTCACGCACCACCGGTGTTATCAACAAGGCCAACGATAGGAGAGATCCATGATAACCGTCGCGATATGTTTCCTTTCTACGTATGTCCCCTGTCCACAAGAGAGCACCGAAAGAGAAAAACTGTTCTGCCCGGGTATTTGCGTCGGACGTACTAAGCGTACCCGAATGATCGGGAAGTATATTGAGACGCGTACCATACCCGTACCCCGGGGCTCGTTAAGCTGATACTCGGGTACTTTGCCCGTGTACTTTGCCCCGGTGTGCTTTTGTTCGTACCTTACTCAACCCGCCTATGTAGGTTTCACCTTACCTGGCATTTTTTCAACTCTGCCAAGTTGTTGGTTACCCCGGCAGCATCCAGATGGCGAGGGCCGAGAGCGTTCTCCGTCACGACCAGGGCGCGCTCCAAATACGGCTCCGCTTCGTTGAACTTCTCCTGAAATGTGAGCGAAAAGCGTGATGATATAGTGGGGCTACCGCGGAGAATAATACGCCCAACTACACCAACCGCGACTGGGCTGTTCATGGATGCTCGGACCAATGCCAGAACAATCGAAAGCTCTCAACATAGTACTCGGTGATCAAGCAACTCAAGTCGTCGTCGTTTTTTCCCCCTCTCACCTGCGCCTGCGAGCTGTTGTGGACCAGCAGCGAGTGGCCGCCCTTCACGGAAACATATTCGGTGGCGTTTTGGAATGCGGGCGGCGCGGAGACGTAAGCGGGGAAAGCCGGATGAGCGTTGTAACGAGAGGACCTCCTGCCCCGTCTCAAGTGGCCTGTGGGACCTCAAGAGAGACGCTCTGCCTCAATCAGCGTGTGTGCCCTGTGGATCTAGGAGACCAGAACTTGGCATAATCAAGTGGTCCACCCAACGTCCCAAAATCTCAACCAGGTTTCAAGTAGACTCGACATTTCAGCCCATCAATGAGCTTGGGAAATTCTAAACCATTTGCTACGATCTGCTCAAGCTGCACGGACATCTCCACCCCGTCGCCTAGCAACGATATCCCAACGTCACAATGTTTGCTGACAAGCACTTAGAGCTATGCAGCTACCGGCACATTCAGCGATGTTTTAGTATTTCTGCCACCCACAAGGTGATTACGGGGACAAATGTCCGTTACTCTTCAGGTCGCTGGCTAGATTCGCAGCAACACTCGCGTACTTCGAATTTTAATATTATCTATTTAAACCAGTACGCGTCAGTCCGTTTGGGATCACAGGAAAACTATAGTTCAACCCAAGGGAGGCGTGGCCTGGGAAAAAAAACCAAGCGCTACTGCGGGCCACCTCGTTTAGGTTTGGGGACGTTCACCAACCTGCCAAAACTGCCACCGAGACTTCCCTCCACGGGCACCGGCGTGCACAACACTCATGTAACGCACATTTTCGCTGTGATGTCTCGAGGCACAACTTACTGGATGTTTCGTTTGTTGCGAACACATTTGTTCTCCCATAGCTCCCATAGCGATGGTCCTCACCTGCAAAAGCAACGCCGACCCGAGGGCGTCGAGATAAGATGCAAGCCTCGGATGCTCCGGGCCCAAGGTCTCGTCTCCGATGGCAACGGCGTCGACCAGCAATGATTCCGCCTCCTTGTATTTTCCCTGTGCGGAATCGGTCGGACGAGAATAACAGACATGTTCTACGATAGAGGTAGCGCTTCTGGACCAACATGTTTCCGCCTGACGGGGCTGCTTAACCGGGAAACTATCCATCATTGTGGGATATGCCGTTTGTGTCGAACAATGGATTGTTGGCCATGGGATGGCTCATCTGGTTCCACTTGCACGCTTTCTCGGAATCCTTTTTTGGGTGGAGTATAGAGCCCTTCAAGCAAGGAGCTTCCGAAAATGAATGATCTACCTCTATCATAGCATGCTTCAACATCTACAACCCGCTCGACGATCCTACCGTAACCGTGCGTCGCCAAGAAAAAACGCCAACAATGGTAAAGCTAAGTTAGGGCGGAAATCATGCAGAATTTGGCACTCACCAGAACTAACAACACCTGAGCTCTGGCTGAGATCGTGGTGGCAACAGATGGGTGCTTTTCGCCATACGCATTCTTGAAGATGGCGAGCGCCCTGGACAGCAGCTCCGTTGCTTCCTCGTACCGGTTCTGCAGAGGGTCGCAAAAGCGCGCAACAAAGCGGAGAAATACGACGGCCGGTCTCCGGCAGACATTCAGACAAGGCTCAACAGCGCTCTCGGGCTATGCAGACAAGCGCTACGCTAAGACATGGACACATATCGGCTCAAAACGGTATCTCCGATGCAACGGCGCTGGCGTACAACGAGTCCGTCTTGCCGTACTTCTCCTGCGAAACGATCGTCGGCGCGCGCATTGCGGGAAGTGTCCATCCTGCGCTAAAACCACCGAACCTCCCTTCTCACCAGCGTTGCCATCAACGCCGACTGGTTGAGGAGCGACTCGGCCACAGCAGTGTGCTCCGGGCCTAGCACCTTCTCTCGTATGAACAGCGAACGCTTGAAGAGTTCCGCTGCAGCCGGGTATTTGCCCTGTAGTCCACGATTGCTTGGAAAATGAGTTGGTCGTCCATCCGAAAATTCGAAAAGTCAGCAAAGATTCAACGATGCATGCGGACTCACGAAATTAATTTCCGATGCACACGGGCTCACGAAATTAATTGGTAGTTCGGAAAGTCCCCTCCTGCCTCTAAAAACAACTCCCTACCCGCAGCTTGAAAACCGCCTTGCAGGCACGAAGTAGAAACTCAATTGCGGGAAGTTTAGCTCCGGCTACCTCAAGGAAATTGCGTGCATGCATGTTTGTCTAGATAAGCTCTCACCCGCTTAAATTTCAGAGCCGCCAAGTTGTTTAGCCATTTGCCCATGTGCTCATTCTCCTTGCCTTGGGCGTTGTCGGCCATGTGAATGGCTCTGTCGTACATCGATTCCGCATCGTCGAGGCTGCCCTGTGTATGTAGAGACGGTTGGTCGCGAACACAGCGCGCGCAATGGTATAGTAGGAGTGACGCAACTGTGCGAAACACAAGTGTATCGGAATCTCCGGATGTTTGCTCGATTGATGTCCACGCGGTCTGTGTATGCGATCAAGTATACCGAACCCCCAGGAAAGAGCCTACCTGTTTCCTCTTGTCACACCTTCCCTGCAGAATCATAGGGCGACATGAAACTAGAAAATATACCGCCGGGGGTTCGGAGAAGACTTTACACCCCCAATACTCTACTGTACACGAGCATATACTTGACAATGTCTCGATGCTTGACGCGCACCCAGGCAAGTTTTGGCTCCTATGGCGACGGGTCTAGCGTACAATGGTGCCTGCCTCCTCGTCGTCCAGATATGTTTCTTGCGAACACCGTCCATCAAACAAGCCCACCTGGAACTCAAACACCCTAGCCACGGCGCAGTACGTATCAGCCACTGTCGATTCCGAAGGATTTCCGCTTCGCTCAAGGTCTTCCAGGCTAGCGGTGTACTCCTTCACCACCGACACGCTGTCGCCACCTAGATCCTTCAGTGACAACCACAGAGTCGTCAGGGCGTACAGACCCGCGTCGGCCCTCTCGCCACCAAAGTAGGCCATGAGAACTTCGATCTTCCCCAGAAACGTCGACTGGCGTGAGGTGGCAGTATCCTTAACGTTCGGGCCGGACTTGTTGATGCTGACCTTGGCAAAGTCCAGCAACAGGTCATGCACGAAGTACTGGTCTCGAACGCGCAGTTGCAGCAAAGACCTGGTTACCAGGCCGTCAGCAAAAAATCGGGCGCCCTCCAGGTCCTGCGGAGGAGAGGTTCAGAGTGGAAGCAATGCTGCGCGTGAAGCGGTGTGTCGGGTAACATTGATGATTCTGACCTACACGAGTGTGTTGTAGCAGTAAAATATTGAGGTCCCTTGCATGCAGCTAACACGAGTAGCAGGGATCATGCGGCAATAATAGATTTACCCTTCACCAATCTGAGTGAGAGACGAGTGCTGGCCTGAACCGTTCCCAGTAAAACATTCCATCTCCCCGACGTACTTCGTTGTTGTTGATGTTCTCACGTTAACTCATCATCGCCTTAATCAAGGCCGCGGTCACAGGACAGGCTCCATCGTTTTGGAGAGCAGGAACACCCCAAGAAAAAAAACGAAACAAACCAAACGAGGTGCACACAACATCGCTGAAGCAAGTAGTACATCAGCCAGACAAGTATAAACGAAATCGGAAGTCAGCGTACGTACGCATCAGGCCTATATTGGTATTTACGTTTCAATACTCGCACCTAAAACCGAGGACACCGCAAACCACCAATGACATCAAAAATGACGTACAAATCCGAGGAGAAAAGTACAACCAAGGAAACCAAATAACGTACAAATCCGAGGAGAAAATAGTGAAGAAAGACGTTCCCCACCTTTTCACCCCAAAGGTGACACAGCATTTCCGTCATGGCCAAGGCTCCGTTGCCCAGCACGGCCAGCATGAAGAAGAGGTCCCGTCGTGTCTGGCCCAGCTCGTCGACGCTGACGGCAAGAATGTTGTTGAGCGCACCTCGCTCGCCTCCTTCGTCTTCCTTGCTCTTCAGGTTCCGATGGAGCTTGCGCCACGAATCTGAAGACAAGGGGTTGTCCGCCCCGCGTAGCGTAGAACCCGCAATCGCCAAGGCTAGAGGAAGAAACGAACATTTTCTGGCAACCTAGTCGTCCGGAGGCGGTGAGGGCGAGGGCAGGACATTCTTCATTACTTGACTTTCAAAATGCAGGCCCAGTGAAACCAAGAGCAGGCGCGAGGTCTTCTACGCGGGTCGACAAAGCCATTGCTCAGATGGACTACCTCTAACTCTACGCGGGTCGAAGAAACCATCCCTCGGCTGGCTCACCTCCAGGGCTGACTCCCGTGGCACAGCGGAGGGAGCTCCGCTACAGTGCTGCAATAAACGAAGGGAGTTATCCTCGGTCATCTGAGGAACAGCTTTCGAACGCCATCCTGGACTCGCTGGTATGGCGGCCTCCTTGCGGGTGGTGGCGAGAATCTGGAAGCCCATCGCGCGCACTGCTTGAAGCACTTGCTGAGGTCAGGAGTAGAGCATCATGGGGGCATGGTCACAATCAGTCCGGCAGTGTCCGATACTTGTCTCACAGCAGAAGGCAAGAGCGTACCGTATATGACGGAGGGTAAGCCACCCTACATCACATATCACACTCCATTCAGGAAACGACGCCAGTGATAAGGAAGTGGCGTTTTGTTTTGTCTCACGTTCATCACCAGGGCACGTTAGATACAACACCCCCTGTGGAGAATGCCTCGCAAACACTGCCCCCCGCCCCAACGTTCGTTGCTGGGCATCGCTGTTTGCCTGGCGCAGATCGTTACGGTCTGAATCAGGGTTTCGTAGTAGGATTTGACGTTGATCTTAGTGGGTGGCTTTTTGTATGTGTTCCAGGGGGCTGTTCAAGTTGGGTAGTGCCGTTTCGCGTGTGCACGCGCATCGTAGTGCATCTACATTCTATTCTCGTGAAACATTGAAAGTTGCCGTTTCCGCCTGGGCAGCCATGTTGAGGTGTGGATGAGATACTTGAAATATAGATTGGGAGATACCATATGCTGGGTGTACAAGGGGAAGTGCCGTCCTCCGATAGGTAGCGCCGGAGAGTACATGAGAAATATAGACACGAACGCATACTGGAGAATACATGGGAAATATGGAACGAACCAAACTGGCCTAACGTCACGCCACGTACCAAGGTCAAGGCTGCGGTAGAGGGGATGTTATAACATCATTTTCTCCACCGAGGTTGGCCACTCGGGCTAACCGCGCTGCATCTCATTCCTTGGCGGCGGTGCATATCACGACACCAAACAGCACAGACACAATGCGTAGGACCGCAAGTTAATAGGGTAGCCACGTAACTACTCGCGCGAGCGGCTTTGAGCCGCTGAAAAGGATCCCCCTACCGCAGCCGTGGTCCAAACTGGTAAACTGGTACCGGAAACTAAACGCGCCACCACGCCCCCTTGTTGTCATGCCCCATGCTGCTTGCCTGGGTTGTGTCAGCTCGCCTATTTATCTGAAGACACTGGTACCATCCCCTCGATATCACACACCCCACCTTGCGGGGCTCTTGTGCGCTGTGCATTATCACCGCGGGTACGTTAAATACCACACCTCATACAGTATACCATCCCCGGTGGTAAAATATTGCGGCATCAAATATACATCACCGGGGGCGACTTATCTTCCGTCATACAAGTATACGGTATCAGCATTACCACAACTTCTGAAGAAAGATAAAAACGTTCGTCTGTCCGAAGGCTTAGGTAGGAGGGCTACCCCCATTTTCACTGCCGAATACAGGACACTCGCACGTATGGCTGTACCTCGCTCAAAACCGGGCTTAAACATATTTTGTTTTGCGCAGCGTAAGAAAACCTCCCCTGGCGGTGGTGCGTGGTGCGTATCGCGAAACAGGAAGGCACAACAGCTTAACATTGCAAACGGGCACTTAACGTAGCCACTAGCGGATGCCCTGAAAGTGACTCTCCTATCGTCGCTAAAGTCTCTCACCACATTCCAGGTGTTGTCCACGACCAAGAGACACTGCAGGTCGAACATCTTCTTCCACATCTGGAAGAACCCCTGTGCGTCGCTGACGGACCGAACGTCGTCCACACTGTATTGCGATTCTCGCCCCTGCCGGTAGCGCCTGCTCAGGACCACCTCCTCAAACTGCTGCGCCAGCTTGTCGAGCTGGACCAGAAACCGCTGCTCGCTAAAATTTCCGGGCTCTTGGTCGAGCCAGAGAATGCCGTCGGCGAAGTGACGTCTGATTCGCTTGTCACGGACAACCGCGGAGGCAATTACAGACTTTCCCGCCCCACCCATGCCGGTCAGGACCACGCCGCGCATTTCGGTGTTGAAGGCACCATCCAGTAGTTCTGATATCACTTCGTCTACCAAGTGTAGCTTGACAAAGTGATCCGGGAGCGGCGGCATTGTAGCAGGGAGCACCGGCGGCGTTACCATTTTTGCCACTACGGCTAAATAACCCGCCTCGTCCTCCCCGAAATCTGCTCGCCGCAATCCTGTCAACTTGGCAATTTTGCTGACGTCGTCTCGCCAGGACAGGGGATCCGGCAGACTCGTACACCCTTCATTTCGTGTGGAGTCTCCAATCTCCTCCATCAGCTTCTGCCACTCCCCCGGGTTATCCTTCATCTTACGACGGAAGGCAGGCTCGTCGTCTCCAGCTTGCCTGCGCGAAACAACCAATGCTTGCGGTTAGCGACAACATACCAACTACTAGAGTAGGTATTGGTATTGGAAACGACGCCGACCCGCCAGTGCAATTGTCAACTGCACCATGAAGCGAGCGCTGATGTCCCGGCTGTGAAACTGTGTGGGTCGGTATTCGGTATTCCTCGCACCTACAAATCGAGATACATACGTGCCGCAGGCGGCACGGCGACAAGTCTGTCCGAAACGTAACCCCCCTTTGTTGAGGTGCTCATTCCCTAGAGCCTCACCCGCTAAGGTCACGAAAATGCCGAACCTGTTCAAATTGCTGCGTCACGTTCATGACGTTTCGTTTCTATCCGTCCAGGGCGTGTACTTTTTCAACTCTTGTTCAACGTCATTTTTTGCAGCACTTGGTGATATGCCTCAATCTCCAACTCTTCAGCATCTGCGATGTCTCACCCCACTCCCATCCATTGAGTGCTTCTCTAGTCACACATACCATCGAGGCCTCGACTTGCCCCATGTCAAGGCTACAGTAAGGGGGATATCGCAATTTTCCCTACTGGGCATAGGCCACTCGCGCGAGTGGCTCTGTGCCTCGTTTAAAACCGGGCTAGAGTTACTTCGTTGGTGTAGCGTGACAAACGATTCCATGGTGGTGCTTATCGCAAGACCGAAAAGCACATGAGCAAGTCACTCGCGCGAGCGGCTGTACAACCACCGAAAAACGAGGCGCTAAACGTGACCTCTCTACCTTAGCCTTAATCTCAAGTTCCTTCAATGCCCCACATGACTCAAGGCCAAGAAATACCAACCCCACCACGAGACGCACAACGTGTGCGTGCGCAGGAACAGCCTCCTTGCCTATCGTATGTCTCCACGATGTCCTGGAGCTGGTCCGGGTTCACGCGGTAGTACAGGGGGTGGATCATGATCCCGTTCTCGACAAACAGGTGAAGTTATTTCATCGGCCACTTTTTCGTGAGGAACGGCCGAGACAGAACCACGACTCCCTGATCTGCAGTCGCGGCGGAACTGGTCATCTCGTCCTCTGCAGGGGTTCCCACCGCCATGTCCTCGTCGAAGAACGACGCGACGTTGGCCCCTGCTATCGCGTCCTGGAGGGACCTGGCGAACGGTTTGTCCTCGCCGGCGTGGCTCACGAAGGTCAGCCGGCGACGCGGCTCCGATGACTCGGCCTTATCGTGCTCGTCCGTGGACTGGTACACCCCGGAATTGCCCAAACCACGGTTCATGTCGGTAGGCACTGGACACGCAGCGAAACAGGAGTGTCGTGGCACGGACGATTGGAGTGAGCTACAACAGTACGTAGGTTTTCGTTGGTGAGGTATCAGGGTGGAGCGCCGAATCACGGATTACGCATTCCACGTCACGAGACGATTGAGCACTTAATACGTAGACCGATCAAGAAAATAAATTAAATACGACGGGAAATTAAATCCAAGATTTCTCCCTTTACGATATATTTTGAATCAGGGTATCCTGCAGCATGAAGGCAAAATTCACGGCAGGCGCAGCGAAGTACACTCGAAGCTATACTCAGGTGTGACCTCCCGGAGATGGATTACTTCGACCCCGGGATGGGGGGAGATGCCATGAAGGGAGGGGTTTCCGATTTTTTGTATCGGGTCGTAGGTACCAGGTACCGTATCGCACAGCAGTGGGACATCCGTACACACGCACTTGGCACAGCAGTAGGTACTGGCACGTACGTACAGCAAGCAGGTACAGCAGCGGCACTTACAGCAGTAGAAAGTATAGGTGCCGATACGTGCGTGCAGCAAAAGGTACACCAGCAGTACAGCAGTAGTTAAGTACGGTACGGGGGCATGGACGAAGTTTCAGAAAATATTTGAGGCGCTCCTTCCGTGGAGTTTTCGTTTCTTCTATTAGTATTGATGCTTGAGGCTCAACTTTGTTCCTGTGTCCCTGGAGCCTCCACTGGCCGGTTGTTGGCTGGGTGGCTGGGTGGGTGGGTGGTTTGTTGGTGATCGGTAG
>JAYJMJ010000599.1:1338092-1357915 GCA_036873875.1 Laminaria ephemera | reverse complement strand
GGGGGTGGTGGTGGCTGGATAAACTAATTGCTAGATAAACACAGCTGATTTCGTTGGAGTTGCGGGGTTAGGTCCACCATCGCCATCGGGCGCTATTGAGGCTGTTTTGGATTCCGCAGGGTTCAAGGTTAGCTAACGAAACCGCGTTGGATCACGTGCGGGAGTAATAACACTACTGCAAACACGAAGAACATTGATCCCCCGTTGACATGCTACAGAATTCGCTCGTAACAACTAATGAATCGAGTGCCGTACAAGTACGACGCTGCCGTTGCCCCTCCTTTCACTCACTCGCTGTTGGAGGTCCCGCCGCCGCCACATCCGTGGAGGGAGCCTCTCCCACAGCGAGTCTAGCTGCTGTCGGTGTGCCTCGGACCCGGGCGGCCTTGGTGTGCTGGAATCGTGGGAAAAGGGAAGTAGGAGGAAATGCCACCTTTAGAAAGAGGCCATGATTTGGCGTTTCCCGCATATGTCAAGGACAAGATTTCCCGTGCGGCGACCACCAAGGAATTTGAGCATGCAATATTACGTTAGCGTTGACGCAGCTATAAGGATCAGCTGGATGCTTTCAAATCGCTTCGGGAGCTGGGGCAGCAAAAACAAAACACCAGGAGCGGGGAGGAGTAAATTGACACGGTACCGCTTATCTACAAACAGTAGCTGGCAAAGAAGTCAGCACGCCACTGGCAAGAGACCACCCAACACATGCACCAGAAATGCTATCAAAACAAACCCATCAAAATGCACTCGTTCTATTGAAAGTAAGCCACACTTTGGGGGGCCGGGAGCAGAAAGGTCTAAGTCGGTACGGCCAGCAACGATCCGTGAGGTGTTCTCGATGCAACCCCTTCTCTATCGTGACGCAATCCCGATAAGGGTACGAGTACGTAGCATTTTTTTGCCAAAACACTTCCGACCGACGGGGCGGGACTCAACTGAGAAACTACACGATATCGTTGGGATACCATTTGTGTTTGACAATGTTCTTAGTTAGTTATACACCTAGGCCATGGGATCGTTCATCTGGTTTTACACTTTCAGCTCTTTCTCAATGTCGGTTTTTGGATAAATATTGTAGGTCCTTAGACCAAGTCAGGAGAGTCGGAAAAAAAAATTGTACCCCTACCATAGCATGGCGCTATTCCAAGTCTTCTCCGTCGTGACGCATTCCTCGTGAAAATTCAGCTGCGGGCACAAAGGCTATTTTTTTTATATCCTCCGGTGGACGAGAAAAACCAGGGCTGTTGAGTTGGCAGACTATAAGTCACCGACTAGATATTACCTGGTAGTTGGCTAGGTATTACGGTTAGTTCCTTGCGCTAATTTGGCGGAGTTCTGCGTCTTTGTATCTGACTGGCGTGTTTGTGTCTCCACGTGTCTTTTACTTATGAAGACTAAGTCAGTTAATTGGCGTACTGCGCCACCCAACGTATAACTAGCCGTGAAACCCAGCCAACTCTTAGTACTAGTAAAAACGAAGCGATGCAAAGGCTCACCTTCCCAGAGCCCCCGGCCCCGGGTGTCCCAGGTATGCGTCTTGCCGGCGAGGAGGCGTTTTTGAGAGTGCGGTTCTCCGCCTCTAGACGGCTGGTACTGTCTTGGAGATCTTCCAAGGCTTCCGTCATGAACTTGTTCTCCTGCTCAAGTTTGCTGCTGGTGCCTTGCAGCACCAATATCTGCCAGAAAAAGGAGGTGGGCATGAGAATCAAGACGTTTAAGAAACGTATAAACTTGTTATCTCGCTAAAGTTTGCTGCTGTTGCCTGGCAGAACCAATATCTGCCAGAAACGAGGTGGGCATGAGAATCAAGACGCCGAAGAAACCTAAAAACTTGCCATCTCGCTCAAGTTTGCTGTTGTTGCCTCGCAGAACCATTGTCTGCCAGAGAGGTGGGAGTGAGAATGAAGACGTTGAAGAAAGGTCACTGGCGACAACCTTTCTCTCGCGCGGCGGAATCGAACTCATCCCACAGCGTCACTCTACATCCGCTGGTATTTAAGGTCGTGCACACAGGATAGGCCACGCAGACGTCCTTCGTGCGTGCATCCTCGAACTCATATGATATGATGTTGAACCCTTCTAGAACTCCACCCCCGATTTAGGGATAGACTGCTTGAAAAAAAAGTGGAACAAAATCTGCAGTAGTATAAGGGTTAAGTGTGCTTGTACGTAGGTCCAGCTACGATGAGCGACGCTTCCAGAAGCACGCCGACACGCGTTGCACGACAATCAGAGCACGCGATATGCATCCGTTGTCTCTAGGCTTGTATCCATTATGCTAATAATACCAATTCTTTTGGCATAATTGGGCGTTTTTAAGAGCATAAATTGACATATTTGGGGGGGTTTTCGAGCATAACGAGCACAATTAGGGGGAAACATGGCAGCATATCTTTCTTATGCTCCTTATCCAGCAGAAAATGTTAAACTTAGGGAAAAAGAGAAGAATGAATCAAAACCCTTTAACCCCTCCAAAATTGATCCCACACAAGTTCCAGGTAGCTTGTTCCCAAAAACGTGGGTGCAGTGCTATAGGTGGGCACCTGGTTTTGAAGATCTGTCGATACGACCTGCGACGCTTCCGCTTTTTCGAGGAGGACTTCCAGCTGCTCCCTCTTCGATGTTGCCGCGGTAACTTCCTTGCTTCTTGATGCAAGCTCGACCGTCTGCAACCGGGGGAAAATATAGCACGAGCCCTTAATATTATTATTGAAAAACAGTTGTGATGCGGTCGGGTACCAAATGCTGAACATGACAAGAAAAACGTTTGTGTGCACGGACAACAAATGCTGGCTAAGTCAAGGTCTCGGGGCGAAGTTGACACGAGCCATTATGATTGAAAAACAGTTATGATGTAGTTGGGTACTACAAGCTGGATACGTCAAGGTCCCGACAAAATTAAAATTGACAGTTACACATCTGGGTACGAAGAGTTTCTTGGAACAAGGTCAAACGTCTGCGATCGGGGGCGAAGTTGGCAAGGGCCATTACGATTGAAAAACAGATATGAAGTATACCATATGCTGGATAAACCAAGGTCCCGGGCAAGGTTGACACGGGCGATTAAGATTGAAAAACAGATATGTGGTCGGCTACCAAAAGCTGGATACGGCCAGGTCCCGACAAACTCAAAGTTGACAGTTACACCTCTGGGTACGAAGAGCTTATTGAAGCAAGCTCAATGGTCTGCGACCGGGGGCCAAGTTGACACGGGCCATTGTGTTTGAAAAACAGATATGTGGTCAGGGTATGATACCACACGCTGGATAAGCCAAGGTCCCGACAAAGTTGAAAGTTTACAGGTATTGATCTGGGTATGAACACCTTTCGGGTCCGCACCACCAGCTTCGTCTGGAGGTGTATCTTAACACATACCTCGAAGTATCGTGCCAAAGGATAAAATACAGTAGTGGTCCCTCTGTAGTGCCGGTGTGTGCCAGCCGGAAATGCCGGCACTATAGAGGCAACTGGCACTACTTAACCGGCGCTATAGAGGGACATACCAGTAAGAAGTACCTACAGCCGTTGTCTAACATAGTGCTCACCAAGTCAGCGACCTGAGCCCTAGAAGTTTCCAACTCTGGCTTAAGATCCATCGCCTCCTTCAACGACGCCCGCACGCTCTCCGCTCTGGGGAGGCACGGCGCTTCAATACCGTCGCCTCCGCCGCCGCTGCGAGACCCACCCGGACTGCGGCTTGCACCCCTCACCAACCAAGGTGCCACAGCGTGCCACATAGCTCTAGGACAAAGAGCCGGCTTACATCCTGCCTCTTGGTCGACTGCGCCGACGAGAGGCGACCGCAGCAGCTCCTTCGCCGTTAGCCGCAAAGACACAACCTTCCACGTTGCAGTTTCAAGTTACAGTTGACGGGTTCGGAGTCACTCAACGACCAACATCAACATGTCAGTATTCAATTTTGGCAGTGTGATTAATAACGTCGTCGTTTTTTTAAGGCGCCAAATTAAGTCACTATTCTTACGACTCGAAATAAACTAATTGGCCGTGATTCATGACGTCACCTTTTGTTTTTGAGGCAACATTTTTATTTTATTTTCTAAGTTGGTTTGTTTGAGGGAAACCTGCGGACAGGAAACACCCTTCGCTTACCACGATCAAAAACGGTGCATACTCTTCGCGCAGCGTTAGAGATGGAAACGAGAGTACTAACCATCTTAACCCTTTCAGTACTGCACCCAAATTTTTGGGGACAAACTACTTGGAATTAGTGTGGGACATTTTTTGCAGTTCTAAAAGGTTTGACACCAGACCTATCCGCCTCTGTATTTACCTGTTCGGCGAGCTCCAACGCAGTTGGGGCGGTTTTCTGCGTGTCCTTGGCGTGGGTAGAAATCTTGGCCGAGAGATCCTTAACCCCTGCCAACGAAGGTGTGTGTACATTAGCAGCAGCAGCATCAGGGATGTTCAGGTGTGGCTCGACGGAAGGGGGAAGCACGTGAACGAATCGCAAGGCATGAGCACACATTGGACTTCCCTCCGACGATAGCACCCCCTTCCTTGCACGGCCACAATCAATACTTCGTATACATACTGAGTATGATATTCATAGAAACCTCAAACGTATAGATAACACGCGCCATTTGCGTTGTACTGTGATTGTTCCATTGCGCTGGAACTGTAGGTGGCAGCAACAAGCCATAAACTAAGGGTTAGGGTTAGGGGAGCGACCAAATGTGCTTCTTACCAGATGCCAGTTGCTCTAGCTTGTCGCACCAGCTGGCGCCGCCGACATTAGAAACGCTCCTGAGGGCCTACGTTTTCACAAGGGAAGAGTGGAAGGTCAGACTACAGCATACCCGTACAGTACCATTGTAGCACGCTGGCCAATAAACGCATAAATCAAGATGCCCCAGCTGTCTTCCGAATGCTTCCGCTGCAAGGAAAGAAATCTCCGTGCGATACGGGATGCGATAGAGGGTGGCGATAGAGTAAAATCGAGAGCGTTCGGAGGCGGTCGACCTTGGTCATACTCGTCTCATCGCACTATCAACCCTTTTGGGAATTGATTATAGCATAGCGACCAAAAGAACGACGAGTGCGATATTACCAAGCGTCTAGGAAATACACGAGTGTCAGCATATTGCGCGCGTTTCGTATAGCTCCCTTTGTTGTGCTTCGGAAAAATCCCCTACCGCAGCAGCCCGGGCTGTTCGTGTCCTGTCTGTTCGTGTGGCCGATGCTAATATCGTCATTTGTTTTAACCCTTTTTCCACCCTTAGTCCCTAAGGGGTTAATAAAAGGCAAGTTACACTCACCGTCAGATCGCTCCACAGTCCGCGTGTCGTTTGCCAGAGCACAGCCTGTCCGTCCTCGCGCGCGCTGAGATTTGCGATGGAAATTCGTGAATCATGCGTATCCTGCAAATAAAACCGAGGACAAACGTCATTTCGACGTGTGCTTGAGATGGGCAAACGAGTATGAGTACTGCTCAAACAGTCAACACTTTCGACAGAGACAAAACAGCAGCAGCACACGCTTCCCAGAGACTCAGTCAGGCGGATTCCTTCCCATCGCCAATGCCTAGCTCCATGTTCACGGGCGAAGACAGTCACATATAAGGCGACTGGCTACAGTATTAACAGTGGCACGCGAAAAGCACGCCCCACAACTCACCCGCAAGACCGCACCCGTTACCGCGAGAACAGCACGCCTGGCGCAAATCAAGCAATCCTGAAAGGCTGCCACGGCCGCGGCGATGCTCCCGTTACTGCCCTCGCTCCCTTCGCGTCCTTGAACAATGTCAATAGTGTCAGTTGAACCATCACCCGCCGTGGCGGCTGAAGCTATGGCCGCGGAACGACGCATACCGATACTCTTGGCAGTTGCAGACAGAACGGAGACGGTGCTGGCACACCCCGCAGGGGGAAGTCCGCCCTCGTCCTGCCGTGGTTGGATTTAAACGCACGGAATCGTGTGCGGCAGCAAAAAAATAATAACCTTGGTATTCGTGCGTAACTCACCAGCAGAGCGAAGGCAAATACTGCTGGATGTGAAACGACGTGTTCGACGAAATTTGCTGCTTCACC
Organism: Laminaria ephemera; assembly: GCA_036873875.1. Lineage (NCBI taxonomy): Eukaryota > Phaeophyceae > Laminariales > Laminariaceae > Laminaria > Laminaria ephemera. The sequence goes on along the minus strand of JAYJMJ010000599.1, from coordinate 1,351,868 downwards.
CTTTTAGCACTGCACTCCGGATATGGGGGCAATACACCTGGGATTAGACTAGGACACTCTTAGGAGTTGGGAAAGGGGTACGTGCATCGTCAGACCGAGCGCACGTGCTTCCGCACTCTGCAGAGCAGGCCACGTCAGCGGCCCGCTACCGCCTCGCGGTTCTGACCCCAATCATGAGAGGGAGGGTTCACGTACACCAGAGAGAGCTGAAAAAGAAAAACACGTTAGCCCCGGCTTTCTAGGCAGACCCGTCTTTTTGGGCGCATCAAGGCCTAATTTGGTGTCCTAGTGTATACTATATATTTTTGTGTCCTAGTGTAAGATGGATTCTGACCTGAGTTACTCCCAAGAGATCGTCCACAAGTCCCTCTGCCTCGGTAACCGAAGAAGCAACCTCCGCGTTCACAGCTAAAACCAAGTCGGGAGACAAGTTGGAATCGAACAATCTAGTGTAACATGAATTCTGACCTAAATGACTACCAAGAGGGTCATCCGAATAATCTAGTGTAACATGTATTCTGATCAGAATGATTCCCAAGAGAGTCATGCAAACAATCTATTAATAGCATAAGATAGATTATGACCTGAATTACTCCCAAAAGACCGTCTACGAGTCCCTCCGCCTCGGTAACCGAAGAAGCAACTTCCGCGCTGACAGCTAAGACCGCCTCGGGAGACATCTTGCTGCCGGCGACCAAGACAGTGGAATCCAGCACTGCGAGCGCCTCCCCTACGGTCTGCGCAATGGGCAATGACTGTTCAGTCTCCAGGGCTAGACGCGAGCAGTCTTCCATCACGGCCGCGCGATCCAGCGTCGGGTCGGGCTGCACTTCTTCTCCTTCATCGCCCGACAGATTGGCAGGCTGCGACACGGCACCATTGGCGCAGAATACGTTGGCGTGGAAACGTTTTAACTCAGATGCGGGGTACAAGATGGGAAAGCGAATTACGAATGATCGAGACACATGGAAGTGGCGATACGACAGGAGCAATGACCTTAACCCTTGTGGGACCACTGTAAAAACAAGTCATTAAGACAATCCAAATGTGCGGGCTTTTTTAACCGTCTATTAATAGTGTGAGCGCGCAACAGGACGAAGAGTATCATGCTGCGCGCATGTCGTACAACTCCTTGGATTGTATTGCAGTTCGGAACGTCAACAACCACCCCCCAAGCCAGCAGTGGCATTCCTTTGCTTCGTATGGTCGATGCTGTAATCATCAATTTGTTCCGTCAACGTTTCCCTCGGGAGTCCCAAGAGGGTTAATGGCGTAATACGTCTATGTTCTTAACATATACCTAAGACGATGCTGGGTTGTCTTACCGCTGTGGCGAGGGCGTCGACGAACTCTATCGCGGGGAGCTCGATGATCTCGAGGGCAAGGCAAGCTTTCCTTACCAACCTGCACAAGCTCAAGTCTGCATCGGTGTACCTGCAAGTTTGAGGGGCAGCGATAGCGATTGCTTCTTCAGACCAAGCGTGGAGCTGGTCCGCGCAGCCATGACCAGCGCGGCTGCGTAATTAGTATGTACTTCCGAAGTATACCTGCAATGTTGCTTGTTCGAGCCCACACCTGACGTATCAGGTATTCCATAAGGCAACATTTCACGCTTTATTTGCGCAGAAGGCTTGCTTAATTGGCAGAACAACGTACCCTTCCTTCACCCAAACAAGTATACGCTACACGCGCCACATTGCGAGTAGAGCCCATGAAGTAATACAAATCAAGCATACTTTGTACGTAGTACATACCTGGTACGAAACAAAAAAAAACGTCTTCAAAATGGCAGAGACAAGAGAAAAGCCCTTTATACCGTTACCGCCCACACGACTATTACTAAACAGTATCGTCAAATACAAACCACCTAAAGCCGGCGAAGTCTATGGAGGAGTAAGTACTCGGTCGGCTTCGCTGCAAAATATGTCAGCATCGTTACCGCACCCGTCTATTCAGCCACCACCACCTGGGAAAATGCTCTGCATTTATCGAAATACCTCACTTTTACTTTCCAGCTTCTGGACAAGCCGTGGCCACAGGTGTCACCCCTTCACCCCGCCGGTACGCGCCTTCATTTTCATCGCGGAGAGGGTTAATTATCCCCACCGCTCGTCAATTTTCATCTCATACTGCTATCCCACGCTCTCGCGCTTTCGGCGACGGAAGAAGCCTCACAAAAAAGTCCTGTACAAATTCCAGCGCAACTGCCAGCAAGAATGACAGTCTACCGCTGACCCAAAGTTAAACTCGCTACAGCCGTACCACCGCCGTACAATGTGTCTCACCTTAACTCCGTCTCCGCCAATGCCAGCGATCCAGGAATAAGCATGGACAAGCGAGAGGACCGAGCTTGCGCGTCGAGGAGACCGACCTGAAGTAGTCGCTCCGACAGCTTCGCTCTGCGACAGCAACATCCGATCGAGCGCGAAAAGAAAGGTTGTGAGCAATTACTATAAATGCTACACTATCAACAGTATACCCAGGCTTCTGTTAGCTCCTTTTGAGTTGTGAAACACAAAATACCTGAATGAGGTAATGACGATAACTTGCATGGACGTTCCTTAAGTATGCCCCTGCAAAAAAACAAAAACTACAGCAGTCAGACCAGGGCAAGTCTATGATACAGCAGGATGGTCGCTCCGGCTCCCGAGGCATTGCAGCCTGCCTTCGCGTCGGTGGGCTTGTAAGCCTGTGAAAATAGCACTGCTATAGCTGTAGGGTGCTAGGATACCTAGTATTTACATTTACTGCTGTCGAAATCGAACGCGTTTGCTCATATAGTCGATGCGCCTACTATGTGTTAGATGCTACAGTAAATGCTTGTCTTAGAATTTTATATACTACAGTACTTGTATAAACTATTTACTGAGATAGCCTCACCTCCTGGTCTCGGTGGCCATCCTTTGCATGGAGGCTTTCTGCGTGAGCAGTGTTCGTTTCTCCGCGTGCGCGGCGGCCGAGCTGTCGACGTCTGTGCTCGACGCCGTAGCCAGCTCATCCCGGGAGGACTTGAGCTGTTCCGCGTATTCCCTGTCGTTTGAACACCGAGTGCACACCACGCCAAAGGTATCATACGCAAGCACAGATTAAGCCGTATACTTGGGCGTAAGATGTGTTCTCCATACAGCTGTACTGCCGCGATATTCCCAAGAGTTTATGGGTATGAAGATGTACCCTTTTATGGGTATGAAGATGTACCCTTTTAACCCCTTTGGGACTTGAGAGGGAATTCCTTGCCGTTTGTAGACGAAGCGCATACCACGTCAAAGGTGTATATGCCAACAATGCGCAAGCACAGATGGAGCCTATACTTGGGGGTATGATTTGTACTCCGCACTTTAATGCCGCGACCACCCCAAGAAATGAGAGGTATCAACACGTATATACTCTAAATATTCACCCTTTTATACTTGATATTGATTACCTGGTATAGTATAGAGGGGACAAGAGATGACGATTACAGCATCGGCCATAGCAAAAAACGCGGGCTGCAGTTAGGAAATTATGCTTTTAGTGTCCCAACAGTAAAGCAAGGAGTTGTGCCACGCGCATGCCACACGGTGCACTACTCATAATGCTGCGAGCTCGCAATAGACGGTTGATAACACCGGCCTTCTCCTTCGTTTGGTAGCTCTAACTATAGGGTTAGGGTTAGGGTTAGGGTTAACCCCTTTAGCACTGCACTCCCATGATGGACAAACAAACACGTAAACATTGACTACAAACAGGATCATTTCAAGACTTGGGAAAGGGTTAATAAAACTCTCAAGCACTGCCATAGGGAACGCTACAATATCCAGACATCCTCTACGGCCGACCTTGACGACTGTCTGTCTGGTGATGAGGATGATGATGATGGTGAAGATGACCATGATGATGATGGTGATGATGAAGATGACGATTATGATGATGATGATGATGATGATGATGATAACGGTGTTCTCACATCAGCTCATTTCCCTGAAATCTAGCCTGTAGTCACTCTAAAGGCTGAGGAAGCATCCCGACGGAAGAAACAAACAAGTACAAAATAGCACGTGCGCCGCAGTACCAATACGCAAAGGGAACGGCACTACAGCACAGCACAGCTAATAAAAAACAGGGTAATAAGAAAGGCAGGGTGAGAATAGCAACAAAATAAAAAATAAATCCCGGAGCCGTTACACTGAAGTTTGCGTAGAACGCACCCTCTCCTCTCTCCCAAAAAGAAACCCAGCATGGGATAGTGTTTCTGTTTCTCATTGGGTGTCCTGTATGTATGTTTATGCATTGACCACGAGGAGTTATGATACAATCCTTACCTGAAGCGATCGATGGTTTGTTTGGTGTCGTTGAGCTCCCTGATGACAGATGAAAGTGCGAGCTTCTGGTTGTGCAAGCTCACTTCACCTCCCGTTAGCTTGCGCTGCAGGTCGGGGCAAACGGCACAAGCACACAAGGACACACACAAGGACACAAGCCATGAGCCACCATGCAGGATAGGATACATTTTACTGTAAAAAATCGCCATCAATAGGATGAGATTGGATATCAGGTACAGCAGTACCGATGTGTCGAGTACACAATCACATGCGCTGAAAAAAGACGCCTGCGCTCGGGTTGACAGTGGTCCAAGCCGGCAAGGCACGTTGAATCATAATTTCGCCAACAACCTAACCCTAACCCTAACTCTAGGACGGGATGGATACTACTACTTGCCACGTACCATTGGGTACAACGATATCAACGCACTACGTACACCATCGCATGCGCAGAGAAAAAGGACGCTCGCGCTTGGGTCGACAGCGGAAGAGTTCGGCAAGGTACGCTAACCCTTTCAGTGCTGCACACAGTATCCCACACTAACTTAAAAGTAGTTTGTCCCAAAAAACGTGGGTGCAGTACTAACGGGGTTAACTAACATCACGATTAGTAACAAATACTGATGGTATTGGCTTGTGGCGTTTAGTGGGTACCTGCAGCTCTTGGTAGTAACATAAGCATACTGATAGTATTGGTTGGTGTTTAGTCGGTACCAGCAGCTCTTGCTAGCAATATAGACAAGGTACCTGCAACTCTTGAATCTCTTCCGCCTGCTCCATTTCGAGCTCCTCGGACAGTTCCACAGACGACTCTAGGTCAGCAATGATTGCCTCCAGCTCGCCGCATTTTTCGCCAAGCTCTAAGTTTTTCGTGGTAAGCGCCTCCACCATCTCCTCGTAGGCTTTGCTCTCGTCAAGCTGTGACAGGACATTAACACACAAGAACAGCAAAACCCATCATCAAGGAAGGTTAAGATTATCGTCAAGCTAGGCGTAAACACACAGAAAGGAGAGTACAACCCAACATGAAGGAAGAGTAACGCTCACGTCAAAAGCTAGGGCAGGGCATAAACACACGGCACGAACAGCAAAACCCATTAGCAAGGAAGGTTAAGGTTCACGACTTGGCGTGTATTCAAGCGGGACCGCAACATCACTTCGCACGGGACGCACGTCACGATATTGCACGCACATATCGGCACACCGTCTTGAATATCTTTGATTTCGCAACTCAGCAACAGTATGCTTGTTACACGTTAATTATCTTCAACGTGCTGACCCTTTTACTACCGCAAAAAATATCCTACTCTAATTTCAAGTAGTTGTCCCCAAACGCTGGTGCAGTTCCAAACGAGTTAAAGCGCACGCGTGTATTCGCGAAAGCGATTACATTACTGTATTTGCCTGTACCATTGCGATGCAGCAATCAACCACAAGTGTATCGCGACCGACCGACCGACCGACCTGTTCCATGAGCTCCTCGATCTCCTTTGCCTTGCTTTCTTTCCAGGAACGAAGCTTGTCGACCTCTTCGTTTAGCGTAGCGTTCAACGCCACGTCCTTTTGCAACGCTCGAATCGCCTTAGTCAGCTGTTACAACAACAACAACGGGGTACACAACATGTGTCACATGCATGGGGTAAGAACAAAATGAGTGCGATCCTTGCCATCACCACCAGCGCGCTGCCTTGGGTAAACTAAACTAAGCAAACTAAACAAACCTGGCGCTTCATACCCGCACACCTATGAAAAACGCATCACTATCACTACTAACTCTTTTACTGCTGCAAAAATTATCCCACACTAATTTCAAGTAATTTGTCCCCCAAAACGTGGGTGCAGTCCAAAAGGGGTTAGTAGGACCTCTGCACGCACCGGCACAGAGCTCATGGTTCGTTCGCAACTGGCAGCTACTGCTGTAGTCTAGAGCCGTACCGGGGCGTAAACGGGGAAATAACCGGGGTATATATAGTCGTTTGTGCATCAACGGAGTTTCCTGACGAACGTGGGCACCGCAACCCCTCTAGTACTGCACCCACGTTTTTTGGGGAGAACCACTTGAAATTAGTGTGGGATAATTTTTGCAGTTCTAAAAGGGTTAACCCCTTTAGCGTCCAACACTACGCCAGGTGCGGTCTTGACAACCGTTTAGTGGGAGCGCGCAGCAGTACGACTAGTACCATGCTGCACGCATGTCGGAGATCGTCTTAAACTGTAGCTCAGGTACGTCCTCTAACTCAGCAGTAGTATTGCATTGCTTCGTGCGGCCGATGCTGTAATCGTGACATTTTTTCGATGTTTTTTCCCAATGAAGTCTCGAAGTGTACAAGTAGACTATTTACAGTGTTCTTACATCGGTCTTCTCCGCGATGCTGCGGGTGTGCAGCCGCTTGAGTCCCTCCTTGAGCTGCATGTTTTGCTCTGCCAGCAGCTTCACGTTCACGCCACCATCGCCACCGGCGCCTCCCGCAGCGCTAAGGGAAACCACAAAACATATGCGGCGGGCAAAAACAATATGTTCGGTAAGCTACTCCTCTTATTCAAGAAATGCAAAATGGACTGCACATATGCGGCGGGGGCAAAAAAGGTATGTTCGGTGCGCCACGCCTTCTATTCAACAAATGAAAAATGGACTGCGTCCATCCACAATGGCAAAACGGCCTGAAAAAAAACGTTCCTTGTACACGTGTGTCATTGGTACATAATTCCAGTCGAAGGTACTGTATGAGAGTTTCTAATTTTGACCGCACCAACAAAAGGGACCCCTTTCGAGATGAAATGTGTGAAAGCATCCGCCGACCAACAACGCACACAAGTTGACGACAGTTACACGTGTCATATCCTGCTGCAAGAGTTCCTAGCGACAGCTGTACATACCAGCACTATCTAAGAGCATCGTACCTCAAAGCTCGGGCCGCGGCTTCGTTCTCCTTGGCGCTAAGCTGAGCATGCTCCATGTCCAGTTTTGTCGAGGCTAGTTCTCCCACTAGCTCATCCGTTCTCTCCTGCATTTGGGAGCATTCATCGCACGTTGAGTTCGCAATTCGTCATGAATACCAGGAGTGACAAAGACGAGTCCGGACAACTAGTAGTGCAGTCTCAACCCACGACACCTTCGGTGCACCACTAGCTAATCCAATACCTCCTGCATTTTGGAGCATTCGTCGCACGTTCAAATCGTATTCCACCATGATTATCAGGCGTATCAATGACGTGGCCCGACCACAACTACTGCACAACCTCAACCGACGATACGTTCGGTACAAGACACCGCTAGAAATCAAAAGGCGGCTGAACATATTTCCACACGCGCAGCAAAACGAAACCGCAACTTTCGCTCGTTTCTGACAACAAACAACAATAACACGGGCAACAACAATAACAACACCAACAACACTAACACCAACACCAACACCAACACCAACACCAACAACACCAACACCAACACCAACAACAACACAACAACAGCAACAATAGCAACAATCACAACCACAATAACAACAACACCAGCAAACACCAGCGCCAACACCAACACCAACGACACTAACAAACACCAGCGCCAACACCACCAACAACACCAACAACAACAACAACGCCAACACCAACACCAACAAACACAACAACAACTGCACGCGCACGCTGACGGCCAACCAGCTTGCCTGCAATTCTTCATTTTCTAGCGCGAGTTGCTCCTTGTCCAGGGTGAGGGCTTCACAAGCGTCCGTAAGCTCAGAGATCTGTAGCAATACCGTGGAGAACAGCGCAGTGAAGTGTAGCAGTGTAGTGCAGTGTTAGTGCAGTGCAGTGTGGTGCAGTGTACGTAGCAGTGTAGTGCATTGTAGCGTAGTGTAGTGCAGTGCAGTTTAGAGCATTGTAGTGCAGTGTAACACAGTGCAGTGTGGTGTTGTGTAGTGCAGTGCGGTGTAGTGCAGCTTAATGTGAGGGAATGCACCCACACAAGGTGAGCACGAAGTGATTTTCGAAAAGCAAGGCAAAGTATAGAGTCGAGAAGTGAACAACAATCGTAACATCACAATCTGAGCATATTTTAGTATCAGGGAAAGCACAGCAGACGCCATATTGGGCGTGGCTCGCCGCTTAAGACCTACAAGTCTGATCTTAAACGTAAGGGACCTTTGTACCTTTTGCGGCATATCCAATGGTCAAATACACACGATATACCAGTCTGATCCCGCAACTCAAACACGATGGCACAACTCTCAAAGAAGATGATGGCTACTAAAAACATCATGAGGACTATAAAGATGATATTTACCAGGTATGTACATGCAAGGCCTCCCAACAGCGCGTAAGTACTAAGCGGCGATACCACAAAGTCGATAAATCTACTGTGTCACGTGGTGTACCGCGAGTTCGTCTGGGTGCTTCCCTTCGTATTGGAAAACATGCTTCGCCCGGTTTTCTGCTTTTGGAGACGTGTCCCCGCGGGCGGGGAGACGGACACGGCATCATGTACAAAGAGAAAATTCTCTAAAACATGTGACGCACCGGTACAAAATAATCGCGCCCTTAACCCTGCACTCCCGTCATGGGGAAAAAAACACTTGGGAACTAGACTATTAGTAAAGGTCATTTCAGGAGTTGGAAAAAGGGTTGACAGTGCTGCACTCTCCCTCGGTATCCGGCATAAAGCGGCCTATTAAGACAGCATAAAATCCACTACGTTAATTCATCACGCTGGCAGTCAATTTACATTGCGCCGACTGGAGGCAGTCGCAAAGAATACTGTTAGAAATAGGGGAAAATAAAAATCTGACAAATTCCGTACCTGTGATTCCATTTCTGCCTCCCTTCTTCCTGCTGCAGCTCCCGCTGCCTTCTCTTTGGCCAGCGCAGATAGCTGAAACACGGTCAGGATTGCACAGAAGCACGATCACATAACATACAGTAAGCTCTCCCTAGATATTTGCGCAGCAGGACATTCGTAACCAAGGTGAAAGTGGTGGTCTCCCTATAGTGCTGGTATGTGCTAGCCAACAATACCGGCAGTATACCGGACACCGGCACTATTGGGTATAGTACCGATACTGGTACTACTATAGCGGGTTCCAGTCGTGCTATCATAAGCGATTTCACCGGCACTATACCGGCAATAGGCACTATTCAACCGGCACTATAGGGAGACCCTCATTGCATGTCTCACCTTGAGGCGTTGTTCCGATAAGGTATGCTCGGACTTTGTCACCAGGAACGCCAGCTTTCCCTCTACATCCCGGCAATAAGCCTCGCTCGCATCCAGTTTCTCTGCGGTCTCGGCCAGCCGTGCGCGTGCCTCTTCCGCCTCACTGACAGTGCAAGGATAGCATGAATGGTAGATACACATCATACAGTAGGATAATCAGATACATGGAGTAGTATCGTTGGATACATCGAGTAGCATCATTAGGTACATAAGAGTAGCATAATCAGATACACAGAGCAGTATCATCAGACCTCCCGAAAGCTACTCGGCAAACGCTACCCTACAGGAGTGGATGTTTTGATTGCCGGCTCCTTGTGTCGACGCGGACAAGAGCCTAACCCTGTCCTCTCCACTACCCTTGCCGAAAAGAGTACCAGTGTCTCCGATAGAACAACAAACCTAAGCCTTACATTTACATCATCCAGCTAGAACAATAAAACCTAAACCTCACATCATCCCATGGCAAGAAACAACAACAACGCAAAGAAGGGTGACCCCGAAACTGCGGTATCACCTTGCTTATGCGACAGAACAACAAACCTCACACCATATCATGGCAACAGACAATGCACAGAGGGGCGACCCCGCAACTGAGCTATCACCTTACTTATCCGACAGAATAACAAACCTCAAATCATCCCACGCCAACACACAACGCAAACAACGGTGACGCCGCAACCAAGAGATCACCTTGCTGCTTCCGTAGCCCTCGCACGAAGCGCATCCACCTCGCCGTCCGTGGCTTGCTTGTCGACAGATCGCTCGATCGACCGCGAGGGCGCCCGCGTTGTCGCGGAAGCAGGGGGGGGCATGCTGCCTGCAGCCTGCACCTGGGGTGGTGATTCCAGCCCAGATCTACGGCGGTCGGCACTCAAGCTCGCGCGTCCGCGAAAGCTTGGGATGCCCGTGGCTCTGGTGGTGGCTGGCGTTTTATCTTGCGATGCAGCGGATGATGCAGCCGATGAGGCCGGGGCCGCGTCACCAAATATTTTTCTAGTCCGGCCATCTCGGCCTGTGTCGGTTTTTTCCGATGCGGTCGGTGGCTTCAGCTCTTGGGAATCGTGTCCGCCGCCCGTAATAGCCTGCAGATGTGATGCCCTCCTGCGATAAGACAAGTCACAGCAGTAAGGAAGAGATCACGATGAGACATGCTACTGCAGGAACACATCACGATGAGACATGTCACAACAGCAAGAGATCGCCATGAGGCACGTCACAGCAGTAAGAGATCGCGATGAGCCACGTCACAGCAGCAGCAATAGATCGCGATTAGACACGTCACAGCAGTAAGAGATCAGTCCTGCGTTGAGACACTACACAACAGTATCATAGGAGGTCAGGAGGCGACGAGAGTCGTGCTACGGTCAAAGCTGCACTTATGAGCCCAAAATAAATCTCACTGATGGGGCTCCTCAAGTGAGGTGCTACCTCATATACTTTGATCCGATGTGTACGCTGCAATTTGTTTTTATAGATACGTAGTCTAGCCCATGGGACTGTGTATCGGGCTTACCCCACATTTTTTCTCAATAAAGTTCTTGGGTGAGATATAGAGCTCACAAGAGGAGTCTCATAAAATGAGGTGGTACCCCTACCGTGGCACGAGTGACGAGCGTTCATCACAATGACGATGGATGTTTCTACAGTATACCATTGATTTCCCAAGAGGAACAACAAACGATCCATTGTCGAGGCTGACCCCAGAGATGATCTATCCACACGAACGGCACCCAAACTTGCGAGTACAGCATCCCAATAAACTCCGTCAAGTTTCGAGATGCCTTCAAGACAGAGGACCACAAGGTGGCCCCCAAAAGTCAAAACGAACGCATCTGGAGCATGCAGGCATGCGTTCTGTTCGCCTCCGTGTCAAGGCAGGAAGGGCGGAAAAGGGCGTTATAGCATTACATGTTTGTGCCACTACTTCGGGCGTACTATTACTCCTCCCCCGGGTGGTGCAAGCATTGTCTGCCTGGTCGGTGAAAAACCGACGTGCTCCGACCCGGCATTGTAGGGATGCGAGGGTCCACGGTCTTACAGACTACGGAAATACACGACAAGATTACACACACACCCGTTATGGTCCTACGGACTACGGTCGTGCTTGACAGTGAGTTCGCGCCCGCCCCCCCCTTCCCCCGTGGCAGCCTTCCGGGAACAAAACAAAACCATATATCGTTGTCATTGCTGGGGGCGTATTATTACGCCCCTCCCTCCCCACCCGATGCACATATGAACTTCACCTTTTTTCACTCCCCATGCTACCGCCAGACGCGACCGATGCCGGGCTGCTGGGAACATTCGCAAACCCTTGTAAGGATTCTACGCCAGGAGAACGAGGGCCACCAATGGACAAGCTGGCAGACGCTCGCCGTTGTACCCTCGGAGACGTCTGCACAGCCGCCAAAGTCTCCTTGCGCGCCTAAACAATCCGGCAAGGCCAAAATGATAATGGGTTGAAGATATCCAGTGGGGGGCTCCCAATAGTGCCGGTGGAATAGTGCCACTGCTCTCTATCGTGTCGGTGAAATCGCTTGGCACGACTGGAACTCTCTATAGTAAGGGTTACGGTTAGCCTTTTCCCAATAGTGCCGGTGCCCTGAATAGTGCCGATATATTGGGCTGGTACATGCCGGCACTATTGGGAGCCCCCCAACTGCATATCAAAGCTACACCAAAACAAGGCACCTGCAGACAAACCACGTGTAGAGCCAGTGAGGGTCGCCCTATTCTAGAATGTTTGAGAGATCGCAAGTACAGCAAAGTACAGCAGTATTAACCCCTTTGGGGCTGGAGACGGAAAAAATATCGAAAAAAAATGACGATTACAGCATCGACCACACGAAGCAGCCGGAGGCCGCTTGGGTAGGGGGTGTGTCCGCACTACAATGCAAGGAGCTGCACGACGCGCGCGCAAGCATGCTGACACTTGTACTGCTGCACGCTCTTACTAGGCAGTTGATAAGATCGCACTTCTCGTGTTTTTGGTCGATATGAACAGGCCCCAAAGGGTTAATGGTAGGCGTCAACATAGCAGACATTAACACGCGCGCAGGCTTGCCTTGTTTTTCTCACGAATCGCGGCGAGGCGGGAAGACACTTTTCCCGATCCAGCAGCCCGTGGAGAGGGTACCGAGCCGCTGCGGGCACTCCCGTCCGACGCTGTACTTGCCGTCGAAGAAGAAGCGGCACCTTTGTCAAGTCTTACCTGCGCAGTTTTCATTTTAAAAAAAAAATACACCATAGCTTTGAGATCGAGGATTTCGTCAAAACTCATTTTTGCAAGCTCCGTGTGTCAGTTTATGTTGCCAAGGCAACAAAAAAAGCAGGGCAAACGTAAGTATAGCCTATGTTACCACGGTTGTATGGGACAGTGCTGAATGAGCATGAGCGCCCGCTGAACGTCTGGGATTCACCAGGGACAAGAGCGTACCGTAGAATCCTCTGTAAACGCCCCCTGCGGCGAGCGTTTTCTTTTCAATAAAACGTTGTCCCCGGGGAGAACAAAGAGGTAGAGGGGACTTCGTCAAAAAAGAAAAAAGGCCTCAGGGAGAAAACGCCCCGGGGGTTTCTTCCAAAAAACAGTGTTCTTGGACACATCCGCCACAGATTCGTGTGTAGCTCGCTTCCCCGCCGCCGGAGGTCTGAGGAGGCAAGGCAAGCGGGGCTTAGGATGGCAATCAGTTTGCGCGAGTGAATGCGTGATCACTAGTCGAGAGTCTCGAAACACTGTTTTGGTTCGTGAACACAGAACAAAGGAATGGCGTGAGTTCGTTCTTGTGTGTCTACGGTACTGACATTTACGGGAGTATTCTTACGAAGTGTTTTGCCATGTCGACTGATTGTTTCGGTGTCGCTTTTGTTTTACCTACTAGTTGAGTCTTCCTGTGTCATATTTGACGTTGTGTGCCGGCAGGAAAACCGTGGATGTAATGGCAGGAGAAGTTTGAGTTCATGGAGCGGTTATATAATGAGACAACGAACAACAAACAACGAACAACAAGCAACAACGGGTGCGCACTGCTCATTGCATACAAGTCGCAGTGGGCCGGAATGGAATACCGAAGATATACTTATGTTTTCCCCCCGGGGTGACATCGTTTTTTCGTGCTGTCCCCAGGGGGAAGGCGATTTATTTTTATAATAAAGTTGTCCCCGGGGATACCAAAGAGGTAGGGGGGACTTCGTCAAAAAAAAAAGCTAAGTCCCCCGGGATATAACACAACGTTTCTTTTTCGGCCATGTGGGGGGGGGGGGGGGGGGGACACGAAG
>JAYJMJ010000599.1:1324210-1337992 GCA_036873875.1 Laminaria ephemera | reverse complement strand
TGTTTCGGGAAGTTCTGAGTGTTAGTCAATGATGTTAATTCCTGACTGTTTTTCTGACCGGGTCACTGGGGTTTACAAGGGGATAATTGTATGTATGGTAACAATACGTGTTTTGAGTGATTTGAATTTGGTGTATCATGAAACAAGTCTTTTGGTCGGAAAATTATTTATGGTAAAAATGATATTCTTCTCCATTTCAGTGTTGATGATTTATTGATGGAAATTTGGGAGGCAGACAACTGATTTTGGACTACTTTTGGAATGAAGAATTTTCTGCATTTCATCGGCTAAAATGACGTTGTTATGATGTGGATTTGAGCTTTTAGAATTTAGATGGGCTTTGGAGTGTACCCAGCCGGGAGACAGTTGTCTGATTCTATAGCGAGTTTTGGGACTACTATGCTAGCACACTCGTTTCGACCCTATGTCACCAGCTGATGACCGTTTGATTACCATGGACTGACGTCCCTAGTTATGGCGGCAGAGTGTTGATCAATGTTGGAATTTTCAGATTTTGGATTTTGTTTTTAGGACTTTGGATTTTAGTTTTCGGACTTTGAATTTTGGATTTCGGGTTTTAGGATTTCGGAGTTTGGACTTTGGATTTTGGATCTTAGTTTTTGAAGACTGATTCTGGATTATGTCCCTGGATTGTGATTCCTGGTTTTCGGAGTGACGTTCAGGTACTACGTTACTACAACATTTTTTTCTGCACAGCAGTGCAGGGAGGATGTCGGTTATTGATTGACTTTATTTTTCATTGACTCGTTTATGTTGAGAAAATGATAATATGGTGTCGTTCTGTATCAATTTCAGAGCGGGGAGGCTGTTGATTGTGCTTGCATATGAAACGGATACGACGATAGTTGATGGCACTAGCGAGTTCCAATAGTAGGTTGGCTACATCGTAGCGGGATACTGGGGTGTCGGGATTTGCATTGTGATGGTGCAGCCGAGCCCACTCTACTAGAGCCTCTACTCTACTTTACTTGATAAGAAGACTTTATGAGGGTGGATTAGTCGTAAGACATTATAACACACACGGCTTATGCAAAGGACTCCAAGCCTGTGCATCTCTCCTCCGCTCCACTGGACAAGTCCTGAGCAGAGTTTTAGGTTATGCGAACAGCACTTGTGTTTTTTCTGGATCATTGTTGTTTGTTTACTGCAACGCCTCTAATATCTTGTTTTTCTGCTCTTCTTGGTCGCTTTCGTTCGTTTGCCCTGCCGCTTGTTGTTTCTACTCTGTTTAGTTTTTGTGTCGGTGGTGGACCACGTTGTTGTCGGCCGTCGACGTCTGCGGTGGGGTATTGAAGGGTTTATACTACGTCGTAGATAGCACGGAGAGCATTGCATCAACTAGTGATTATTCGAGTGCGTATTGTTTTTGGTTGATGGTGGATCGAATCATGTCAAGACACAAGACATGGCGTTTTTATCTGTTTTTTTTGTTGGTTTTAGCCTAGGCCTTTCAATTTTTATATTGTCAAGTGCGGTCGCTTTCAGCAATGTGCCAGACCTCTCTGTTGTATGACTAGTTGTTGCACGTTTTGCAAGGCTTTCTTAATATGGTAGAGGCTTTCCGATTTACCTCACACATATGACGAAATACCTACTAGTAGTTACACCCTTTCTGCGTTTTTCGGGACGCCTCGCGCATGTCATGCATCGTACACTTCAACTACCGTGGACGTTGACTCTTAAACTCATGATACGCTCTCTGGATGTCGTGGCGTCAGCGCACGTGCGCAGTCGGCGAATATGCCGGACGACGTTCTTACTGGTGACCTTGGGTCACGTTTTTTGCTCATTTCAAGTTCGCACGCTGCCGTTCGGAGCTGCTGCTGTACCTTTCTGGATGCGTCAATACACAGTACAAAACACCTACCTGGTACTGTAATACCTGGTATGAAACAGGGTAATAAGACAAGTAGGCTGAGATTTATAGAAAATAAGATGTTCGGGAGCGGTTATACTGAAGTTAGTGCAGAACGCCCCCTCTGTCAAATAAGAAACCTGGATAGGTTCAGTTCTCCAGGCTCAGCCTGGAGTCTCCCAGACGGAAACGATGTTTGTGTTCCCGTCGAAGCACATCAAAAGCAGCATAAGGTACATATACTACTTTTAGACTACATTTTACAATGTACTAAGTTTAGACTAGTCAGCGTACAGTAGTAGGTAGGTACGCGCAGTATACAGGAAGGTAAATCAGCAGGCATGTGCAGTAAGTACAGCATCAGTAGGTGCAGTAGATCAATACTGACAGCAGTATTTGGTACCTCGTACAGCAGCAGGTGCAGTATGTACTACGTGTACGTACATCAGTTGATGCACCAGTAGGTTCGGTGCAGTAGGTACGTAGGCACAGCAGCACTTTACTTAGGCACGTACATAGTGGCTCTACGCGATACCAGATATCCACGTACGTACAGTATACTATTCCACTGATTCCACCCTCTCGGGTTGAGTACATGTACATCCTTACCTGTACAGTACCTCTTTACGTCAGAAAAAGTCGAGCCTGGAGACAAGCAACTCAAATGATTCTCGTTCGATTGCCAAACTAACACCAGTAGTTCTATTTCTTATTTGGTGTCCTGTACTGTACTCAAAACGTCGTCTTACCCGTTTATGTTACTCTCTTGTAGGCGTGCGCCAAGCTGCCTTGGGAACGTGATGCAAAAAGCAAAGCAACAAGCACAAAGACACGATCAACAAACATTATTATGTAACGATGTATCGATCACAAACAGATTGTGGGGTGATTGCAATGGGGACATAGATTATCCCTTGCCAGGTTTGCCTATTGATTGATTAGTTCCTCGCTGTCACTCACTTGCGCATTGCTTAGGGATATCATACAAGAAGAACACTTACGTCATCTAATTTCAGGTCGCGAAGCATTATGATCCCGGGGCTGCTCATGTAAGCGTTTCCTTGGACTTTCTTTGAACACCGTTTTCTCTCTCGTTTCAAGCTCTTTGAGGCCTGCCTCGTCCTCAGGCATTGGAAAACGGTAGCAGCTAAGAACGAGTTCCACAAATATGAAAATCATTTCGCGCCACAAGGTTGAATATTACCACACTGGTGGACGGGGCACCCCCCTTTCGTCAGCAGAGTAAAAGGTGGGCAAATGCCGATTTTCCGAGCACCTTTTGGAACGTCAAATGTCACAAAACGTGCGGATTTGCCCACGTTCTGGGGACTTGGCGTGGGTGTTGGTGTTCGAAAAGGTGCTTCCAATGGCTGCCGTTTGAAGTTTGCCGACGTTCTACTATGTCGGCGAAACGGGGGGTCCGGTCTACCCGTGCAGGAATGTGTCGAGCAGCATGACAAAAGGTACCTGAAAAAGAAAGGCCCCAAAACAAAATTCGCCTACTCGAACGGCGAAAAATACCCCCAAGACAATTTTGGGCTATATACTGTACGTAAGGCGAAAAGTATCCCCAAAACCTTTCGCCTGCAGCAAAACAAACCCCTAAAAAAGAAACTGTGGAGGATGGATTACCGCCCTTGCCTAGGCTCCCAAGCACTTGAGGTACAATGCACCCTTTGGGTCGGCTTCCATCAAGCGTTGTGCCAGTACCACTGCGAAGGATGGTCCTTGAGCTCAGGCATGTCCCGCAGAAACGCTTGTAGGCCTTTTGCATATACGTCGAGCTCAAATATCTTCAACGACGTGATGATGCGCGACAATCGGCGGGGATTGTGGTCGTCCGGCCTCATCCAGCAGGCGTCGGATTCGAAGTGGTCCGCTTTCGTAACAATCCCCTCCCCTGTTCCAAGCTGATCTATCCCGAGCCCGTACATGTACAACATGTTGTCCAGCGCGTATAACAGTTTGCTCTGGATCTCGCACTTGTTCTTGGCGAGCTCGGTGAGATCTTCCGGCGTCAGGACCGGCGCATTTGCGTTGAACTCGGACGGCTGTTTTGTGGGGAATAGCCATTGAATATAATTGTGTCTCCTTTCCAACCAGGACTCTTGCATAGATGCCATCCTAACCTGAGTTAGGCGATCAGGCCCGTTTGGTCCAAACCCTGAGACTTCTGCACCGTCACGGTAAAACGCGACGATCGGACTAACAGTCGTTGCAGGCACTGACTCTCCGGGCTGCTCAGAGGCGGTAAATGGACCGAAGAACGAGCTTGCCGGCGGATCGGGAACGACGGTGGCGGCGGCGGCAGAGGCTGCATTCGTCTCCTGGCCAAGGCCTGTAGCGGTAGATGAACCAAAGGGGGAGCCGGCCGGCGGGTCGGGAACGGCGGCGGCGGCGGTGACAGTATTCGCCTCCCGGTCAGGGACAGTAGCAGTAGATGGACCAAAGGAGGAGCTGGTCGGCGGGTCGGGAACGGCGGTGGCGGCGGTGGTGGCTGGTACGGCAAAAGCTTCATCGGCAGGAAGAAAACGAGTAGCGAGTCTCGCTTTTTTCCTGACCTCGGTCGCCCCCACTCCAGCGACGTCGTTAGCCGTGGCGGTTTCCGCTGTCACCGTAGCAACAGCGTTGCTCCCCTCGAGGGTGGGAGTGTCCCGCTTTTTCCTCAGCATGCGGTCGAGGTCCGCCTGCTTTTCTTCCGCGGCGGCTTCAAAACCGTCCCGTTCCTCCATCGCTCTATCCCGCTGTTCCACTAACGCCAATTCACGCTGTGCGAACGCCGCGCTCGCGGAATCCGCAGCGTGAGACGATTTTTCTCTTTCGACCATCAGCTGGTCGGCAGTCCTCTTGGCGGCAGCGATGGCGTTGTCAAGCGAGATCTGCATTTCATTGGAGGAATAGGCTGCACGTTTCCGCTCCTGCTCCAGCATATCCAGCTGCTGTGCAGTCGCGTTCGCAGACGAAACGGCCTCTTGCCGAATAGTGGCCAACTCATTGGCGGTGGTGGCGGCGGCGATGGCCTGCGTCTCCACTGCTTTCTCCAGATCACCAACCTTAGCAAGCGCAGTATCGCGCTCGCACTCTGCAGCACGAACAGCATCTGCGGCCGATGACGTAGCGAGGGTGGCCTCTTGTTGGGTGGTCACCATGGCAGCGGTGACGGCGGTGGCCTGCAATGCCAGTTCTGCCCGCAGGTCAGCAGCGGTAGCAACTGCACACGCTTTTTCGTACTCCGACCTTTGAACTGCCTCTGCGGCCGACGAAATGGCGAGGGAAGCTTCTTGCTGCACGGTTGCCGAGGCGGCTGCGGCGGCGGCGGAGACCAGCTCTTCCCGCGATTCCCGCATTTCGTTACAGGTAACACCTGCAGCATCTCGTTCGCATTCTGCGGCGTGGCGTCCGGCGGCAGATTCCCTTGCTAACGAATTAGCGCTGGAAATCTCTTGTCGAGCTGCTTCCAAGGCGGTGCTGGCGGCGATGGCCTGCGCGGACAGTTTTTCCTGCATATCACCAGCAGAAGCAATGGCAGTATCGCGCTGAGCCTCTGTTGCATGAAGTGCCGCGGCGTTTTCCCCCGCCGACCATTTGGCGCTAGAAATCTCTTGTCGAGCGGCTGACAAGGCAGTGATGGCGTCGGCGGCCTGCGCTTCCAGTGCTGCTCGCTGTTCGGCGACAGTAACAAGTGCACGCTCTTTGTCGCACTCTACGGCACGATATGCCTCCGCGGAGGACAAGGCGGCGCTGGAAGCCTCGTCCCGAACAGCGTCCAAGGCGGCATTTGCGGTGGTGACGGCGGTGGTCTGCGCCGCCAGTTCTTCGCGCAGTCTATCAGTGATAGAAAACATCTTCTCTAACTCCGCCGCATGCCGCCCTTCCGCGGATTCGTTTGCCGCCGTCGAACGGGCATGGGAGTTCTCGTTCCGAGCAGCCGCCAGCTCGTTGGTGGTTGTATCGAGCGCAGCGGTCCTCTGCTTTAAGGCTGCTTCAAGCTCGGCGACGGTCGCAGCAGTGGACGCCAGCTCGTTGGCAGCGGTGGTTGTAGCGGTTGCCTGCTCCTTCACAGAAGCACGTAGCTCGGCAATTATAGTTTTGTCACGATTACGCTCACTCTTCGCGGTGTCCCGTTCCCTCTTCGCTGTATCTCGCTCCCAATATGCGGAATCCCGTTCCCTATTCGCTGCATCCCGCTCCTTTTTAGCGGTATCCCGTTCCTGTCCAAGCACGTTTGCCAACGCGGTGGCGTCAGCAGCCGCTTCAGTAGCCAGCGCGAGCTTGGAAGAACTACCGACGGCAGCGTCAGCAGCGGTAGTAGCAGCGGCATCACTAGCCTGGTTGGCGAGTTCGGCGCAAAGGCTTTCCACTGTGCTATTGATAACTGAACTTCTGCAATATCTCGCAGCGCCGTCATGCTTTGCACGTGTCGCGGTTGCTTCACTTGTGGCGCTGTTTGTCTCCAATCGAGCCGGCTCCAGCTCGGCAGCAGCGTTGACGGCAGCAGTGGCTGATTGTAAAGCAATGGTTTCGCGGAGGCCCGCGATAGTGTCCGAGGCTTTGATGATGTCCCTTTGCCTTGATGCGCTCTCTTCGCGGGCAGCCGAAGCATCTTCCTGAGCCTTCGTAATCTCGATTGAGTTTTCGGCGAGCTGCTTAGCAAGCTCTTCCGCACTGACTCGATCGCGGTCCCGCTCGTGTACGGCGGCAGAAAGCTGTTGCTTCGTCACTTCGAGTGCTAAGTGTGCCGCTGCGGATGCTTTGCGGTCTATTGCGGCCTTCACTGTGAGCGAAACGACAGCGGCATCCTTCACGGTGGCAACAGCCGCCGTACTAGCAAGCCTTTCTGACAGTTCAGTGGCTGTGGCAGCATGTTGGTCGCGCTCAGCACGTAAGTTGATCGTCTTGGAAGCGAAATCATTCTTGAGCCAGGCAATGACAGCCGTCGGTTGATCGTCCTTCTCACGGAGCGCAGGTGCATACCGCTGTTCCGTCACCGCTACGGGGGAAACAACAGTCAGCGGCGCTACTTGACCAATATCTCCTACCTCGGCGTGTGCGGCGACAGCGTTGTCGCCGCCCTGCCGCGTTGCTGTTGCTGTGGCACCGGCATAGTTGTCTGCTGAGATCGTTGCAGTGCGGGCATCGACAGAGACATCGCTCGCGGTGGCAACAGCCACCGTACTGGCAAGCCTATCCGACAGTTCGGCTGCTGCGGCAGCATGCTGGTCGCGCTCAGCACATAAGTTGACAGCCTTGGTAGCAAAATATTTCTTGAGCCAGGCAATAACAACAGCCGGTTGGTCGTCCTTCTCACGGAGTGCAGGTTCACTCTTCTGTTCCGCAGCTGTCGCGGCAGAAACAACAGCCAACGGCGCTACTTGACGAGCCTCGATGACAGCAGTTGGGTGCTGGTCACCGTCGATGGACCCAGGTGCACCCTTCTGATCCGTAGCTACCGCAACAGCAGCCAGCGGCGCTTTTTGACGATTCTCGATGACAGCAGTTGGACGCGCGTCCTCGTTCATAGGTGCAGGTTCGCAGTTATTTTTCATAGCTGTCACGGCTGCAACAGCGGCCAGCGGCGCGATTTGGCCAACATCGGCGTGTGCAACGACGGTGACGTCGTCCCGTAGTGTCGCTTCCGCTGTGGCATCTATGGCAGCGGCAGGAGCTTGAGCAATGTCAGCAGCGACAGCCGCCGCCAGCCGGGGCTGCGTTTCATCTCGTAGGTTAGGGTCACTGTTGAGACGTACGGTTCTCCTCGCTTGGTTTCTGAAACATAGCATCCTGCATTCATGTGTTCCACGAGGAGATGAGGGTCAAAGGTGCGTGCATGTTTTGTTAGTATAGTCTAATTGAGCAATCACGACACAGTTCTTTAGACTTTGGCCGCTCGTGTTGCGGTGGACGCCATGCCACGACCACGACAAGAGGGATGGCATCTTCGATTGTATGCCTTACAGGCACGTGCATTTTGGCGCTGGAGACCGATGGCTGTTGATTGTGCATGTATTAAGATACGGGCAAGATAGCGATTGGGGAGGTTAGGGAGTTCCTATAGTAGGTTGACCTTATGGTTGTGGGTAATGCTTGGTTAATTATCCCGTTTGTTCTTCTGGCGTGGGTTTCCCGTTCCCGCTTTCTACATCTCGGAAGGAAAGAGCGATAATATGTACCTGTGTTGAATGTGCTATGTACATGATACGGATATGACAATGGTTGATGGCAACAGGGAGTTCCAATATAGTAGATTGGCTCTGTTGTAGTGGGAGATTCGCGGCGGAATATCTCCGGTTCGACGGCTTTGTGCTTTGTCCTATGCTGATGGTTTTGCCGAGCCTGTACTCCTATTTCTGTCTTCTCTTCTACCTTTATGGATGACCTGTATGATGGCTACATGGATGCTCGAGGAGCGTCATGAATATACATTATATTTTTTTCTATCGGACGCTAACCCCGTCACCCGAAGCTTTGTCTGCACGGCAGGTCAAAAAACACAATTGATCACAACGTAGTTCGGTCCGATTAAAGGAGCTAAGGTGTTGCGCAAGAAGGACAGGAAGCAAGCCGTCGAACGCACCATTTTCGAGCGAGTAATCGAGTATCCTGCTCGAGCTCGACAGATTCTAACTTCAGGAGGAAGTGCGAGAGGAATTGCTGCCTGATGAGACCCAGATGCAAGATTTGGACACCGGCATGATCAGACGTTAACCTGTGCCGATAGACATTGGTACCGCGGTTGAGAAGCATGAGGTGGCCAAGGAGGAATCCCCGCCGCCGCAGCAGCAGCAGCAGCACGAAATGGTTTTAGGAACAATAGTGGTTGCTGTGATGAGAGGCAAGGTGGTTGTGGAAATGGAACGGAAGGGGAATGAGGAGAAAGAGGGCGGAGAGATGGAGACTGGCAAGGGCGAAGCACAGCAGGCGCAGGAGCTACCGCCACTGTCGCTGCCACCGCAACAGCAGCAGCAGCAACAACAGCAGCAGCAGCAGCTACGGTCCACGGCGGCATCGCCTGCCTGGCCACCTCCACCCTCAGCTGAACTCGAGAATGACGATGGCGAGAGTGGGAGGGGGTCTTGCGATGAAAAGCGGTTTCTGGATGGTCTGGTTGGGAAGCTAAACTACGAGTCAATTGGCTACGAGCGGACTTGGGGTAGACAGCCTGACAGTGAACTAATGGCTGACATCGTCACGAGCTGGGTAGGAAGCCAGGATCTGCAGCAGAGCTGTGGAACTACGCTGGCCGTCGCTGAACGGCGCTGGTACTCAGGTGGAGAAGATTCCCTGCTTTCGGACCTGACTAGGGCACAGGTTATGTCTCTCTTCTGTGTTTTTTCTGGTGTGTGTGTTACCAGGTACGTTTTTTCGGTTTCTCGCTCGGCTCTTTTCTCTGGTTCTTAGTACAGCGGTGTAGAAATCCTGACTGTTTGTTTCCTTTCTAGAGGCAAGTAGTACGAGTGGTTACAGGATGCCTCGAGGTTTTCGTCTATTTTTTTGTATTGAGATAAACAGCATGCCCTGTTGGTTCCGAAGAAATGGAAACATTGCAGGCTGGTGTAGCTTGATCCCCGTCAGAAAGAAAAACCACACTACTCGTGTGTACAACGTCGAACGCTTGTAGCAATCACGTGAGGATTGACCACCCTCCCTTTGCTATGTGAGCGTTCATGAAGAGCATTTGAGTTTGTGTGTGTTTTCGTTTGTAGCAGAGATGTTTGGAAACTGTACTACGTACGCGTTCTGGGACGCAAATGCTGCCAGATATCGCGTACCAGGTACGTTTCGAGCGTATATATGGTTTTCTGAACCTTCCGACATCAGTTGCATTTCATAGTCTTTCCGCATTTCGATGCAGATTTTGCAGTTTGATGACGGATGACTGATGACTGCTTAGCTAGCACTGGTTTGTGATTGCTTGCGACTGGTGCTTTACATTGCATTTCTCGCGTTGAAATGTGACAAGAGGGATCGGCAGATTCAATGCGTATGCTTCGTTTCGATAGCACACAGCAACGAGACAAGCGCACCTGACTACATGCATACCGCTGTATCTGCTTTTACAAATATGATGGGTGATGGTTGACGACTGACTATGTCTGGGTAAATATTTAGGTATGTATATATATATGATAGGTACAGCAGCAGTTTTATGCGACCTGCTTCGACCTGCCGAACGGCGAGTAGAAAAGGGCTGTTTTGATGCTCGCATGTGGAAAAATGTAGCAGTGGTCTATGATACAGAGTAGTACCTGGTCGTTTTGGAATTTTATAGCTCGATTCTGGAATACTACTAACTGTACCTGGTATTATATTGTATGACCTCGTTCTGGTGTACCTGGTACGTGCTAACTATGACCGACAAGCAAATATTTTGCACTGCTTGTACATGAGATGCTATGACAGCTAGGTTCTGTACAGAAAAAGTACTATATGTGGTATAAACGTCATAGGACAATGCCCTAACCCCCCCCCCCCCCCCACGCTCTACGAGTGTGCGAGGTGGTTGATGTGTTGTGTCAATACATACAAACTCCATTGAACACGGGGGAAGAGGTGAATATAAGGCAGCCTTAAAATCCAGAGGTAATCAATCAATTTTATACGTATTACATGAGTATTATTGAGAATAGACGATAGTGACAAATATTCCTGTGCTTGTTACACAGTTTACCAGATACCGCATCATATATACGTATCGTCAAGTTGCCGAACTGTTCTGAAGGTTGCTACTTCTATACATTATGGTATCGTATTTTGTAGCAGCTTGGATTCAAACTCCTGCAACATTACAGTACCGGTTGTCTCTTTTCCGGCAAGGAATATGCGGGAAGAACTTGACCCTCGACTACCCAACCTCGTGACGTGTAGCGAGGGGTTTGAGCTCTGATGAATTGGTACTCTGAAACAAAAAAACGATTTGGATTTGTGTCATCCCGACGTCAAATAGGCGTCGAGTCAACTCTGGAATAGGATAGCTTTATGGGCAGGATTTGCTGTAAAATATCTGATGATTTAGTACGGTAAACTCGCTGTTTCTACAGTCTGAAGCAATATTTCAGGTTGCACCCACCTGGAACCTGACATGACGACTAGGTTTTGAGTAGAAAGAACCCCGCTGATGCGTTTACCTGACGTGTAATCGAGTCGGGGCCGTTCTCCATGCCATAGTAGAAAACAGCAGTAGGAGTAGTAGCAGATATGAATGATCTTTTTGCGGTGAGTAGGAAGAGTAGGACCTTATGATGGATGTCAAACCTGCGGAAACCTGAACTACCTTGTGTCGACCAACGACCTTTGCGAGTTGAGGTGGTATGCTGGTAGACATCTTTCTAGGAATTTGTATGCTGGTACTTTGATGGGAGAAGTTTCATCTTGGTTTCGGTGCACATCTCCGCTGACGACGGCGAGGGATTCTACCACGGTGAGGAAGTTCAGAGTATAACTGCGACGAGGACGACGCGTCATTTCACAAATGTGGCTTACGGAACGCTACTATGAGTATATCCGCGCCGAGGACGGCGCGCGTTTCCACAAATGTGACTCACGAAATGTTGCTTTCTGCGTAGAGGACAACGAGAAATCCCCAAGGCCAGGTCTGCAGTTTACCCATACTTGTTCAGCCTGTCTTATGGCTATTAATACCCAAAGTAGCAATCCCTGGAGCTAATCAGTGAAAACATGACCAGGTCTGCAGGTCAATGGGGGGTTTGGGGTAACAGTAAGGATGCCTGAAAGTAGGAACACCGTATTGAAATTTGAGGATTTGTGGCATGATTTCAGAGTGGAAAAGACACGTCTTAGCTGATTTTGGACTCATGGAAAAATGTTTTTCTTCATTTCGTTACTATGATTACGCTATTTTTCGTGTTTCGGGTTTGGGTGATTTCAACGTTGGAGTAACATTGACTGGAAACAGATCGTTTGGTCGGAAGAGTTTTAATGGTGAAAATGATCTTCTTCGGCATTTCAGCATTGAAGATATATTGATGGAAATTCGGGAGGCAGACAACTGATTTTGGACTTTTGGAATAATGTGATTTCTCCATTTCATTGTCTGGTATGACGTTATTGTGTTTTGGGGTTGAGTCTTTGAAATTTCGATGGCTTTGGGGTGTACCCAGCCGGGAGGAAGTTGTCTGATTATTTTGTGAGTTTTGGGATTACTGTCCTAGTACACTCATTTCGACCCTATTTACTCCAGCTGATGTCCGTTCAATTACTGTGGTCTGACTTCATTAGGTACGGGAGCTGAGGGCAGATTACCGCGTTGATGTTGGAGATTTGTAGGTTTGGGACTGTCGTGCTAGTACACTCGTCTCAACCCTGTTTCACCAGTTGATGTCCGTTTGATTACCGTGGACTAACGTTTCTAGTTACGGCAGCCGAGTGTTGATAACCGGGTTGATGATGGAGTTTTCGGATTCTGGATTGTGGATTTCGGACTTTTGGATGCCGGATTTTGAACTTTGAAGGTTGGATCTTAGGTTTTGGAGATTGATTCTGGATGCTGTCCCCGGATTGTGATTCTTGGTTTTCGGAGTGACGTTCAGGGACTGTGGTACTGCATATTTATTTCTGTCACAGCAGTGCAGGGAGGATATTGATTGACTGTATTTTTCATTGACTCATTTTAGCTATAGGAAATGATAATATGGTGTCATGTCGTATCAATTACAGAGCAGGGAGGCTGTTGATTGTACATTGGTGCGTAGTACGGATATGACGATGGTTGATGGTAATAGAGAGTTCTTATGGTAGATGGGCTCTATTGAAGTGGGAGATTCATAGCGGAATATCCCCGGTTTAGCGGCTTTTCCCATGCTGATGGTTTTCCCGAACCTGTACTCTTCTTGTCTTCACTTCTACCTTTATGGATGACCTGTATCATGACTGCATGGATGCTCGAGGAGCGCGATTAACATACATTATCTATTTCTCTATCGGACGCTAAGGCTGTTTCCTATGCGGTCCGATTTCGAGAGTCAGATTCATATTTTTCGGTCCCAAAAATGAAAACACCTGCTTGTACGGTCCGAATGTGCAAAATTGGACTAAAAAAGATCTGATTTGAGAATCCCATAGCACAAGTCGTCCGATTTTGGCCCAAAATCTGACGACTTGGATCATCAGATTTTCGAATCGAAAAATGGCATGGTCTCTAAATTCAAGATGTTATCCACGCAGCACGCAGCAGCAGAATGATCGATGAGTTGGATGGGGACACAGCGACGTTGCCTCGCGCCCGACGCCAGTCGGCGGTCGGCACGTCTCTCCGCGGCCAGACTACAGTCGCCAGGCGCGGACTCGGGTCTAGAGACCGAGAGAAGCGCACTCGGTGCGTGCCTCTCCGTGGATACGTACTCGTAGCATAGACTACATCAGCTGAGCAGCAGCAGTCAGTCAGGGTACTGGGCTCGGATGCTTTATGGTCATAATACAAAATATCAAGACAGGTTTGGCGCACTCTGCACGTCGCTTCGCCGCCACACTACAGGCAGTCAGCGTGGGCTCGGGCGCTTGGGTCCGACGCCCAGTGCAGCACACTCGGCGCGTCTCTTCGCGGCGCCAAACCACAACAACAGCTGGTTGGCGCTTGTTCGACTCTCTGGGCGCACGCTCTCACTCAACTTCAAATATATCCGATTTCTTCACACAAGAAGTCCCTTTCGATTGCCGAACTACACGGCTGAAAATCCGATTTGGTCAAAATCTGATTGTTCTTTGGTGCGTGGTACGGATATGACAATGGTTGATGGTATTTGGGAGCTCCTATCGCCCCGGTGGTCAAAGCAGTTAACCTCGAAGACTACTAAGGTTGGAGTCACGGGTTCAAATCTCGGTATGGAGATTTCTTTTTCTGAGACACCAACTGCCGAGAGCGCTTTATAGCGTGGGTAAGCACAATTCGA
>JAYJMJ010000599.1:1313924-1324110 GCA_036873875.1 Laminaria ephemera | reverse complement strand
GGGGGGGAGTTGAGTGATGGAGGGAGGGAAGGAGGGGTGGCGGGGGCGTACTCATATGTTGCTTGCCTTAGTCATTTGACCATTGACCCCACATCCCTTTCAGGGGTGGCGGGGGGGGGGGGAGATGGACCGGGGGAGGGCGTGGGATGAGGGTGGCAGAGGGGGGGAGGAAGGGGGGGGGGTTGGGGTGGAAGGGGGAGAGAGAGAGCCAGGTGGGGAGGGAGGGATGGGATGGGGAGAGGGAGGGAGCGAGGCAGGAAGATGGGGAAGGACGGAGGTAGGAAGGGGAGGCGGGGGAGGAGGGAGAGAGAGAGCGAGGAAGGGATGGGATGGAATATAAGGGAGGGAGGGAGGCGTGCTGCGTCGCCTCGCGTTTATCGAAGCGGGAGTCTTGCGGGACTTGGTTCATTGTTGTGTATTCTGCTGCGCCGGTAGCCGTTACCCGTGTGAACGTTGTTCATGTGCGAACGAGTTAAGTTCGTTTGGCGACAGGTGTGCGGTTGCCTCCTCGTGACGCTGCAGCTGCTTCTGCTGTGCAGGTGCATGGTCCATCCTCTATACATTATGCCTGGCATATATCTTTTTGAGAGAGGGAGGGGGGGAGAGAGACATATATATAGAGAGAGAGAGACCGGGAAAGAGGGCGAGAGAGAGAGAGAGAAAGAGGGCGAGAGAGAGAGAGAGAAAGAGAGAGAGACAGACAGAGAGAGGGAGAGAGAGATATGTAGAGCGAGAGAAATAGAGAACGAGAGAGGCCTTACCAGGGCGCCCGAAATGTTCAGTTCAAGGCACTGACGTTTCGTCCCTCTCCGTGCTGTACGATGTTTGCGGACGGCATCGTCTCATGGGACGGCATGATTTGCCATCTCTTTAACCTGTTTAGTGCTCCACCCACGTTTTCAGGGGCAGATCTCTTGGAATTTGAGTAGGGTAATTTTTCCATCAGTGACAGGGTTAAGGCACGGCTTCGCATGGCACGAGAAGACGGAGCCCTGCTGCGGAATACGCTGACTGCGCGCAGGCGCTTTTGGCGTTGGGGAGGTCTTTGTATATTGTGTATGTCGTTGTTTTTTGTGTGTGTGTTTGGGGATGAGCGATGCTATGATTTTCAGTTTTTGACGGTCTCTCTCTCTCCCTCTCCCCTCTCAATGCCCCTCCTTCTGTCTGTCTCTTCCTGCGTCTGCTATCCATGTATATCTCTCTTCGTCTCCCTCCACCCTTGCATTCCCTTCCCCCCCTTCATCTCTCCTTCCTCCACTCCTCCCCCTCCTCCCTCCCCCCCACCTCCCTCCATTTCTATCTCTATATCTCCTCGTTCTTCGTTGACGGTAGACTTCACCCCGGCCAGGGGACATACCGCTACACCGGATGGCCGCGTGGGAATCAGGGTGCACGCGCAACGCATACTCACCGTTCCTGATGAAGAGATAGAGGACTTGCTCAAGACCAAAGTCAAGGGGGCTAGCAAGGTGGGGGTTATATTCTGGTTTCTGATTGTTTTTCAGGTTTCGTATTTCTCACTTGTTGAACGCGTCGGGGGCGGTCTCTTTCTTGCCGTTGTTGCCCGCCCCATCCGTTCACAGAGGTGCCCTTGTAGCAATGCAGATGAGAGTAGAAACCACGTACGAGTAGCGGGAGAATGTAAACTGTACAAGGAGGCACGGGATTTGTTAGAGGAGATGAGGAAAGTAGAGGAAAATAGACGGATGTGACATGGAGGAGTGTGGTGCATTAGATAGTAGCGAGAACACGATCGCGATCCTAGGAGGTAGATGGTGGTCATAGACGGCCAAGAAAGAAGGAGATAAGATAAGCATTTCTTTTTTATGTAGGGTATGGAAGAAACGTAATGAGCGCCAAAATGTTGGAGGTGTCTCTGTTAGGAGTAGGAACGGTGCTCCGTCTCGAAAGGGATGCGTGGTCAATGGTCAAATGACTATTACGGAGGACCATAGTAATCAGGACCAAATATTGCTTGTAAAAAAAGTGGAATGTATAGGTTTTTGTGTATGTCGTGGGTCCTGATTACTATGGTCCATAGTAATAGAAACAAAAGAGGGTGCATCTCTACCGCAGCGTGTTTGCGATGTACCAACTTTGGTTGGGTAGGAGTTGGGTAGGAAACATACAATATTAGTATTGCAATAGCGTGTTTGCGATGTACCATCTTTGGTTGGGTAGGAGTTGCGTAGGAAACATATAATAATAGGATTGAAACCGTCATAATCACAATCCAAGGCCAACCCAACCCACGAAAAACCAGCGAAAAAGTTAGGTTCGTTTTTTTTTTTTTCTTTTTTCTACCATTTTTTTAGTTTCTAACCTAATTTTTTCAGTGGGTTGGTTGGCCTTGGGCTATGAAATTCGTCGCTGTTTTTACATTTTTTCCAACCCGACAGAGTTTGGAAATTGCAAACACCCTTATGTTAACCCTCTTAGCACCCACTCGGAAACCGCAAAAAAAGAATCAACTACGATCATGTCAAAAGAGCCCAGACTCTTTAGGCCCACCACAGCAGACAGTACATCACGTTTCAAAGCTTTGGCGTGGTAAACGGAGCATTCAAAGTCCACTCAAAGAGCATGCCTCTAAAACCACGTAATACCACATAAATTTGTGCCCATTTCAGGGGCCCCATAGCGTTCTAGTGCAAAGAGGGTTGAGCTTGTCCGCTGTTCGGTTTCGCGACATGCAACGCCGCCGTCGCAGAATTGCTTGTTGCGCCGCGCCAACAAAAATACATTGAATCCAACTTTGAGCGAGATACAGACCCACCTGAGCGACTGGCCTATATTCGGTAGTGCAAATGGGGGTGCCCTCCTTACCATAGCCTTGGGCTTCAGGTTACCCTAACCCTAAGCGACTCACTTCGTGTCCACAGTACACCATAGTTTCGGGCGGCAGCTTGCCGAGCTTATCGCCGAGAGAGCTCTGCATCTGTTCCGGGGTGCCCTCGAAAAACTTGCCCGCTCCGCCCACGAACAGCGTGTCTCCTGTAAACACGGCCTTCTGGTCTCCCTCTGTGGCGTAGAAGCAGATATGACCTAACGTGTGCCTTTCCAGCGACAGTGCGGCACATGGGGCAGAGAGTTGGCGGGACTTGACAGCTACCTGGTGGTTATTAGTTGGAGGTCAAAATAAAGCAACCAACTGACTTAAGCAATAGGGTGTTTGCAATTTCAAAACTCTTTTGGGTTGGATAAAATGTCAAACTAGTATTGAAACCGACGAGTTTCAATGCCCATGGCCAATCAACCCACGAAAAAATTAGGTTGTGATTTTTGAAAATATGGTAGGAAAAAAAAAAAAAAACTAAACTAATTTTTATCTGATTTTTGCTTGGGCTGGGTTGGCCTCGGATTGTGATTTTGACGGTTTCAATACTATTATTATATGTTTCCTACCTAACTCCTACCCAACCAAAGTTGGTACATCGCAAACACGCTAATTTCTCAATAGAAAATACACTGCGAGCCACCAACGCACGGGTCAGAAACAAAAACACAGAATTCCGCAAACCACCTCAAGGAACTGACCGCAATACCTAAGCCAACTAGAAACTAGTCGGCGACTTATGGTTAGCCAACTCAAAGCCCTAGCGGCAAGGCATTGTCCAGAATCAGAGGCGAAGGCGGGACGCGTTGGAGCGGCGGAGGGTGGGTGAAAGGCGAGGGCAATGTTTGCTGTGCGCTGTGCCTTCGAGCGGGTCGAATAAAAGGCGCCGCAAGCTGGGCCTCGGTTCTGTTGGTCTCAACTTTCAGCAAAACATATTATGTGGCGATACAAATTATTTACTACGAGGACAACATCAACAACGACATAAACCACCAGCAACATCGACAAATTTACATCGTTATTCCGGTAAAAATACACAGCTTGATTTTAAAGGCACGTGCGGCTTGACGATTGTCACAACTTCAACAAGAACATCCCCAGGAAGGAGGACAACGCAGTCAGCACACCAGCAGCGCCGAAACAAAAAAAGCACCAGCGAACATAACTCAACCTTACCCGGGGGTGTGCATGCATGTTATGGCGATTGATCCGACAATTGCGTCAGCAACAACAGCATCGTGGAAACAAAAAAAACATCAGCGGACTTAACTCAACCTTACCCGGGGGTGTGCATGCATTTTACCGCGTGTGATCCGACAATAATGTCAGCAACAACAGCATCGCTGAAACAAAAACACACCAGCGACCACACCTCAACCATACCCGGGGGGAAGCATTGCACTTTACGGCGATCGATCCCACATTAGTGTCAGCAACAACAGCATCGCGGAAACAAAAAAACTGACGTATCAGTGTAAAATTGTATTAAAAAAAAAAGCGCTAGCGAACTCAATCTTACCCGGGTGTGTGCATGCACTTTACGGCGATGGATCCGACATTAATCGTGTCCCCGTCCCGGACGGTCTTGGTGCAGCCCTGAACTCTGTCTTTCTCGCCCCCGACGATCTCTAGGCCGGGGACCTTGGCCGCCATGGAGTTGTTCCCTCCCGCGTGGTCGCTGTGCTTGTGGGTGGTCAGGACCTTGGTGATGGTCACTCCCTCGTCCGCCGCTTTCGTCAGGACCTACGACACAGCAAGACGTTTATTGCACAGCAGCGGCGTAAGGATAAAGGGAAGCGTGGCCATAGTTTTGAAGTCCAAGAAGAGGTATGTACTCCCAGTTAACCTTTGCATGAAAAAATAAAAATACACTCCAGCTGTGAGATCGAGGATTTCGTCGAAACCCATCTTTGCAATTTTATGAGATTTCGGAGTTAACCTTGATGGGATTTTGGAGTGGAACAATGTCGAAAAAAGTGATGCCTACAGCATCGGCCACACGCGCGCAGCAGGGTACATGATAGGGCGTGTGTCCGGACTGCAATGTAAGGAGCTTGTACTGCGTCAAAATCAGAATATCTGCTAGGCGGTCGGCGCGTCTCTTTGCGGCCAGACTACAGTCGGCTGGCGTGGGGTCGGGCCTAGAGACCAAGAGAAGCGCACTCGGCGTGTGCCCCTCCGTGGATACGTATTCGTATCATAGACTACAGCACCTGAGCAGCAGTCAGTCAGCGTGTTGGGCTCGGATGCTTTACAGCCAAAATACAAAATACCTGGTACCAAGACGGGTTGGGCGCACTCGGCACGTCCCTTCACCGCCACAGTAGAGGCAGTCAGCGTGAGCTCGGACGCTTGGGTCCGACGCCCAGTGCAGCACACTCGGCGCGTTTCTTCGCGGCGCCAAACCAAACCGTTGGTTGGCGTTTGGTATAATAATCTCTGGGCGCACGCTTTCACCCAACTTCAAATATATCCGGTTTCTTCGCACAAGAAGACCC
Organism: Laminaria ephemera; assembly: GCA_036873875.1. Taxonomy (NCBI): domain Eukaryota; class Phaeophyceae; order Laminariales; family Laminariaceae; genus Laminaria; species Laminaria ephemera. Next base: position 1,318,776 of record JAYJMJ010000599.1, on the reverse strand, counting down.
TTTCGATTTCCCAAGCACACGGCTCAAAAATCCGTTTTGGTCAAATCTGAAGCTCAAAATCTGGACCGTATAGGAAACAGCCTGAGAGAACTAGGAGAGAATTATAACGCATCGATGTAAAACGGTGTACCAGGTAAACAGCAGAGTACCGTCAGGTAAAACCGTTACCAGGTATCAGGTGCAGGCTAGCAGTACGAGTCTGAAGGAGTGTACACATGAGGAATTGGACCCGATGAGCTGTCCAGCCCTTAAAAATAAGCAAAATCGAACAGGGTACCAAGCCCCCCTCAATTCAGGAAATTAAGAAATAACGAAATAACCGTGCAGCTGTATCCTGAAAAAGACCATACATATGGATCGGTGTAAAAAGAGTACAGACTTGTGTCTGGGTAAAGCCGTTACATTTCGTACCAGGCACCAAACCAAGCAGAGTCTAGGAGTACGTACGAGTCTGAAAGAGTGTACACACTAGTAAAGCGACCTGGTGAGCTGACCAGCCCTTAGTACAGGCAACATCGAACATTGTATCATAGGGAGAGGCGAGTTGCCCCACCTACTGCTGACTGCTGCGTCTCTTCTATAATTAGGTGTACCAGGTAACACAACGTTACAGCGGTATCCGCTACGAACACATGCACACCTCGGACAGATCATGATCTAGATCATCTAGATCCTTTTTGGCGGATATGGAAATGTTGTGCATAAGATCTAGATCATACAGATCAAGGATCTATCTGTCTAAAAAGATCTAGATCATCAAATAGGGATCTGATCTGTCCGAGGTGTGCAGCATTGCTTGCCATTTCAACGCCTTCACGGTCCAGCTACAGCTACCAACGTCAACCCAAACAGACTCACATCGAGCTTTTTGGAGCCCTTGACCACCGGCGGAGCCCCCGGCGTGGCCAACTCATCGAGCTCTAGGGCCTCGTAGAGATCGTATGAATCCTCCGCTTCGAACTTCTCGATGAGGTGGATGTCGTCACCCGCCTGACTTATGTACCAATCCAGATCTTCCATGATGCTGTCCACCTGTTACGTATAGAAATATGCACCGCAACCAAATGTGGGCGTTCTGACGAGTTGACAACGGTTCGAGGCAATGTTGGAAGTTGCCAAGCTTTGCTCCTCGTGGAGCCGCAGGGTCCGTGAGCCGACGAATCGCAGTGCAGTAGGTTCGGTCCTTGTCCGTGAGGTGGCGGCAACGCGATCACAAACGCACTTCGCGAGCATGTTACAGCAGTACTAACAGTATTAACAGTAACAGCAGTACTAACAGCCTCCCTCCCTCCCTCCCTCCCTCCCTCCCTCCCTCCCTCCCTCCCTCTCTCCCTCCGTCCATCTGAATCTATATGTTTCTTTCCACCATCTCCTCCCTCTCTCTGTCTCTCACGTGCACATCTATTACACCATTGTTCTTGCTCGTCGCGCATGCAACAGGGCTGGGAGACTATCCGGCGGTGTATGATACCTTTCTCCGACAGTCGTACGCATTCATGCTTGAATGAGTGTTAGGGACGGGGGAGGAGGGTGGCCAGCCTCTCCCGCCGTTCGCGGATTTTCTTGCCGTCAACCCTAGCAATGGCAGCGTGTAAGTTTTGCTTTGCTTGTGCTGTATTTTGTTATTTGGCCTTTTTTGTTTTTTGCTTACTTACTACAGAGTGCTTTGCGGTCTGTTCGTGATTGGAGTTGTTTGTTTTAGGATGCTTTCAGCGTTACCGTTTGGCGTGGGTGCATCGCGGTTGTTGTTAATGTTGCTCTTGAGATTATTTGTTATTGTTGTTGTTGTTGTTGTTGCTGTGGACATTGTTTGTTATTGTAGTTGTTGTTGCTGATGGTTTGCGCGCTTGCGGACGGTTCGGTCGAACCAGCACTCCGGTAGATACCCAGAGAGCGGGAGGGAGATAGGGTTAGTTTAAGATAAACCAAAACTCAATGTAGACTGACACTAAGAGTCAGAAGTACAATATACACGGTCAAAATGTGAGTAAACGCGGCAGGGAGAAGAGGATGATACACGGAGAAAGAAACAGTTAGATTAATTGAAACAACAAACATCCGCACAGAGAGCCGGAGCGCGGTTGGGCCTTGGATGTCGACGACAGTCGTACGGTGATTTGTCGCCCACACCACTCAGCGTTTCCCTGAATTCTGACGAATTTCGTCTTCAGCTGAGGAGTGCCTTCGGTAAGGTGTTATCTCCTCGCCTTGCCGGTATCATGTACGATACGTCTACAAGTACCTGCATTGAATTGGCTGATCGGAAAATAATCAACCGAATCTCAATGAATTAGTTGATCTGGCTTATCAAGCATACATCACCCTCCTCTCCTCTCCTCTCCTCTCATCTCCTCTCCTCCCCTCTCCTCTCCTCTCCTCTCCTCTTCCCCTTTACCAAATGTTGTCATCGTATTGAACCTTCTGGACGAACCAGGCTGCTTAAACTGGAGATCGACACTCTCCTAGCCAACATCGCGGCCATCGTCGTCCAAAAACTGAAGGCAGGGGTTTCACGGGCGCAAGTAGCGTCCGTGGAGGTCCTCCTAGACTCCATCCGCGCCTCGAAGATGTGGCCCAAGTTTGTGGAGATTATGGACCGGAGTAATGTGAGCAGAACAACGTACGACCCGTGAACAACAACCTTGTTGACCTGTGTTTCTTTTCATCTGATCACAGGTCGCCCGGGTGGTCTAGTGGTTATTCTCGAATACCACGAAGGTTGGAGTCAGAGGTTCAAATCTCGGTATGGAGTTTGTTTTTTCTTGCGACACCAACTGCCGAGAGCACTTTATAGCGTGGGTAAGCACAATTCGACGCGAGTCGACGAGGGAAGAAAGTGCCGAGCTCTTCTCGCTCCAACAATAATCGGGTACCGTAGTGGGGAGGGGGAAGAAGAGCCTGCTTGGTGGCCCCGGACCTGGGATCTGAGTTACGACTAGGGAGGGAGAAGGAGAAAGAAGAAGTGCGAAGATAATAGATGGAATGAGCAAAAACAAAATCTGACTCTTACTACGATGGGGGTTGCGCGTCTTGCCCAAATCATCAATGACTGACAGAGCTCCTCAACCAAGTAACCGCCCAATATCGTTGGAACACCAAAAGTGTTCTACTCTATTTTTCGTTACCAGGTAGGTACCTACAGTAGACGATGGGATCGTTCATTGGGTCGTACTCTCGTTTTTTGTCCCAAGGCCAGGTTTCTCGGGGGGTTCTAGAGAGTCTCAAGTTAGGAGCCTCAGAAACGTTGGCTGCATCTCTACCGTAGAATGCGTCCACGTTTAGTTTTCCTCTATTACGGGGGTACATAGTAATTAGGACCAAATATATTTAGTAAAAATTGGGGAATATATAGGTTTTTGTGTGTATCGTAGGTCCTGACTACTATGGTCTTCCGTAAATAGACTACAGCAAGAGAAAGTTTCACCCTCTGCGGCCTTCGGGCTCGGGGTTGGGGTTATTCAGCATTCCAAACACCAACCCGAACCTGAACCCAAGCCGTGTTCGCACGGATGTCTTCTCTTCGACGCCCGGCTAGATGCATAGGGCTGGCTAAGCACTCCCACTGCATGTCACGCTTTGTCGAGCTTCGTAACTACGCGCTCCCGCTCGTTCAGGCAAAAGAGATATACGTGAAAACAACGGAGGAAATCATTGTGCAACAAACACACCAGTCGAGATTCTACCCCAGCGCAATAGGCAGCAGTGTGATAGCTTGCCGTCGGGCGCACATAGGCACCCGCGATGTACATCGGTATTTTGGCGGCACTTCAAGTAAGTGTAGAAATTGTTTGTCGGGTAGATAGGTTTACAGGTGCTGTAACATGGGGTAAATACTAAAGACTGTTTTCGGAGTTGCAATGATAAAAGGGATAAAAATGAGATACTAGCGCGCACGGGTGTAATACCTTGCGCTCGGCGTCAAAATGTTACAGTGGGCGCTAGGAGTTATGCTTCGGGCAATCTACGGGTGTAGTATGGTATCAAGAGTCTCACTATAGATACCCGCCACCACGGTAGAAGTATGAACTCAGTGCAAAGACTCCAATGCAGAAGGGGGTGTTACTTTATTTAGTATCTGGTTGCATCGCCATGTTCATTTGGTGCATCCCCTCAGAGTTAAAAGGGTCCCACCTATTCAGGCTCTTATTCAAGTCGCACGTTACCCAACGCTTGGGTATAATATCTCGATCCCAGGATGCACAATATTATCGACGGGTATTGTACTGGGGGGTGGTATATTAGGGTATTATGTACCCGTTATCCCCGGGTGCCAGGTAGTAGATAGGTATCGCGGGCACCGCTAAGTACTACACATGTATTGGCAAATATGGTTGGCTATGGACTACAGTCTACAGCGAAGTTGCAAGCCACATACCTGGTGTGATACAACACAACCGTGTGGAAAATTGAAAAATCGACGTTTGCCTAGACTATTGAATTAACAAGAATAAGGATATCTGACTTAGATACACTTAACAAATACACATTTTCGTCTTATACCTAATAAAAGGGCACTGCACCGTTTGACATGCCTTGCATACCCTACGTCCCTGACGCCCGCAGGTGCCCATCGAGGAGTTAGAACGAAGTCTCATGTTCACCACCGGTTTCCAGTCTTGTTCTGCGATTGCGAAGAACATGGAGTGCTTTGTCAGCGTCATGAGCATCCACACCGACTTCGCAGATGACCTAAGGAAGGAGCTCAAGGGACAGGCAAGCATTAATCGGATCTTGCGAGATCAGGGATATGCGTTCGGACGTGTTTTATTAAAAATTGCAAGGCTTATCACAGTGACTGAGAATCGTGACGGGACGGGACGGGACAGTTTTGACTTGTTTGGCGGGAAAAAAA
>JAYJMJ010000599.1:1299163-1313824 GCA_036873875.1 Laminaria ephemera | reverse complement strand
CGAACCGAACCGAACCGAACCGAACCGAACCGAACCGAACCGAACCGAACCGAACCGAACCGAACCGAACCGAACCCGACCGCACCGGACCGGACCAGACCGGACCCACATCCTGCGGTGTCTCTGGTGCTGGCTGGTGGGCAATGAAATAATACCAGGTATTTTGTCATTTTGATTGGTGTTACCAGCACTACGAGTACTACTGCTGTACAGATTGTACCAGAGGTACGCATGTTATTGCTCTTTGTTCATCGATGACTGGAGTCAACCGCTGCTGCCGCATGAGACGTCTGATATTTGAAAACTGACCTGTGTTGCCCCCCCAACTTCATGTTTACCGAAAGTATACACACATACACATGACTTTCGAGGGAGGCGACAGCAGATAAAACTTAAAACATACCCTGGTATGATAAATATGCGCCATCAAAGCGTCTGACACGCCTGACACGACGCGGTCAAGCATCCAAGCCGTAACACATACTCCGAATGCAGCGCGACACGCGCACACGCTTACCTGCAAAGATGTCAGCAGACGGCACTACTGTTGGGCGCCGTCAGTCACACCTTCAGGACCTCCCACACTACAACTAGTATGTTATGTCTAGACGGCCGTCTGTCACAAGCCTAAATTGCCGTCTCCTATCATACAGCAGTAGTACGGGCCATCTGATAAGAAACCGAGATACTGCTCTTGTGTACCTGGTATTGGTTTTGGCTAGATTTCTTATTTGAGAAGGGTGTGTCACACACTAACTTTAGCATAACAGCTGTAGAATAAGTTTCTTGTGGAGCTCTTTCTTATGAGAGGGCCAGTACGAGTGTATTGCTTACCTGTGACTTTTTGACGAAGAGGCCATGTCCCTCTTGGCAATCGAAGTACCTCACGTCGTTCACGATTCCACCGTTCTTCCCCTCCGGCGAATCTAGCTCCACGCCGATCCAATCTCCTGCCGCAAACTTGGTTGTCCCAATGAATTTCACCTGCGATTATATTACACACCGCCCATGTTATTCCGCAAGATTAGCGCGTTGGAATATCAGATACACTGCTAATATACTACTGTAACCCAAAAGAGCGTACAACTGGTACGGTCGGGCCATGAGCAATGAGCAGTGAGCAAGCAAGGCGGGCGTGATGGCTGCTGTACCTGTGTACTTCGTACTGGTACGTATATTTTTCACTTTTTATTACAGTTGGAAAATAAAGAAGTTTTTGTGAGGCCTTTTTTCATTCATGCTTTCGAAAAAGTACTATTAATAGTCGCGGGGGGTTTAATTAAGCCACTCACAACGCCCTTCTTGCCCGTAACCGTGACTCTTGACCCCACGACCAAGTCCGCTGCCAGACGTGAGCGTGCCGCCATGGCTCCAGCTATCCCACACTCCCCGCGTGAGCTCTCAACCTCTCTGCTAACTAGTTGCGCTGGAACATGGAAGAAGAAAACGTGCTCTCACATCTCCCGAGTTCCCGAACCATAACGCCAGCAGAACTTCTGCAAAGCCCACCAGGTTCTGTTTTTGTTTTTTGAGACTCTTGCTTGTGTGTTCGACCCTCCGACAGACAGACAGAAGCAGAAGGACAGGGGCAGGAAGGCTTCCCAAAGCGCTCGCGCAGTCCATTCCCCCAGTCCCCTCTTTGAATGACAGGCGATGGTGTGGGAGAGCCGGCACCCTCGAAGAAGGTACGGAATTCGTCCTCTAGGATATCGCCATCGTCTGATGATCAATGCACGATGTGGCAATAAGAGATCGTAGAAAAATCACTCACTTCTCACCTCCCTCTACTGCTGCTGTACGTGCGTAGCTTTTGCTTCTTAGCTTGTGCGCCTTGCAGCGCATAGACTCGCGTGTACGTATCCCTCCGCGCTTACCTTTCTCTCTTAGAAGGAAGCTGTTGCAACTACCTCTCCGTCCTAGAGCCTCTATGATGAGTGTTTTAGCATATTGTTTTTCATACCACAGGTAGCTTGAGTCGGTGTACTGCTTGTGTACCTGAGAGTACAGAGTACCTGGCAGAGTTACAAGCAAATGCCAGAACCTGGTACAAGCAGTACCGGTACCCTAGGCTAGACCCCTGGGTGTCTTAGTATCTGTGGGTATACCCAGGGTCAGTCTGCGGTATTTGTGGTATATATATTTATGAGTACTCTGCGACCGCCTGGCTGTTGTTATGGATGTTGCTGTTGCTGTACACCGGGTACATACGATGTATCGCTGATAACACGCGGCTTGGCCGCTATGTTCTCGTACAGCTCCGCGTCCGTCCAAAACGCAAGCGCACACTCGACTTTGGCCACCAATCATTGCCAAGGACAGCTGTACGTATAGACTACATAGACTTTCACACATCCGACACATTAGATCCCATTTTATGATCTGTGCCTTTCAGTGAAGATAATCCCTGGTCTATATATGATCGGCAGGGTCTAGATCATGTTGCGGCGTGGGGGCAGTATGATTTGCATAACCTGACACATGTTTGCTGGGTTGGATCTGTACGACACATATCCTCCACAACGTATCAGAACGACAGCTATAGGATCTAAAATATTTAGCTCATGTTCTGTTCGATGTGTGTAGACTTCAATCGAATTTATTTACGTGGAGAACAGCGATGCAACTTCGAAGTTCCATGCGGGAAGGTGGCATCAGCCGGCGGGTTTAGCAAGCTGTACACGCCTATATGTATGCATGCACATACGTGAAGATACCGGTGCGAATGAACTTTGTTGATATCATGAGTACAGCAGCAGCAAGTAGTTTACTGGCTGTCCTGTGTGTTTCATGTTTCGTCTGTTGAAGTGCTTCTGCGTGGAGCGTTCGTCCTTCTTGATAAAATACCAAACACAACACTCGTCCTGTTGTACTACATCCCAAGAGCAAAGATCTAAGACGTACGTACGTCCTCGTGGCACGAAGTACCAAAAGTGTTTTCCCTTGGAGCGGAATGGCGAACGCGATGACCAGCTGTTTCGCCGAGTGTCAAGGACTCCCCCTTTCTCTCTCGTCCATGGCTCCAGAGGCATGTCTGGTACGCATGCACTGCTATGTACGGATGATACTACTGTAGTGTACTGGTATACCGGTACCTGCTATTCATACCACAGGTGCAAACCCTTGTTTATTTCTCGTAAAGCAGCAGCAGTACACCTGCAATAGAATGTAGTATAGCTGTCGCTAGGAACTCGCGCAGCGGGAACTGTCGTAAAGTTTCGTGCGTTGGTGGTCGGCGGACGCTTCAGGCAACTCGAAACAGGTGCTTAGTTTTTGGTACGATCAAAGTTAGAAACTCTATGCCGGGGGCGGTCTTGTCAACGATCTAGTGGGAGCAACCCTTTTAGGACCCAGATATAGCGAGCAAGACTATTATTACGAATACGTCGGTCTGATCTTGTTGTTTGTTGTTGTTTTTCTCACAGTAACTAAGTATCGCCACAATCAAGTCCGTGGTCACACGACAGGCTCCAGTCACTCTGGAGTTGAAGAATACCTCTAATCTGCACTTCCGTGGGCTCAAATCGCTACAGCCAGTGAAAATGAGTCGTGGGTTAACCCTTCGTCCACCGCGGAAAATGTCCCACTCTAATTCCAAGTGGTTTGTCGCCAACACCGGGAGTGCAGCCCTAAAGGGGTTAACAACTGCAGAGTTTCCGGCACTAGACAATCATTCTTGTCCCAATCCGTCACTCTTTCGTATCCCAATCTGTGATTCTGTCATGTCGATCTGTACAGGAAAAGAAGGCCAGGGCGCACCCTCGAACGCGCAGACGGCTCCGGAGACCCGATGCTGCCGCTGCTGCTGCTGCTGCCGCTGCTGCTGCGGACTCGGGTGGTGCAAATGACGCACCTACCAACGAAAACTCGCAGGTACTAAAAGACGAAGAGTATACATAGGAGTATACAAGTACAGTGGGGGTCTCCCTATAGCGCCGGTTGAATAGTGCCTATTGCCGGTATGGCGTCGGTGAAATCGCTCGGCACTACTGGAACCCGCTATACTACAGTAGTACCAGTATCGGTACTGTATTGCTCAATAGTGCCGGTGTCCGGTATACTGCCGGTATTGTTGGCTGGCACATGTCGGCACTATGTGGAAACCACCACTGCTGTACTGCTAGTTGAACAGTGAACATACTGTAAACTGCAAAGCATCATATTAACAGTTGAAGTTACATGTACAAGGAGTAGACAACTACAGTAGTTTGTAAGCACAGAGGTTGTATCTCTCTGGGCTGAAGAATCGGCACGATACTGGATGTAAGGGATGTCGATGGGTAGAAAGAACGGTTTAATGTGCAGAACGCACACACAGCAGTGCTGCTAAGTTGAACATACTGCAAACTGCAAAGGATCATAGTTGAACTTGTATGACAAATTTTATATATGTAAACCAGGTAGCATACGCACGTCTATCCGAAATCACTTGTTCCCTGGACACGGTGGTTAGCCACTAGCCACCTTAGGTGTGATTTAAGGGCGTTCGCTGTTGCTAACTGCTGTATTAGTCTAGTCCCATAGCATTATTCTGCCCAAGGACTACCCCTTTTTACTACTTAAGTATAAATACTACGGAGCATTAGTCTAGTCGTTCCGACTGCGCAATGCTGTTCTTGGGTTGGTATAGAGTATTGACAGCACCGCCATATATATATAGGTAAGATGGTATAGCTGGCGCTAGGAACTCGCGCAGCAGGATATGGCACGTGTAACTGTCGTCAACTTGTGTGCGTTCTTTTTGGTCGGTGGCGGCGTTGGACGTATACTCCGGCTTCAGCGATCTCGAAAGGGATCGTCCCTACGTTTTGGCAAGGTGTCAGCTAGAAACTCGCACTTAACCCCTTTAGAACTGTACCCTCGTTTTTTGCGATGAACTACTTGGAATTTGTGTAGGATACTTTTTGCAGTGGTTAAAGGGTTTATCCATGGTGTTGCTTTGCCATCGTTCGGCGCTGATCGCTCGCGAAACGCAGAGTACGCGGTGGGTCGTCGTCTCGCGCTCGAATACTTCGGCAGCTAGAAGAGGAAAACCGCCTTTAGCGCAACTACGCGTAGATAGAATGGCAACATCGAGCGAAGGCGGGACGGACAATGGACAACACCAACAACAGGGTTGCGCCGCGATTTGTGAAAGCGACCCGGCGTCACCGTTGACGCCAAGACAAGACCTCCTGCCGGTATCGCTACTCTCGCCAGCTACGTCTTCGGTGAGAGCGTTGCTGATCGTTTACCCTGAAAACCAAGAGCTGTCCAAAACTGTCCTAAAAAGTTGTCTTCTGAAAAGCGCACACTCCAGGAAGAACGAAACACGTTTTCCCCCTTTTGTCGGTTATAAAGAGGCGAAAATGCCCCCGTCTGCTGCTGTGTATGCATCGTAAACTTTGCAGTGCATGCATGATCTTGTTTGAACCCGTTCGTCACAGAGAAAAAGTAGCTGCGCGATACCCGACGAAAATGTGCTGGTAACTCAGTACCAGGTGGTTGGTTAGATACAGATACTGCCTTCGAGCCGGGAATTTACTCCGCGGTGATATGCTAGGTCGTACATGGCACAAGGGGATTGCAACGAGTTGTCCGTAGTCAGAATCGCCAGTCAGAATTGATGCAATTATCGCCATATTGCGCACGTGAGGCTTGGAGCAGGCTATGCTACAACTAAAGCATGATTTACATCGTCTTCCCCCCCCAAAAATAAGATAACACAAAACAAAATTACTTCATTGGCTGCTAGTAAGTGATGGGTTAAGCAGTATTGACATAACTCAGCATACCGCGAAACGGCAAACCCCTCTCGCCTTCTCTGACATGTTACACCTGTTGCTGTTTGATTGCTTATGACAGGGCACGCCAGGCAAGAGGCGAGCACGGCCTCGCACGCCGCCTATCTACTCTCTAGCGCAACATGCAGCTCAACACGACGCGCACAGAAACAAAGGGTCTAACGGAAAACATGGCGAAGACCTCCCGCAGAAAGGCCGAGGCCGCGTGCCAAACCGATGGGTCCCTCGGCGAGGGCGGGGGGGTGAACAAGAACGCGGGACATATTCTGAGCAAGAAAGCCTTCAAGTGTTCGACATGTCTCCTACGCTAACCGGTGCTAACGGAAAGACGGGGGGGTTCAACCCCGGCAGGTTATTAGCATGGGGGGGGTTAGGGGACGCCTCGGTGTCAGCGATGGGAACTCCTCCCCGCCGGGATAGCGATGCGAATGAGAGCTCTCAAGGATTGTGGGCAACGATGGGCGCGACTAGCGCATTTTGGCTGGATTTACCTGCGCAAGTTAATTCTACGCCTGACCAGGTAAGCGTTGCCATTACTCTGCTCGCAGCTGCGCCTTCGCATTGGGCCGGAGCCCGCCATGTGCGTGGATGCACTACGTACTTTACGAGTATAATATCTGCACTTCACACCCTGGACAATAGACACAACAATAGTCTATTTCTTCCGCAACGAGGGAAAACATCACCTGCTCTGTCACATTGGGCCGGAGCCCGCCATGTGCGTAGATGCACTACGTACCTTGCGACTATAACCTCTGCACTTCACACGCTGGACAATAGACACAACAACAATCTACTTAGTGCTTCCACAATAGACGAGGGGGAAAAGGGTCGTTCCAACTACGTACCGTATGGATAAGCTATTAGTACGCACTTTACGAATATGGTATCTAACTGTATCAGTTATCTACATTTGTGCAGGAGTACATGCCGGAAGGCGGAGAAATGTGGAAGAGACCGTTGCACGAGGGGGGGGGGGAGGGAGAGGAGCTTCTATCTGACGAAAACGAGGTGGACGTGGCGGAGAGGAGAAGGTGGCAGGAATGGGCAAGGCACGCCGCTGAGCACGAGAGACAGCGCAGAATACAGGTAAGGGGCACAGGATACAGGTAAGGAAAACAACACGTGGCATCGGGGATTGTTGCCTGCTGATAATGACGGCCGACCCATCTCGTAAGTATGATAGCGAGAAATTTCTCAATCTTGCAACTGACTTGGCGCGTTCGATGTACGGTGTGATATGAGTGATACGCGATAGACTCCTACGCATGCTTATTGACGAACGATACCCGATGCACTTTGTGCGTGATTATTGACGAACGATACACGATAAACTGCTTTGTGTGATTATTGACGAACTTGGCAGCGTGCAGCAGCAGTGCCAGCGTCTCTCTCGGAGGTTACAAAGAGTTGCTCTTGCTCAGGAACGAAGTTGCAAGGGTATGCTTCGTTTTGAAAAAATGTTCAATGATAACATCGATTTTCGTTACGGCCACGTCGCCCGGTTATCAAGAAATTTGTCACGAAGGAAGTTGCTAGGGTATACCTCGTTTTGATAAAATGTTGAGCGATTACATTTATTTTCGTCTCAGCCACATCGCTCACTCGTTGCATCGCATCATAGATTCTGGAAGGCATGGATCGGGAGGAGCACCGTGAGCGCTTGGTTCGGCGGGCATGGGCGTTGTCCGCGATGGACGAAGAGCAGCGACGTAGAGCAAGCCAACAGGTGACGTCACTACACCGCGCCACAGACGCTTGCGCACGAAAACAATCGGTTTTCGGTACGAACACGATCGATTTTCGGCACAAACACGATCGATTTTGCACGAAAACAATCGATTTTCAGCGGCGGTGGTATTATTTACGCCATTATGACTGTCGACCATTCCTCTGAGGCGCTTCGTCGATGTTGCAGCGATGCTGGCACAGGGCTCCTGCTGAGTTCAGGAGTGTATATGCCGTGCTGTGAGTGGCTCGCTTTGTCACGAAGATGCCATAATTCGATCGAATTTTCATGTCCGTGGCGGGTCACGAGAAAGAACAAAACAAAAACTTGGAAATGTGACGAGTACGTGCGTATCTGAAGTGTCCTAAATCCTGCTTACGAAAACTTTTCCACGTCAACGTTGCGTTCAAGGCAGGGGCTGTGCTCCATTTACTGTCGTACCGAGTATTAGAGATAGTATTTACTACAGCAGTAAGTGTAGCCATCCAGTCGATGCTGGAGAACACAGGGTATCAGGTAGGTCGTACATAGAGCAGCAGCAGCTTAGCTTCACAGGGTAACTTGATATGTGATGTATATGACACAGAAGTTTGCTTGCTGTTATGTGTGTTCTACGCATACATCATAGGTAGAATTGATCGGGACTGTCAGGCCAGTACCCCTGGAACCGGTAGCATGCGTGAGTTCTGTTGGTTGACTTTTTAGTTTTTTATCCTCCGTCCGGGAGTAAAACTACTAGTGCAAAAATGTTCTATCACTAATTTTAAGTGATTTGTCCCCAAAAACGTGGGTGCAGTTCTTAAGCACTCTTCCACATCCATCTGTGTCGGCGGGCCGCACGCGTTTCTGAATAATTTCGACGCGTACGATAAAAACATACCATGGTACCTGGTACTGTATTGTGACAAACGGGGCTCCTCAACTTTTGAGCTACCAAATATCGTTAGAATGCCTTCTGTATTTTGCAACGGTGTTCGTTGTATACCTATTAATAGGCCATGGAATTGTTCATTGGGTTGCACTTTGATTCTTCTCAAAGTCAGTGTTTGGGTAAGGCAGACAGGAGTTACCGCTATAAGGTGTCACCCCTATCGTAGCGTCTTGGTCTGTGAGAGCCTGCATGAAGTCCGGCATGAAGTGACCCTACACCCTCCGCCGTCCGTTTGTTGTGGTTTGTTTTGGTTTGGTGTCAGTTTTTACTCTCGATCGAGGGAACGAACTGGTTCCAGGGAACCATCAGCTCTGTCGACCTGGACTACGAAATCGTGTGCCCGTACTCTTCGCTAGGCTGCCGGCACATTTGCCTGCGGACGGAGTTGGACAAGCACTTGGCCAAGGACTGCAGGTTTAACAACCAACCCGAAGACTCCGATTTCGACACGCTGGTGGGTGCTGGCTTCTAGGACAAGGCCTCATTTAATTCTTCTGGAGCCCATACATCGACGGAAAACACGACAATTGTGATACCAGTGTGACATTATCAACCGTCTAGGAAGAGCGTTCAACAGTATTATACTAGTATCAGCATGTTGTGCGAGTGTCGTATAGCTCCTAAACTACTGCATAGCTGGTAGCGCTTCAGACACCTCCCCTACCCCGGCAGGTCGGGCTGGTTGGTGTGGTTTATGTGGCTGCTGCCATAATCGTCAGTTTTTTTCGATATATTTTCCCGCTGAAGCCCCGAAGGGGTGAGTAGGTCGATTGCCCCGCCAAACAGTGGTGGGGAATGCAACAGGACACAACATACTCGTACCAGTTCACGGAAGAGTTGTGCAGCGTTTGCAGAGCCTGGACTTTAGTATGTTCGGTCAGCCATGAGTTCGTGGAACACACACGGGGACCATTTGTGCTGTGAACTCCAGTTTTTCTGCAAGAACAAACTCTGTCATGCGCTACAGCTTGTGCGTGGATAACGGGCCGTTACCTCCCCCTGTCCTTTTCTACGGGTTGTGCGTGGATAACGGGCCATGACCTCCAGTTTGTCTCTGATAATAAACTCTGCCACCGTCTATAGCTTGTGCGTGGATAACGGGCCGTGACCTCCAGTTTGTCTGTACAGTAGTGGTCCGTCCCTCTGTAGCACCGGTTGAGTAGTGCCGGTTGCCCGCTATGGCGCCTGTGAAATCGCTTGATACAGATGGGAACAACCAGTAGTGGTAGTATGCGTAGTAGTGCCGGCTGCCGAAATAGTGCCGGTATGCCCGGCTGGCACATACCGGCGCTATAGAGGGACCACTACCTGTAACAACAAACTCTGCTATCTTGTACAGCTTGTGCGTGGATAACGGTAACCTCCGCGTTGTCCGTGTTTTGCAGGTGGATGCAAGCGAGTACGAGGTAGTGTGTCCCAACACGATTCTCGGGTGTGACCACAGCTGTTCGAGGAGCTCTTTGACCCAGCACTTGGAGACGTGTCGGTTTACGGGTAAGCGGTTGACCACTATTAACCCCTTTGAGACTTGATAGGGGAAAAGTGTGTCGAGAAGAAGCGGCGAGTACAGCATCGGCCACACGAACCAGCCGGGCTGCTGGAGTAGGGTGTGTGTCCGCAGCGCAACGGAAAGAGTCGTACGACACGCGCGCAGCATGAGGATAGTTTTACTGTTTTGCACGCTCTTCCTAGAAGGTTAATGAGACCGCACGTTGTTTATTTTCAGGTGGCTATACCTGGGTCCCAAAAAGGGTTGGTACTGGTTCTATTCTGATTTTGGTGACAGCAAGCGAGGCTTGGTTGGCCAGACTGCCGGGTTAGTGCGGAATAGACACCAATGGCGATCGACCGTGGCTTCCGCGTATGATATCTCTGTTGTAGTGGTCGTGGCTTGTTGCAGGTCCAGACGTGAACCTTTTTACTACTGCAAGAAGTATCCCACACTAATATTCCGAGTATTTTATCCCGAAAAACGCGAAAAACGTGGGTGCAGTTCTAGAGAGGGTAATGTTGTTTGTTACCTGTTATGTTTCTTACTATCATGACTTTTTGGTTATGATCATGACTTGTTGCAGGCCCAGACGTTAAGGAAGAGGAAGCGGAACGAGCGAGATCTCTGCAAATGGTCCTTCAGCAAGCGGAAGAAGAAAGGGCTAGACGGGTGGCCCATGACGCCAAGGGTGAGAACGCTGTCTAACTAACTCCATAGAGGACACGACACTGCGAGCGCGACTCGCTCCCCAAGCATATCGCTTGGCGCCTCAACGACTGCTGGTTGCTGTCTGCTTGATGCTTGTTTGGCTCTTTGAGAACTCCAATTAATGTTATTTGGGACAAACTACTTGCAACCAGTATGGGATATTTTTTGCAGTACAAGTTTGTCTACGACCTCACCCACGAGGCACCAGCGTCCCGCGGGCGTTCAGCGCGGGAGTTTGCCTGAGCCCACCAAGCTATACCGAAAGGACGCCGTGTGTCGATACATCTCTACGTTCTGTCGACCGGTCGCGTTCTGCGTACGAGTGTATGCGCCAACCCGTTCGGTAATGTTCCGACCGGCATGTGACTATTCTAATTGATATGCTTGATTTGTGGTCACACATGCGCAGGAATCTATATGGTATTTTGCCTAGTTGTTGTTGTTCTCACATGAACTCATGACCACAATCTAGCCCGTGGTCACAAGACAGGCCCCAATATTTTTGTAGTGGTGACACTCTGAGATTGTGGCATTGCAGGGGATTGGCAAAGCGATAGCCTTGCGCTCAAGACTCGCCAGTTTCTCCACCGGCTGTTAGAAGACCAGATGAAGACCGCCCTCGTTATTTTGCACAAGGAGATACTAGAATGCGCCGCACGGTGAGACCTGTGCTATGCTACCACCCCTAAATAGTAGACTACACCATGATCAGGCCTGGGTGGTACAACGCAATGATCTAGGCCTGGGTCGTAGAACACAATAATATTGGCCTGGGTCGTAGATGTGCGAGCAGCCTTTATGGCGTAGATAATGCCTCCCCAACAGGATACATGTCCATGGGCACTAGTTGTAATGAACTAACTGCTGTCGTGGTGAAAGAAGGCGTTTATTCGATGTCCATTGTCTATATTGGCAAATGACCTACATTGTGTAATACGAGTAGACGTTCAGAAGGTAAAATAGAGATGTCCATCGCAGAAATATCCTATTAATAGGAAGATAGTGTCAAATGTCCTACATTGAAGATACGAGTACGACGTGTAGAAGGTAAAATGGAGATGTCCCTCCGAGAAACATCCTAGGAAGATACCGTCAAACGTTCTATAGTGTACAAGTAGACATTCCGAAGGAAAGGCATGTCCACCGGAGAAACACTTTTTAGTGTAATAGGAAGCGTTCGAAATTGACGCGAAGGGCGCCGAAACACTTTTCGAATGCTACCGTTTTGTCTGTATCCGCGCTCTCGGCACGTCCGGCCTTTAGGTGTCGACAGATCCAAGCGAGGCGCAAGCAAGAGCTGGAAGACACCTGGCGTCGTCTTGAAATCGTGATCGGCCTCTTGTGGCCTGGTGCTAAGGTTCTCCAGTACGGAAGCTACGCGTCTGGCATGATGACTCCAGATTCGGACGTCGACTTAGTGGTGAGCCTTTGCGCTTCCACTCGCCTCTAGCTGACGCTGGAGCTGGCTCATCCATCGCGTAGCCATGTCCAAACTAGCCTGGCCATTTCTCGAAAGGCGACATGAGAATATCATGTATTTTGGAGGCTTTTCATGCCGTTTTCTTTCGGAAGCTGTGAATTGGGATTTTCACGCCGCATATTCTTTTGTACCTTATACAAGGTCCCCCTTCGGATGCAGTGGTGGGGTGACGCAAGGCTGACGGTATTCAACTACTTAAATATTATTATTGTATGTAGTCTATTAAAGTGGTGGAAGGAGTGCTGGATAGTGCATGGAGTTAAGTTGATAAGGTAGTTGCTGTCGCTATAATGGGAACTCGTGCAGCAGGATATTCATAACTGTCAACTTTTATGTGCGTTGGTGTGTGTTGTTGATGAAAAACGAACTATTAATTAATACGCTCGCGAAAAACAATAAAACAGAAATTCAAATTCTTCCAGCGAACTTAAAAATGATCTGATTCATTCTCCGGCATACAGTATCTGTTAATGTTCACTGCTGCTGCTGCTGCTAGCAGCTGCTAGCAGCTGCTGTTGCTGTGTTTGCGCCTAGCGAATCGCCGAAATTCTATTCGCAAAAATCGTCCTCGTGGGTAAAACTGTCCTGTTGACCCTGGCAGCATCCCGGGGAGGAGTCGTTGATACATACATCTGTTTGTACAAACGCGCGGCCGAAATATCACGTAGCTTGCAAAGATGAGTACCGTGGTCTGCAGCCATGCTGTGCTGCGGTGATGCTGTGACTGTGATGCTACAGCTGCTGCTGTGCTGCTTCTGTGTGCCGTGTGCTGCTGTGCGGTATATGGTTTATTGGGCCGTAGTTATTGTTTTTTCACCTACCTAAGGTGGCGTTATAAAAGGGGCACAGGGACAAAAAAGTATATAAATACGGGAAAAAATCCAGTGATGACCACCCCCGATTAGTTACGCGTAATAATTTTCACCCCGTAACACACATCCATCTCTGTTTTTTTGTTTAGGAGCACATGGGAAACAGCCACAACAGCAGTGTGCCGCCGCTGCCGCCGTCATCGCTGCTGCTGTTGCTGCTGCTGCTGCTGTGCTGCTGCTGCGCTATAGTGTTACTCTCCCAACAAGAAACTGTCTGTTGCACACCGCGACGCATCGCGGAACGCGTATACTCGTAGCATCAATCAGAGGGCTAACCCTAACCCTAACCCTTTAGTTTTTAGTAGCACGCAGGAGGAGGTCATGACACCAACAGAGCAGCAGCAGCAGCAGCAGCAGCAGTAGAAGCAGAAGCAGCAGGAGCCACCTCTGCCGCCGCCGCTGCCATCATCGCTGCTGTTGCTGCTGCTGCTGCTGCTGCCGCTGTGCTGCTGCTGCGCTATAGTGTTACTGTCTCTCATCTAAAAAATGCCTGACGCGCACCGCGACGCATCGCGGAACGCGTATTATACTCGTAGCATCAATCAGCAGAGTTTAATTTTTGGAGTAGCACGCAGGAGGTCATAACACCAGCAGAGCAGCAGCAGAAGTAAAAGCAGCAGGAGCAGCGGCAGCAGCGGCGGCGGCGACCTGTTCCCTTTTGGAGTCTCAAATAATGTGGTGCTGTGTCCCGGTTGCCAAGCACAGCTGCAGCAGCGGTGACTATCGTGTGTGCTGCGCTGTGTGCGAGCTGTGCGCTGATTGCAGTGAGTGGTTGTGACGCCTGCAGAATCAACATCAAAATCTAGTTAAAAGCCGGTGAGAACGTGGTTTTTTACGGTGACGTTTTGTACAGCCTAAAAAACGAACAGCCCAACAGCAGTTGGAATGTTGAAAGTCTATACAGCCCAAAAAGGGAAAGTTTTAACGACCAACAGGAAGGAATCTGTAGCTATCTTCATACTGCATTTGCGACGTGTATCTCTGTCTTGTAGTCTGTGACCACAGAGCTCGTCTTTCTAGGAGGAGGCATCGTCACAGACTCTGGTTGTGCTGGACGTAGATGGGCGGAGAGACCAGTTTGATGTGAAGAACACACAAACACACATCGTACACACCTCACCCAAGCCATGCCATCTGATAGAAGCCCTCGCTCAAAATATTACGGCATACAAGCTTTCCCTTCGGGATGCGGTTGGCTTCAAATCCCGGGGGTGTCGTAAATTGAAAAGGGGGAACACAGGCATTCCTATGAGCTATACCAGGTGTAACATTAAAACAAGCTCTTGGAACCTAAAGAAAAACTCATTTTTGCCACCGCGCAAGTAACCGGGCAATTAACACCGACCAGCCCAAAACGAGTTTGTAGATTAGTTTATGCCTGGTACATGATACCAGGTACCAGGTATATGGTCGCGCCTTATATACCTACATTTGACACAGGGTACCGTGGTACACTACCGGCCCTATCATAAGAAAAAGCCCCACACAAAACTTCGCCTGAAAGTTACGAGGAAATATCATTTTTCGACAGCTGTTATACTGAAGTTAGTGTAGGACACACCCTTCCTCAAAAAAGAAACCTCCTAATAGCTTAAGGCCGCGGGGGATCTTAAACCACCCCCCATCCCCGGGTTTCCGGTTCACTCTAATCTCTAGATATTTTTTTGGT
>JAYJMJ010000599.1:1288091-1299063 GCA_036873875.1 Laminaria ephemera | reverse complement strand
CTGTTGCGCACCGCGACGCATCGCGGAACGCGTATTATACTCGTAGCATCAATCAGCAGAGTTTAGTTTTTAGAGTAACACGCAGGAGGTCATAACACCAGCAGAGCAACAGCAGCAGCAAAAGCAGCAGAAGCAGAAGCAGCAGGAGCAGCGGCAGCAGCGGCGGCGACCTGTTTCCCTTTGGAGTCTCAAAGGTTGTGTTGCTGTATCCTGGTTGCCAAGCACAGCTGCAGCAGTGGTGTCTATCATGTGTGCTGCATTGTGTGTGAGCTGTGCGCTGATTGTAGTGAGTGGTGGTGGCGCCTGAAGAATCAACATCAGAAATCTAGTTAAAAGCCGGTGACGTGTTTTTTACGGTGAAGTTTTGTACAGCCTAAAAAACGAACAGCCCAACAGCAGTTGAAAAGTTGAAAGTCTATACAGCCCAAAAAGCGAAAGTTTTAACGACCACCGGGAAGGAATCTGTAACTATCTTTACTCTCTTCTGTACAGTATACTCCCTTCCTTTGTACCGTATGCCATTTGTTTGTGCCGTACCAGGTATACTCCATTCCCTTGTACGATATACCCCCTTCGTTTGTACCTTATGCTCCATTCGCCATTACTGTAGACTCCATCGCCTTCGCGACCCCTACCCCCCACGTGCAATCGTCGCTGGGAATATCCCTTGTAGTAGCGGACGTCCAGTCGACCGACGACAGCTTAAAGAACAGTACCTGTATGGCATACCCGGTACTCCATATTTGCATCTTATTTGGGCGCGTTTTTGTCTCCCTTGGTTCTCGTGTCGCGACTAATAACAGGTTTTCCCGATGGGTGGGCGAGGGGGAAGGACAAGCAACTTTTATCGGCGAGACAGAAAGGCAGAGCCATCAACGCCAGCCACTGCCAAGTCAGGCAAGGCCACGGACGGCAGCATGCCACGCACACCTGCTCATGCCGGACTGAGCCCGGTGCCAGCGCCAGGGCTAGACCCCGACCACTTTTCGCTGAGTCCGTCACCCGTGAAGGGTGAAGCGGCGCCGAAGCTAACCCGTGGCGCTAGCGGGCAGTCGAGGAGGTCATCTCCCACGCCGACGCTTAATAGGACCAATGGCAGCAGCCATGACGGGTCGTGGGAGCGTCGTCGGGGAGGGAGCCGCATGGATGGTGGAGGCGTGTTGAGCAGAATACACAACCTTGCGGATCATCTCCGAAACAACGTAAGAGTGCCAAAGGTCGACAAGACTCGTGCTACGATAGGAGCACTTTTTGACCAAACTACTTGTGACTAAGGCTCCTCCACTCAGGATCTACCTAACATCGAGGGAAAACTTCGTACAATCTTTGTTTTACCATAATATTCGATGTGCACCTAAGGCAATGGGGTTGTTCGTCGGGTTTCACTTTTATTTTTTTTCAAAAGTCAGTTGCTGGGTGGGGTGTAGAGCTCCTCATGTGAAGAGCCGCCAGAAAAAGAAAGTGCGCCCATGCCGTAGCACTCGTCAGTCCTAACAACTGTGTAAATCCGTTGTCCCGTGACATCGAACCCGGCTCGAGTTGTCCTCTGCAAGGAAAAGATGTGGAAGAAGTGTGCTTGTCTATGCTGGGGTCAGACTATTTTGAACATTCGCTCCTTGGATGCACCGCCCCGCCCCGATCAGGCACCATTCATTGAGGTTGTAAAAGTCCTCCACCACGCCAGGGTGCCCATCATCAAAGCGGTTGCTAAAAGCGACGGGGGGAGCGAATCCGGCGATAACTTCAGAGTAAACATCGACATATCGGTTGACGGTCCTACTCACACGGGGTTGGCAACGAGTGCCTTCGTTTCCTACCTGGCAGACCATCTGCCGAATCTGGTCCCGCTGACGATCGTGCTCAAATCTCTCCTGCAGGTGATTTTTCCCCTGCTGCTTTAGCCCGTGCTGTTACGTACCGGGTACCAGGGTATCATACTACGGCAGTACAGTGCAGTACATTAGTGATCGTGTACATTAACCCGTGCCTATATCGCCAATGCTGTTTATTTAGGATAGTGTTTTAAGGCAGTTCAGTACAGTATTGTTGTGTACTCCGTACTTGTTTTTTCTTCCATCCGGATGCTTTTTTAGCCTTTTTAGTGACCACGGGCTAGATTGCTCTTATAAAATGAGCTATGATGACGTGAGAACAACATCATCACCACGGTACAGTACAGTATTAATTTTATGCTTTTGCCCGTGCTTACATCGCCAAGTGCCGTTTGTGTATGATACTACGGCAGTACAGCAGTACAATACAGTACATCATTTTTTAGTACACAGTCGCCCGTGCTTACGTCAACGCTATTTATGAATGATGCTATCAATACGGCAATACAGTGCATTACATTGTTTATAGTATACCTGGTACAGTACTTTTGCCCGTGCTTACATCGCCAATGCTGTTTACGTAATACTATTTATTAATTTTTTCCTGAGGTATTCTTTCACTCCAGAGTTATTTCTGACGGATGGGACTCCTTAACTGAGCAACAACCCAAATGAGCACCATTCGTGTTTTACAATAGTATTCCGTATAATACCTAGGCCATGTATTTTTTCATATGGTTGCGCACTTCCACTTTTTCTCAAGATTTTTTGGGGGGGCTCTTGAAGGAAGCCTCAGAGACTTGAGGTGCACCCCTACACAGCGCGCGTCAACTTGTCCCCTGCCCTTTCCCGACTCTTTCTTCTGACTGGCTGATCAAAGACCTGAATGATCCACGACATGCCGCATAAACCGGGGATTTACTAATATGGTGTCGCCCTGCCCGTCCCCAACCTTTCGATTTTTAATTGGCAGAGCAAAGGCCTGAACGACCCTTACACCGGAGGCTTGTCGAGCTACGGGCTAGTGCTCATGGTTGCGTTCGCGCTCCTCCGCAGAGATCACTTCCCCCCCTCGCCGGCTGGACCGAGCTTCGCCGATGCAGACTTCATACAACGACAAACTCCGGATTGCACCACCAGCCGGCGAGCGACTCCATCCCCCCCTGAGAGAGAAAAAGAAGAGCGTGATGGTGTTGACGAACACCGTGCGACTCCACCACCCCCCCCTAGCAGGGAAAAGGAGGAGCGTGGTGGTGTTGACAAACGCCGCGCGACTCCACCCCCCCCTAGAAGGGAAAAGGAGAAGCGTGGAGGTGTTGACGAACAACCTGAAGGGGCTTGTCCGACGACGTTGTCCAGCACCCTCAGCCAGCGAGCGACTCCACCCCCCGCTAACACGGAAAAAGAGGAGCATGGTGGTGTTGACGAACGCCGCGCGACTCCACCAACCCCAAGCAGGGAAGATGAGGAACGCGGTGGTGTTGGCAAACACCGTGCGACCCCACCAACCCCTAACAGGGAAAAGGAAGAGCGTGGCGGTGCCGAACACGAACAGCCTGAAGAGGCTTGTCCGACAACGTTGTCCAGCACCCCCAGCCGGCGAGCGACTTACCCCCCCCCTGATAGGGAAAAGGAAGAATGTGGTGGTGTTGACGAACGCCGCGCGACTCCACCAACTCGTAGCAGGGGAAAGGAGGAACGCGGTGGTGCCGAACACGAGCCTGAAGAGATTTTTCCGGCGACGTTGTCCCGCACCCTCAGCCGGCGAGCGACTCCACCCCCCCTTGATAAAGAACAGGAGAAGCGTGGTGGTGTTAACGAACGCCGCGCGACTGCACCCCCCCCTGACAAGGAAAAGGAGGAGCGTGGTCGTGTTGACGAACGCCGCGCGACTCCACCAACCCCTGATAAGGAAAACAAGGAGCATGGTGGTGTTGACGAACAGCCTGAAGAGATTTGTACGGCGACGTTCTCCCGCACCCCGAGCCAGCGAGCGACCCCATCCCCCCCTGAGAGAGAAAAAGACGAGCGTGGTGGTGTTGATGAACACCGAGCGACTCCACCCACCCCTGGCAAGGAACAGGAGGAGCGTGGTGGGGAGGACGAACGCCGCGCGACCTCACCCCCCCCTGACAAGGAAAAGGAGGCGTGTGGTGGTGTGGACGAACGCTGCGCTACTCCACCAACCCCTACCAGGGAGAACAAGGAGCGTGGCGGAGGTGCCGAACATGACCACGAACAGCCCGAGGAAGCTTGCCCGGCGACGACGGTATCCCCTCGGTCCCGCTCTGTATCAGAGAATAGATCGGACCTAAAGGACTCCGATTTTTCCGTACCACCGTCGCCAGGGCACTCTGACGGCTTCCCTGCGGCCATCCTGCAATTCTCACCGGCATCGAAAGTTGAAGAAACTTGGAGCAAGAAAAGCATGGCACCATCGGTCGGCAGGCAGCGAGGGTTCTGGCAGCGTCCTTCTTTGGCGAGGGGCGGGTCGGGTTTTACGGGTATGTTGGCGCGTGATGCACGGGCGGGGAACAGGACGGTGAAGAGGCAAACGCCTGGGGGGGATGGGCAGAGCATGTCATCTTGGGACAGGTGCGGAAATGCGGTGCAACCTGAGAGAACGCGGTGGAACCTAAACGAATGAGCTTCAACACATATAGAGAATCTGGTATAGCGTAAGTGTTCGACACAAGGCGCATGGGTATTTTTGGGTTTGAGAAACAATAGCTCTTCCTTCATTCAACCTTGACTCGTTCTCGAATAGGAGTTGGCTGATATTTGGTAAAAGCTGTTCACGCCGTGCGTATCGAACTCCTGGCTTGCATCGCCAACGTCTTTCTTCGAGCGTTAACATCTGGGGGAGATGGGCAGAGCATGTGATCTTGGGATGGGTGTGGTCGGTTTTTAGGTCGCTATACCTGTATCCCCAATAGGGTTAATAGTAACTGCTACTGGTACGTTGGTGTCGGTATGATAATTGATAGAGCTGCGAATTGGCTGGCTATAAGTCGCCGACTAGACTAGCTAGCTAGAGCCTTGTTGGTTATGTATTATTAGTTGACTACCAGGTATGTGTTATTGGTTGGTTATGCGTTATTAGTTGCCTATGTGTTCTTAGTTGCCTACCTGGTATGTGTTACGGTGAGTTGGCTGAGTAGAAGTCGCCGACTAGTTACTACCAGGAATTGGTTAGGTATTCACAGTAGAGCTGTGTGCTTTTATACCAGACTGGTGCGTTTGTGGCTTGCAATGTGTTGTACCAGATACATGGCACTCTGTTGCAGGCGCTGGAAGTAAGTTGGCTGGTAGTCGAGGAGTTTAGCGTCCTGAGCATTTCATGATGGCATCCTCATCATGACATGAAGTTTGAAGTGATGTTCTTCTGATAGTGCGTGGTGTTACTGTTTTGTGCATCTTGATGACTTTGGCATTCTGAGCATGACATCACGTGTGGTTTTCTTCTGCTGTGTACATCATTCCAAGAATAAATTGGCTGGGGATTGATGACTTTAGCATCCTGAGCATGACATGAAGTGTGACGTCATATACTTCTGGTAGTTCGTGGAGTATCTGCGCGCTGTCAAGGCAGCATAGTGCGTTGGAAATAACTTGACTGGCAATAAGCTGGCTAGAAATAAGTTGGCTGGCAGTCGATGGGTATGGCATCCTGAGCATGGCATGGAGTGAAGTGGTGTTCTGCTGATAGTTGGTGTGTCTGTTGTGTGCACGTTTACAGCTGATAGTTTGTGTTGTAACTATTGCGTGCATGTTTACAGGCCACGACAGCAGTATTGGGTGGGATCGAGAACAGCAAGGGCGGTTCTGATGCAAGAATTTCATGCTGGCGCGCCAACGCCTGCCCCCGCAGCAGTGGAAAGCGACCAACAATCTTCCGCTGAGGTGATTTTGTAAAACTATTTCAATTATGTCAGCTGTGAGTTCGACCTGTTGAGTGGTCGATACTCAGCTTTGCAAGCTGCTTGGTACGTGGGCCGCATTTGCAAAAGGCAGGATCCGTCACTACGCTCACGATAGCACCGAGCTATCTTCGCAATATGTATTTTTTTATTGTTTGAAGTACGTCAGCTGTGAATTCGACCGGTTGAGTAGTCGATACTCAGCGTTGCAAGCTGCGTGATACGTCGGCCACGCGTTTTTTACACGCTGAGGTGATTCTAATGTGTACGGTCGCCCCTACCCCTTCCTTGTCACTGCGCGAGCTATTTGTCAATACGTCTCACGTGGCGATTCGATTCCAGGCTTCTGACACATGCTGCGATAGAGGTGCACCATGTTGTTTCTCGGGCTCCTCACTTGAGGAGCTCTAAACCTCACCCAAAAACTAACCTCAAGAAAAGTGAAAGTGCACCGCGATGAGCAATCCCATGGCCTAGGTATTCAAAAAAATCACATTGCAAAACAAGAATGAAAATTCCGACGATTTTGGGTTAAGGGGCCCCGTCATTCAGAAACAAAAAACCCGAAAAAGTGCTACCTCTATCGTAGCACGCGTGTTTTTGTGATGTGATGGGGAGACCATGCTAAATGAAGGGGCGGTAGACGCGTGCAACGATGCGGATAGCACCTACATTTTCAGGGGCTCCTCACTTGAGAAACTCTGCATCTCATCCAACAACCGACTTTGAGAAAAACGTAAGCCCATCCCGGTACACAATCCCATGGGCTGGTGCATATAACGACTAATGTTGTAGAATTGTTATAGAATACGCATCGGATTCCAAAGACGTTGGCTAGCTCCTCAGTTGAGGAGTTCCGTCACTATGAAATGTTTGGGCTTGGCTGCGGGTACGAGAGCGCATGATCGGCGTTTCCTTTTCCTCATTGCCGGGCGGTCATTGTTGCTCTCTGATGGTAATTATGTTCTTTGACAGGTCCAGGGCGGGAGTCCGATGGCATCAGAGCCACGTGCTGACGGTGGCATCCCCATCTCCTCGGTCCCGCCTCCACCACCGCCTCCACTACCGCAGCCGGTGGCGGATTTTTGCTTGCACCCGATCATGCCCCCCCTGTCGCCTTACATCACGTCCGGCGAGGAGCCGGTGAGACTTTTACGACCGTTGTTGTCGTCATTACCTGTACTAGTGTGCAAGTACAGAATACGAAGTGTGAGAGCACGTACGTACCCCCGCGAGTTACGAGTAAAACATGGCAGCTAAGCCCCACTTGCAGATCTTATATCATACTAAAAAATGAAAGTTTTTGTAAGCGCCCATGATGCGCATTGCGCACTCCGTCATGTTGCGAGTGATGAAGCAGTTTTATCTTTGCAATCTGCTATCGATGCGTGCACTCCAGTGTTTCATTCGCAAGCGATGCATGCAATGTTCATACCGGTTCGTTTTGTTGCTGCCGTAATCAGGTGCTCGGTGAGCTTTTGCTGGACTTCTTGCATCTGTTCGGAGAGGATTTTGACATGGCAAGGGAGGGCTTCAGCGTGAGAGGGGGGGGGTTCCGCTTCTGCGTGCACGATCATCCACCACACCCCCAAGCTGGAGATCCGATCGTCATCGAGGTATGATAAGCATGTATTTCGTCAAAAAAAAATTTCACAGCAGAGGCAGATCCACTGACTGCTGCCATTCGTATCAGACGATGTGTCTCACCCGTGCAGTTGGTGACCTCTCGTTTGCTTCTATTATCGCGACGGCCTCTTATTTTGCCTGTGGTCTGTGTAAGGAGAGCAAGGACATATTTGGCCGCTCAGTGACCACACATTCCAAAAACAAGTGGCCTGATCAGCCCGACTATGGTGTTGCCTTTTGTCAGAATCGTGGCGTCGGGAGATCGCGACTGCCGTTTTTTGTGGTGAGCACTTCGGAGCGTGGTGCGGAGCGGACCAGCAATCGTCCTGCCGACCACACTATACATCGCACCGAATTTCATCGCTGACGCTCGTTTTGAATCTTCAAGACCAGGCCGGCGTTCTCGCACTCGCCCCACGATGTCGGTGGATTACAAACGACGATCGGCGATTGACTACCATACGTCGTGTGTTGTACCCGCCTTTAATCAACCGACCACACGTATATTTGCCAACAGCACCCGTAGTTGGCACAGGCTGTATGACGCGCGCCACGATAAGGATATTACCTGTTGGCCAAAATATTCTGACGGGACTCCCCAGCATCGTTAGAATAGCATATGTATTACCAGGTACCAGGTACCAGGTATACAATACCGTACCGTAGCATGCGTCGTATGTTTTTTTGGACAGGGAGGAGTTGTCGTGAGCTTTTGCCAACCTCGCTATTTCAGATGTCAAATGTCGGGATTAACGAGATGACGCGTTTCTGCTGTGTGTTGTGGCGCGCAGGACCCCCTGAACTGCATGAACAACGTCGGGAGGGGTTCGTTTGGTATAGGTCAAGTACAGCGTGCTTTGTTTGAAGCGCTGACCACTCTCAAGGCCAAGATGGTGCGGGTCAACCAAGACGGGAAAGAGGTGACTATTTATATACTATTAAATCTACACTATATTATGTTATATATTATATATTGTGCTACTATTACTAGTATTAATAGTATTTATCCGTCACTTGCGGTAAGAGAACGGCGCAGAAAGTGTCTAGCGCGAGTAAGCGCGAGTCGACTTAACCCTTTTGGGATTTGATTATAGTATAGCGACCAAAAAAACGACGAGTGCGGTCGTATGAAGTGTCTATAGTAAGAGCGTGATGCAGTACGAGTATCACCATGCTGCGCGCGTATCGTGCATCTCCCTTTCTTGCACTTGAGGCACTTATCTTCATCCCCTGCCCCAGCAGCCCTTTCTATCATACATCGTCTGCATCGTCTACATCGTCTACATCGTCTGCATCGTCTACATCGCATAAATCGTCTGGCCGATACTGGAATCGTCACTTTTTTTGGACAGTTTTTCCTTCTGAAGTCGCTATAAAGTGTTGGACTAATGCTAAATATATTGGAATACAACGCCAACACATTCGGCAAGAGAACGGCGGGGGAAGTGCCTAGCGCGAGTAAGCGCAAGTCGACGAGCGTTGGAAGTGCTGAGCCCAATACTTGGCAAACAAATTTGTCACGTGTCGGGGTAGGCCAGGAGGGAAAAACATTTTTGGTGGTGCTTTGTTGCGGGCGAGCGGCTGAACAGAAGCTTCATTAATAGCTAGTAACAGTTGACCTTATGTCTTTTATGTCGTGTATGTCGATGTCGATGTCGGAGGCTGGTGTTATGTCTCCTTTATAATAATGTAGTACTCAAACTGGGTTTGCTATTGCCAGATAGGGCACTCCAACAGTATCAAGCGCTCACCAAACGTGCCCATTATTAGTACGGTTTATTACTGCAACTGATACTCAAGCTGGGTTTACTTTTGTCAGGTAATACACCTTAACAGGATGAAGCGCTCACCAAACGTGCCTATGCCTATTAATTATGTTGTGTATACCGTCACTGTTTTCTTGGTCGCTTGGTCAGGTTTTGGGGTCCGACGGCGGCAGCACGAAGACCAACACCGGCATTCTGCGACACATTTGCAGCCCCTATGCTGGCTAGGCTGCTGGAAAAGCGGCAGACAATGGTTGTGCTTGAAAGGCGGCCAGCAATGGTTGTGCTTGAAATGCGGCAAGCAATGGTTGTGCTGGAAAGGCGACTAGCAATTGTTGTGCTTAAATCGTGCTGTACTGGGCTGTACTCGTTTTTTTCTAAGCGGGGCGAACATTTATTATTTGTGGCAAAAGGCAAAAGAAGGCGGCAAGCAATGGTTGTGCTGGAAAGGCGGCCGGCAATAAGTGTGCTTGAAAGGGAGCAACCATCCTCGTCAGCAGCATCGCCAGCAGTATAAGGGCTGCAGTAGAAGCAGCAGCAGCATCGGCAGCAGTGATGGTCGTAGCACACAGTAGTAGTCCGTCGCTCACTATACCGTAAAACATGCAAGATATCACACCACCTCAGGTGAATTTCCAAGCTGATTTTCTCGACAACGGAGAGAGTGCAAACGCCGAGCGATGCGTCTTTGTAGAGATCTCGATTATCTATCTCTTTCCAAAGCCACCATTTTCATTGTGTATGCCCCCGTTGTGTTGGAGAAAATCGGCTCGGAAATTGATGATAGGGGGTGTTGTCTTACGTGTTACCTGGTACCTGGTGTACGGTAACCACGCACAGGAGGATTCTTTGACGGTGGATCCGCCCGCTGCCCGCTTGCGTTCGTCGCATGAACAATTGATGTATTTTTCGGTGGGGTCGTCCATGTAAAAAGTACCAGTATACTCGTACTCACGGGAGAGTTTTCGCATGCTGGAGCTGTATTGATACTCGATGAGAGTTTGTTATGCTAGAGTTATGTTTTGATGTGTAATGATATAATACAAATGTGTCGTTGTACGGAGCAGCCACCGCGCGCCCTTGCATCCTAGCCGGTCCCGTGCGAAACGGCCGAAGGTTTCTTGTTTTGAGCAGATTCACAACATTGTTATTTAGCATTGTTGTTTAGCAAGACGACGCGTGCTACGATAGGGGTATACCGTTTTTTGGCATTTGGCCAACAAAATATTTCTGACTGACGGGGATCCTCAACTAAAAAGCTATAAGAATACCCAATGTCGTTGGAATACCATTTTGTGTTATTGCATGTAGTATATTCGTTGTATACCTAGGCCACGGGATTGTTCAGCATACAGTTTTCACGAAGTCAGTTTTTGGGTGAGGTCTAGAGCTCCTCATGTGCCTGATGTGAGGAGTTTAAGATCAGTTTGGGGCACCCCCTACTGTAACATGCGTCAAACGGTTTATAAAACCCCATTTAGCACTGCACCCTCGTTTTTGGGCATAAACTACTTGGAATGAATGCAGGATTCGTTTTCTAGTACTGGTATGTAGTAAAAGGGTTAGAAGTGGTTGGTCTTGGTATTGTAGCCGCCCTACCGCGATCCAAGCCTGGATCCACCCGCCCTCTCCACCTTCCACCCAACCTATCGCCACCCCAGTGCAAGCGCCACCACCAACATGGCCGAAAAATCTTCCGAGCGGCCATGTTGGTGTCGGAAGATTTTTCGGCCATGTTGGTGTTGAAAGATTTTTCGGCCATGTTGGTGGGTCGGATGGGGGTGGCGCTTGCACTGGGGTGGGGATAGGTTGGGTGAAAGGTGGAGAG
>JAYJMJ010000599.1:1250805-1261983 GCA_036873875.1 Laminaria ephemera | reverse complement strand
CGCGATAAAAATGAAGGCACGTACCGGGGGGGAGAAGGGACGACACCTGTGACCACGGCTTGTCCAGAAGCTGGGAAATAAAAGTGAGATTAAAAAACACGAAGGTAATACGAAAGGCAGGCTGAGATGTACAGGATTCTAAGAAATCCGGGAGCCGTTATACTGATTTTAGTGTAGAACGCACCCTCTCCCAAATGTGAAACCCAGCCTTGGTCAATATTTCTGTGTCTTATTGGGAGTCCTGTGCTGTAGAGTATGCAGTAGCGGGCGCTGAGTAGAGGTTGGGGTTGAGCAGAAAAAAAGTGAATTAATCTCTCCAGCACAGGCATCGAAGCTGCTGCCTCCACTGACGGTTTCGTATCCAAGTAAACCGCTTAGCTATACAGTACAAAACCCCAATATCTTATTGAGTTGTCCTTGTTCTACTGCCTAGAGATACATAGGGGGAGCAAGGCGACGCACTTCAAGGTGTGGCCTACGCTGTACTGCGGTCATAATCGGGGGAAAACATTGTATTAATACCATTTTTTTTTAGTAGTACTCCTTAACCCTTTTACTTGGCAGACAATATTCCACACTGTTTCTAAGTGATTTATCCCCAAAAATGTAGGTGCAGTTCTGAAGGGGTTAACCAGTAAAACATACCAGAAGGTATACAAGTTAGGAGAAAAAGGGCAGAATTGATATAAACCTAGTTCTTGCTGTGCCCCGCCCCTCGTGTTTCCCCCCCAGAATATCTCGGCTGCGGGGAGTACCATATCGAGACATGCTGTTCTTCGACGATGACGAGTCGAACGTGAAGACCGTATCAAAGCTTGGTGCATGCCGCGTCATAGGCGGCATTATTTTGGCATAATTGGGCGCTTTGAAGAGCATAAAAGTAGTATTGTGAGCTTTTTCCGAGGAAAGGCGGCATAATTGGGGGAAACATGGTTCGTAGCATCTTTTTTCATGCTCTTTATCGAGCAAACGTCGTAAAAACTACAGAAAAAGGCAGAATGTATGTAAGGGTCGTTACCGACGAACGCAGAAAATCACGATTTGTAACATTTGGAAACTGGCGAAATGTCATGTTTACAAAAAAAACGATGTCACGATTCGTGACAAATAGCACGATTCGCGAAAATGTCGCGTTTTTTTTGTCACGATTCGCGACGTTTTCTTTGTTTGTTGTGAATGACCCTAAACCTAGTTCTTGCTGTGCCCTGCCCCCGTGTTACCCCCCAGAATATCTCGGCTGCCACCGGAGTACCGTATCGAGACATGCTGTTCTTCGACGACGACGAGTCGAACGTGAAGACCGTATCAAAGCTTGGTGCGTGCTGCTTCAAGGTCGACAAGGACTCCGGCCTAACGTTCGTTGCGGTGCGGTCAGGTTTCAAGAAATACAGAGAAATGTGCTCGTCTAGGTCGAGCATGAGAGCTTGGCTGCAACCACCACGTCCGAAGGTCGATCAAAAGGACGCAGCTACCGTATAAAACACGCAAGGTGACACCCCCCCTGGAATGAATTTCAGACGCCGATTTCCTCCAAAACCAGGGGGTATCAAACACACACAATGAAAATGGCGGCTTTGGGAAGCTCTCGAAGGTCGACGAAAAGGAGGCAGTTACCGTATACTATAATCAAGATAACTCACCCCCTCGAACGAATTTCAAATCTGATTTTCTCTCGATAACGGGGAGAGTGCAAACGCCGAGCGACGCGCCTATGGAAACATCTCGGACGAATTTTAACGCTGATTTTCTCGACAACGGGGAGAGTGCAGACGCCGAGCGACGCGCTTATGGAAACATCTCGGACGATTTTTAACGCTGATTTTCTCGACAACGGGGAGAGTGCAGACGCCGAGCGACGCGTCTATTGAAAGGTCTCGACGACAACTTCCCAATGGCCGCCATTTTCGTTGTGTGTGTTCGATACCGACTGCTTTTGGGCAAAATCGGCGCCGAAATTCATGGAAGGGGGTGTGTTGTCTCACGTGTTGTACGGTTTTGAAGAACGTTCACTCCGCCGACGCTGGGCTGAAAAGCGCTCTCAAGTGATCGAGCGCTTAGTGAGGTGGATTAAACCCTTTGGCACTTGAGAGGGAAAAAAAACGTCGAAAAAAAGAGCCAGTCACAGAATTGGTCACACGATGTATGATAGCCACCGCTGCAGGATAGGGGGGGGGAGGGTCTGAAGCGCAACGTTGGGAGCTACCAGCTATACGATTCGCCTGCAGCATGATGACACTTGTACTATTGCACGCTCTTCGTAGCCGGGTGATACATACATTTTCTAGCTTTTTAGGTCCCTACACCTGGGTCCTAGAAAGGTTTAGCGGTGGCCGAGCAGAATAGTGCATGCGCGCGACGGCAATGAACGTGGTTCCGTCAGAAGGCACTCAGAATATGTTTTGGGCGAAAACTATTTGGAGTTAGTGTAGGATGATTTATGCAGTAGTAACAGGTGTATGTGACGGCCGGGCAGAATAGTACGTGTATGTTGAGATTAAATGACGGTTGCAGCATGGCCACCCGACGCAGCCTGGGTCGCTGGTGTAGGGGATGCGTCCAAAGTGGACTATTTACTTTAGTTTATGTTTTAATCTCACTTTTACTTTCCAGGTTCTGGACAAACCGCGGTCACAGGTGTCGTCCCTTGTTCCCCCCGGTACGTGCATCGCGCAGAGAGTTCAGCATTCCCGCTGCTCGTCGGTTTTCATCGAATTTTTGCTTACTCATATGGAGCTGCGAGACACGCGGGGAGCGTGGTGAACCTCGTACTGTTGCATGCTCTAGCTGGACGGTTGAAAGTACGGTACCGCACTTCTCGTTTTTTTGGTAGACTTACATGGCCCCTAAGGGGGTTAAGTAGTGGTCGGGCAGAATAGTGTGTGCACATGACGACAGTCAACTTATAGGTTACCCATAATGTGTACCAGGTATTGGGGACGATAGCTTGGAATTAATTTGGGGATTTGAGGCGCTCCGAAAGAGCGACATATTGATCCGTGTAAAATTGATCACAAGCGCGCCCCGTTCGAGACATGTTGCCCTTCTTGCTTGCACGACGGGGGGTTGATCTACTACCATTTCGTATAAGCTACCTGTACTGCTCAAGTACGGAGCAGTGCCCCCTTGCACGCTTGATTGCAAAACAAGCAGTGCATGTTGCGCCCACAGAACAAAGCAAAACACCCAGTACGTTACAAAAAGGGGTAGGAGGTGGGGCTCGCATGGACGAAACTCCGTGGAGCTATACAAACTTCGACACGCACACGAACACGTGACCCTCTCTTCCCCCTGCCCCGACTTCTGAAGGAAGCGAAGCACGCCCACAATCGACCGGCGATAGCGTCAGCCGCTCGATTCTGAACCTTCGTCGTCCTTTGGCGCTCCGGCGTGCATGTTGCCTTCTCCCCTGAAACGCGGGAGATGGGGTCGATATATTGCTTTAACGTTAGATGCCGTCATACTATAATATATATCAGGGTATCCATTACTTCACACAGTTTTATACGAAGTACAAGCTCCCCCTTCGGGATGTGGTTAGCTTGAAATTCCTTTGGTGTCGCAAGTTGAAATGAAAACGGGGGGAAAACTCTTTACAACTAACGAAAAAAAAGTACGAGTAGCCCCCGTGCTAGTAACCCGGCAAGTAACACCGACCAGCCCAAACGAGTTTGGAGGGCAGTTTATATTAATAGAGCGAAATGATATCGCGAATCTGCCTACCCATTTCGACCTGGGGAAACTGCTTGTGGGCCTTGTTGATAGGAATGTGGTGGAACCCTGGCAGTAGCCTTCTCCTAACATATGGGGTATAGTATAGAAATCGGGACCGCTTTTTTTATAAGTGCTTTTTTAATACGGTCGAGCATTTTGTCGGGGGGGGGGGGGTTGCCGGAATATCGCCGGACAAAGCTCCTTCGGGTGGGGCAGGGGTCGGGAATAGGGTTAGGGTATAGGATAAAGTTTTAGGCGCATCAAAAATGTGTCGTCTCATAATACTGGAACCACACGGGAGGTACGCAACATTCCCGGAATCCCATACTACAATACTGTCACCTCTGTGATAGTGTGGAGAAGACGACTCCCTGGTTTATAGGAATGTGGTGGGCGTAAGTTCGTAATTTAGCTATCCGCTCACATGTGCCATGCTTGTTCGTCCTTCTTTTCCTCGTCGATGCAGCGCTTAAAGCGATCTCGCATGAACTGAAGAACTTTTTCCTGTGTAGTTAAATCGACCAGACAGAAAGACCAGCCAACGCACGAAGAGAAAAGGTTGGCATGAAAGTCAATCCTGTCCTGTTCTTGTTATGTGCTTGGTAGGCTATTTTTGATCCAGTTGTTTTTCTTCTCACAATCGGCGTTACACAAGTAAGTACCTGGTACAATAAAAACGAGAGAGCACAGTAGGGGTACTACGAAGTATGATTTTAAAAAAAATTACACACACCTCAGCTGTGAGATCGAGGATTTCGTCGAAGCTCTCATCTTTGCAAGCTGCATGTGATACATCAATCGCGCGTGCTACGGGGTGTGTACTATTCTTTGTGGGTACCTCTCATTGTCAGGATCGAGCACTTGGAAGCCCCCCCCGGATACAGCACGCTTTCGCCACAGTCGATATAAAATGGCGCCATGACACAAATGTGCTTACAGTGGTACCGTAGCTCACTATGTGTTAACCTAACTAAGGTCTCTTGTGACGAAAAATCCAAATGTGCCCGATAAAAAACATGTCTGTCCGATGGAAATGTGTCCGTCCGATTGTCTATTAGGATACACACTGCCAATGCTTGAATCAACCGAAATATAAACCTGGATAAACATTGCCCATATTTTAAACTTGGGGCCCTTGACTTGAGGAGCTCTGTGCCTCACCCAAAAACTGCCTTCTGTGAAAAAACCTTGAGCGTAACCGGACTAGCATTCCCATGGCCTAGGTATGCAACGAAAACTGTTGTACAACACCAATGATAACTCCAACAGTATTGAATCGTTCCTCAGATAAGGAGTCCCGTCAGTCAGAAATGTTTTGAGCGAAAAATGCTACCCCTACCGCGGCACCCGTCTACTGTAGTGGCAGTAGTGGCAGTAGTGGGAGTGGTGTTGTCTACAATAGTGGCAGTAGTGGCAGTAGTATTGTCTACAGTAGTGGCAGTAGTATTGTCTACAGTGGTGGCAGTAGTATTGTCTACAGTAGTGGCAGTAGTGGCAGTAGTATTATCCACAGTAGTGGCAGTAGTAGCAGTGGTATTGCTTTTTGTGGATACTGTACCTCATTGTCGGGGTCGAGCAAGTAGAAGCCGCACCCCGGATACTGCACGCTTTCGCTCCTGTCTGATAAGGTTTCCATGGCCCAAGCGCCGATGTCCTGCTCGCCGTCGTGTTTTCCCCCGAAGCTATAGATTGGGCAATCCAGCGCCGTGCCGTTTAGGTATTCGTACGAGTCCACCGCGCTGTATAGACACGCCAAGGAGTTGAATGTGGGTCGGAAACAAGACGGGTCTAGGTTTTTATTTTTAACTCTTTTTTTTTATCATCGCTTTTACTTTCCAGGTCAACTCGTACGAGGTTTTACCCTCAGCGACCTTTTGGACGAGCTTTGGTAAGTGTCATCCCTTTTCCCGCCTGGTACGTGCGTTGATTTTTATCGCGCAGAGGGTTCAGCATTCCCACTGCTCGTCGATTTGCATCGAATTGTGCCAACTCACGGTCTCGCACTCTCGGCATGTCAGTTTTAAAAGAAAAAGTCAATTGCTGGACTCGAACTCACGAAATTGACCTCAAGTAGTTACGAGATTTACCACTAGACCACCGGGGACGCCGGCATGACGATCATCGTGACAGCGGGCTTCCCCATATTATTTCCACAGGCCATGATGATGATGATGGTGGTGATGATGATGATGATGATGATAGGATGATGATGATGATGATGACGATGATGATGATGATGATGATGATGATGATGATGATGATAATGATGACGATGACGACGACGTTGATGATGATGATGATGATTATGATGGTGATGATGATGGTGATGATGATGATGACGACGACGACGACGATGATGATGATGATGATGATGACGATGATGGTGATGATGATGATGGATGATGATGATGACGATGATGATAACGATGATGATGATGATGATGATGATGACGATGATGACGATGATGACAATGATGATGACGATGATGATGATGGTGATGATGATGATGATGACGATGATGACGATGATGATGACGATGATGATGACAGTAGTGACCAAAGCTTTGGCAGGGGGTGTGCCCCCATTTTCATTCGAAGCAGCGTAACAAATAATTCCACGACGGGGTACTGTACTTCGCCAAATAATAGAGCACAAGGTTTAACACTTTCAAAGCGTGCTACGATAGAGGTAGCACGTTTCCGCTGAAACGGTTTCTGCATGACAGGGCTCCATAACCCAAAATCGTCGGAATTTCCCTATTTCATTTACAACAAATTCGTTGGATACCTAGGCCATGGGATTTATTCATCGGGTAGCACTTTTATTTTTCCCCAAATCTGTTTTTGGGAGAGATACTGGAGCTACTCGAGTGAGGAGCCTCAGAAAAAACGTGGTGCACCTCTATAGTAGCATGCACCTAGGGTAGCCCCTCGCGCGAGTGACCCTGAGCCGCTGAAATGACAGGCCCTAAAACTGCTCCCGCTTTAGGGAGTCGAGGGTCTATGGTCATACTACTACGGCCATGCACGAAATGAGTACATAGTAGCCTTGGTCTAGTGAGAGTCACGGCAGACCCGTTTCATTGTGCGCTGCCTGCTGCACACTCGCTTCCCCCCACGTAGGCCCAATCAGCTTTAAAGGCTTGCCGAAGGTAGGCCAATTAGCTTGCACTAAACGGATCGGTGGTGGAAGGTTAACAAGTTCCGATGGGGGTAGTTAGGCTAATCAGCGTGACAGACTGGCCGAAGGTGGGCTATTCGGCTGGCTCAAAACATATCAACGTAATGCCTTACCTGAGGTCCGCAAACCAAAGAGGGGTAAAGATTCCCATCAAGTCTTTGTTCTCGCGTAATTCCGCGGGCACTCCTCCTCTCCTCAACATCGCCTCCTCGAACTGCTTCAACAGAACCGTTAATGTTTCGCCAAGGTTGTAGATATCTTAGTATTTCGCCAAGATTGTTATGGATGTGTCACAATGTTGTCAAGATGTCAAGATGGTTTTGGATCTCCCCCGTGACGTTCAAGATCTTCACACAAAAAGGATGGTCTATGGAGGGTGGCACTCACCAGATACAACACGTCTGTACCTGAAAATGCAACAAAACGTTTTCGTCTATATGCTTTTGTCAAAATCACTGTCACGAACCGCTCTCCTGAGCACTCCAGCCACATAAGCGCCACCTCTCTAATCTGTGTCTCTTCTGTTCTCTGGATCAACACAAGTGACTGCTGTACAGTCACTGGGTACCATCCATCTGCAAGTCTCTTCTCGAGACAATCTACATCACCGCATTGCAACACATTACACGCAGCATTGAAAGCGTGAGGTAAAGCTAAATCCGGCTTTACCCCCGTTTCGTCCCTTTGGCGGTAGATTAAACGTACCTCGAAGTTTTTGGCGTGAAGAATTTCCCCGCTCGGGGATATCTGGCAGAGGGTAGACATCTTCTCTCGCTTATGCGCCATCTGCACCCAATTGACACAAGAGAAGGGGGTATAAGGAGAGTATAGCTGTCGCTAGGAACTCGCGCAGCAGGATATTTTTTACATTCGTCGACTTGCTGCGTTATTTTCGGTCGGCGGCGGTGGACGTATAGTCTACTCCGGCTTCAGCGATCTCGAAAGGGAACAGTTTTTTTTAGCGCCGTGTTACTTAGAAACTCGCATTCGCTCGTACCTGGTAATAAATAACACAATTGCAAAACGCTATCCCTGTAAAGAAAACTCAAGTGAACTGTTCAGCCTTTTTGCTAACGGTTCGATCCACAAATAACCCTGCGTATGCAAGATTCCCGTCCATACGCAACATATCGAACAGGCAGCGTTTATATAAACATGCATCTGTCTGGTCGGTGAAAACCCGACGTGCCCTGTCCTGGCATTGTAGGGATGCGAGAGTCTTTGGTCCTACGGGCTACGGCCATGCGTAGTACGACGAGTACACCCCCACACACGTGAGGGCAGCTCATGCCAGACACGAACAATCCCTTAACGGAAAAATCGTTTTGCACTCTTCTGCATATTTTGAAGGCCACTAGCACCCCGAACTCGTTATCGAATGCAAAGATCAAGATGTTGCCGTGGGTGAGGAATGGCGTCGGTGTGTGCCAGCCGGAAATACCGGCACTATAGCGGAAACCGGCACTACTCCGCATACTGCCACTACTCGCTGTTCCTATCTGTGCCAAGCGATTTCACAGGCGCTATAGCGGGCAACCGGCACTACTCAACCGGCGCTACAGAAGGACACCTGCTCAATCAAGGTACAAAAAGCCGCAATGTTCACTCAAAACAAACGTCGGGAACAGTACGTATGTATGGGCTATGACACGAAGGAAATGGAAAAAAAATGTTGTAGTCCATCATAATAGGTCGGGAACACTCAGGATTTACAACGAGTGCCCGACGACCTCGTGGGGGAGGGACACCTTGTTTTCAAAGCATGAATTGCCACACTTTTACTACTGCTGTATGCGAGAAGGCACCTCTCACCTGAGGACAGCTCATGCCAGACACGAACAGTCCCTTTACGGGAAAGTCGTTTTGCACTCTTCTGCATATTTCGAAGGCCACTAACGCCCCAAACTCGTGGCCGAACGCAAAGACCGGTATGTTGTCGTGAGTGAGGAGATGCAGTCCGCAGAGCGCCTCGACCACCATCGTTACGATGTCGGAAATGCTGGTGAGGGCGCTTTCGACGGCCCGTCTTCGCAAATCGTCCGCATGTTCGACAGACATAGAAACAACAGACGACAATCAGTGTATCAGCTGAACGTAATACTTCGTATAGCGTTACCATGTCAATTTAGGTAGTCTCGCTAGGATTCCCTCGCGGTCGGCAACAAAGCATAACCAAGTACACACCTTCCAGTCATGGTTAAACGGTTTGACGGCAAGAAGAGGCACCATCGCCACGATGTCGGAAATGCCTGCGAGGGCGGTTTCGTAGGCCCGTCTTCCCACAGCGTTCGCACGTGATATGCACACACAGAAACAACATATGACAATCAGAATACCGTGATACACACACAGAAATTACAGACGACAATCAGCATACCAGGTGAATGTAGCGGTATTAATAGTACCATGTCGACGCGTGTTATGATAGAGGTAGCACTTTTCGTTTTTTTTTTGTTTCTGAGTGGCGGGGCTCCTTAACCCCAAATCGTCGGAATCTCGTTCTCTTTTTTTTGCTATTGTTGTCAACGTATATATACCTGGGTCATCTGATTGTTCATCGGGTAGTACTTTTTGTTTTTTCCTTAAATCGGTTTTGGGGAGGAGGATAGAGCTCCTCAAGTGAGGAGCCTCAGAAAAAAAATGGTACACCTCTGCCGTACTATTAGTACTATTAGTAGCATGCGTCTGTCCCGTTAGTCAGAAAGGTTATGGCCAAAAAGTGCCATCCCTATCGAACTACGCGTTCCTCATCTGAACTTACGTGAGTCTTCCAGGAAGAAGAATGGGCACCACTTCCACTCCAGGTAGTCGCTCGGGCCAGGATTGAAAGGCGAGGCTATTGCCTCCAGCCCAAGGACAGCAAAACAAGCGCACTGATGCGTCGGGTACTCGGTGCGTGAGATCGACCCAGCTTCGCCATTTGGCGATCTGCTCGTGCTCGACACAGACCGTGTTCTGATAATGTAGGCGAAGGTATCATTCACGGCGACAAATCAAGCTCAAGGTTGACCTCTTTAGGACTTCAGTGGGAAAAAATATGAAAAAAAAGTGTGATGATTACAGCGTCGGCTATACCAAGCAGCCCGGGTCTCTGGGGTATCACGGGGTATCATAAATGGAGTATGCGAACTTCAACGCAAGGAGTTGCACGACACGCGCGCTGCATGATACCTGGTACTGCTTGTAAGGCGTGCTTACACGTGCTCACACCATCAAGGGCGGTTGCTACGACCACACGTGTCATTTTCTTGTCGCTGTATCTGGGTCCAAAAGGGGTCGATAGCTGGCACGCGCTGTTCGCTGGGCGCGCTCGATTCGTTCGGATA
Source organism: Laminaria ephemera (assembly GCA_036873875.1). Classification (NCBI taxonomy): domain Eukaryota; class Phaeophyceae; order Laminariales; family Laminariaceae; genus Laminaria; species Laminaria ephemera. Next base: position 1,251,765 of record JAYJMJ010000599.1, on the reverse strand, counting down.
TCACTGTAGTGCTCATTGCGAACACGCACAGGGGCGTACGAAAGCGGCGTGCGTCGGCAAATGGAATTTCACTCGCTTGGCAATTAGAAATGACAAGGGATTTATTGCACAGGGTGTTCTATGGTTTTGCTGCGGCTGATTACGCTGTTTACGACGTCGTCGGTACATAGGCTCGCCCAACTGGATTGTTTGGCACTTGTCCAAAGGCGCCCTATACAGTACTCATTTACTGAAAATATGGCCATTGAACTTATACAGCGGTGCCAGAAACAGATAGCGCATAGGCAGCAATTTAACAATCCACTTGCTACCTGATGATTATCATGTACATTTGTTTACATTCGAGTACGTGCGCGCCAGGTACACATTACCACACATCGGACAGATCACGATCTAGATCATCTAGATCATATAGATAATCTAGCTCCTATATCTGTCGTCATGATTTGTTGTGCAGGACCTGTGTACGAGTACAGATCCAACCCAGGAAATATGTGCTAGGTCATACTCGTCACACGGCTCCCATCCGGCAATAAGATCTAGATCTGCCTTGAAAGACAGACCCTGAAATGGGATCTTGTTCGTTGTAAAGAATAAGCCACTGAGCTACTCAGTCAGCGCTGACTGAGTAGCTCAGTCGTGTATTCTGTATAACCGAACAAAATAAGTACCTTTGGGCTCAATTCGCCCTCCCACCGATACCATCCTCCGGGGTTGACCAAGCCCCTAATCAACGCCTGGTTTATCCTTTTATGGCCCTAATCTCGTCGTGAGCTCCATTTTATAGTGGTTCACTCCACTTCCGACCCTCTGGTCGAGTGCTCTTTTACAGTGGTTCATTCCACTTCCGACGCTCTGGTCGAGTGTTCTTTTATAGTAGTGTAAAGGTATCCCGTCCGGGGACGCAGGGTGTCGGTGCTGGGTAGGTCGCCCTCCTCCATGGCTCAAGGCATCTCATGT
>JAYJMJ010000599.1:1195246-1209806 GCA_036873875.1 Laminaria ephemera | reverse complement strand
AAAACAAAAAATATATAGGACGGGGATGAAAGTGATCCATCCCCTGATTTAACGCCTTGTCAGGTTTTGCGGTTGACATTCGCGAGCGACGTTCGCACAATTGGCTATTTTGACGCGAACGCCCGACGTTCGCACTTTTTTTAGCCGTAACACGCATCCCTGCTCTGCAGAGGGCATCCCTGCTCTGCAGAGGGCATCCCTGCTCTGCAGAGGGCATCCCTGCTCTGCAGAGGCACACAAACGCCTTTTCAACGACCAATCACATACAAAACATCACATCATACATAAAAATACAAGGTTCTGCGGCTGACGCCGCCCGCTAGTTGTCGCGAGCCCAAGACCTTCATTTAATAGTAGCAAATCCAATACCGACATAACACCACAAATAACGATGACATATTAAAAAACCGTAATCGACCTTGGAGAATGCCCACAGCGGCGATGAAATGAATATGCTGTTTTCACATTACAGTACGACGTCGGCGTCCCTAATGGTCTAGTGGGTTAACCTCCGTAACGACTAAGGTCAATGTCACGGGTTCGAGCCCCCCCGAGTGCATACTCTCGTACTCGTAGCGACTTTTTCTTGTGCTAAATATTGACGTAGCTCATCGCAATAATCCACAACCACTACCTTGCAAGTACCAGAGCAGTACATAGATATCATCACCGCACCTCCCCCTGTACACCGGCGTTCCAAAGGGGTTACGTAACTCATCGCCATGGCCACAATCCACTACCAGTACTGCTGTACAGTACTATCTGTACCTGGTGAGTACAAAGAGGAGTATATAGCACTCACCGCATCCCGATAGACGCAGTCTGCTGACGCGCATAAACTGCTTTTCTCCACCACCACCCACAGGTCCTTGTCAAGGCCGTCATCGTCGTCGTCCCCTCCCTCAAACGGCTTCAGACGCTCCAAAGAAGGAACGGACGGGTAGGAAGCCTGCACAACAACGACAACATGATGCAGAGGGATTGAAATGGTTGCCTGTACATCTCCACTTTGAAAGGCCGTGAAGGTATCGTAGGCAAAGCGGGTGTATACCATAGACGACAACAATTAATGGAGTGGGGTTGAAATGGTTGCATATTGCACATATACTAGCTTGAGAGGCCATGATCCTCCAATCAAGCGAGCGAGTTAAGTGAGCGAGGCACTCTGGGACCCCAAGGAGTCGCATCAACTCCCTTGCTGAGAAAGTTACACAGCAGGTCCGAACTGGGACAGGCCTCACAGGTAGGGTTGGGCCTGGCCCGGGGGTTGCAGGGGTTGTGAGTTGAGTTTCTGGTACCCCCAAACTCAGGAATCTCATCCCCCCCTCCCACCAGCACCCCGGTGCCTAACTAACCCCTTTTGGACCAAGATAATAGAGACTAGAGACACAACAACGGCAAGTGTGGTCGTCTATGGCGTGGGCGCGTCGTACAGGCGGTAGCATTCAGCGCGTGTCGTGCAATTCTTTGCGTTGAAGTTCGGGCACTCCATCTACGAAACCCTGCCGCAGCAGCGCGGGTTGCTTAGCATCGTCGACGCTATAATCGTCACTCACTTTTTCCCTCTCAAAGGGGGTTAAGGTCAGCTCGGCTGTGGTTGAGGGAGACTGATAGACGCCGTGAGAGGCAAAAAGTGCAGCCCTAACCCAACCCCCTGACCCTTGCCTACAACCCAACCTAACCCTGCCCATAAACTAACCCTGATTCTGCCTATAACTCACCCCTAACCCTGCCTATCGGTAACGAGGGGGAGCTGCTGCGGGCACCGCGGGCGAGGGGGGCTCGGCGGCGGACACATCCCAGCCCGGTGTCAGAAAAGCGCGTCCGCATCCAACAAAAAATATGCAAATATCGGACAGAAATTGAGCGAGACTGCCAGCAATGGCTCGCAACCAAGTCATCACCGTGAGAGTAAGGCAGTGTAAAAACCAACCGTGACCCAACCCTAATCCCGCCTATGGGTAACCCGGGCGGGCTGCTGCGGGCACACACAGCGGGCAGGCGGCGGGCAAAGGCTGACAGGCGGCACGACGCCGGCACAGCCCTGCCATCAAAGCACATGCAGCAGTAAAGATGCAAATATTGGCGGAGAGACCGACCAAGCTCGGACCTCTTCCTCAAGGAGAAACCACACGCATACTCGTTTGATACGATATGTACAGAGTAGAAAACATGTTGAAGAGATGACGTGCCCGTGCCATATATGCTGCCGCCGTATACAATCCAGATATATAATACGTAGCAAGAGGTGCTCAAGAGTCATCACAGCAGTCAATTTTCAAGCGCAAATTGCACCACCAATCTTATGCAGCAATTTCTTAATTCTTATCGACTTGTCATCTTGCCACGACCCGTACGGCCCTGGGTGTGCCCCAATTCCCGCGGTGCTCCAAACTCAACGTAATGTCTCCGATCTGTGTGCTTGATTCTCGACGTGTGTGTGTGTTCTTCATATCCATCGAGGGGTATGACAGTTTTTTTTAGTTTCGTTGTTCGTACTGTAATAGCCTATATAGCCACGACCCGTACGGCCCCGGATGTGACCCAACACCTGCGGTGCTCCAAAATCAACGTAACATCTCCTGATTCTCGATGCCTTGATGGCGAATATGACGGCAGATTTTTTGTCCGGCAAGGGGTGACAAAGCGCTGTCTCCTGAAATCTTTGATCGGCTATGATATGTATGTATGAACAGCAGCAAGTTTCTTTGTTCGTACTCGCTGCTGTCATAGCCCGTACATCTATCCTACCACGACCCGTACAGCCCCAGTTGTGACCCAACATCCCCGATGCTCCAAAGTCAACGTAACATCTCTCGACCGCGAATACGAAAGCAGTAAGGTTCTTGCCGTGTAACACGCAAGATTACATATAACCCCTGGGATGAGTTTCCGAGCCAGTTACATCAGAAGCAAGGTGCAAAACAAGTACACGCGCAGGCGCCTGCAGAAAATTTATGTGCAGGCGTTGATGCCGCACCCTAGAACGCAGTCTAGCCTGATGTCTCACCCTCCAAAATTGTTGGGGCGTTTTTTGGGTTAAGGTAAGGGTTTAGATACTCGGGAATGTTACAATATAATATAGTCGACTTTAGGGTAGTGGGTGGAGTGAAGGCCTACGTATTTACACTCATACGTTCGAGTATGCAGTCCAAACCGTCGCTAACACCGCCTACAACAGGTTTTTAGTTTTAGGTTTCAGTAAATCTCCTGTGCACATAAAAATTTCCGCAGGCGCCTGCCTGCGCGTATAATATTTTTGTGAGCACTCACAACGAAAATGGTGGCTTCGATCGGCGTTTGTACTCTCCCCGTTAGCCACATCAGCTTCGACACTAGTCCGAGGAGGGTGTTATTTTGCGTGTTTTACCATAAATTCTGAGTTCCTACTGACTGTCATATAGCCCATAGCCACGAACCGTACGGCCACGGATGTGACTCACCAACAACCGCAATGCCCCAAAATCAACGTAATGTCTCTTGGTGTCTAGACCGCGGTGAAGCAACTGGATTTAGGTTTTGCTGCTAACTTTGCTGTATATATAAGAAGCGGTCCAATAAAAAAAAAGCACAATCTCCTTCAGTCAGACTGCCTCCTGCCTCGTCAAGATACTGATGTAGGTTTGCTGCAAATAAGTTGGCTGTACATTTCAGAAGAAGCGGTCCAAATGAAAAAAATGGCCATCTCCTTTAGCCAGACTGGCTCCACTCGTAGCATGAGCCAGGAGTGCCCCACAAGCCCGGGACCACACACCAGCACAGGGTAGGAAAACGGACAGCTCTAGCCAGGCTGCTTCTATCTAGCATAGCAGCACCCCACAGCCCCGGGACCACACACCACCCAGCACAGGGTCGGAGGGTCTCTCAGCCATGAGACGAAGAACGCACGATAACCTACAGCCACGAGCCGTATATCCGGCCCCGGACGTGGCCAACCGCGGTGCTCCAATATCAACGCAACATTTCTCGATGTCTGTCGGTTACATAATACCAGGTATATTATAAGCACTCTCCGCGAGTACCCGCTACCTGTATGTAGCCTATTATAGTGATTGTTGTCTTCACATTAAACCGTGTTTATGATAGCGCACATAACCAACAAAATCTACGCTTTCGAGTTCGACGCGATCTCCCCATCACACGACGAGCCATGTCACCAAAACACGCCTGCTGCAATGTTTATCACACCATGGGCGATAAGACGAAGTCCAACCCACCTCAGACATGTCCACAGCCTCCGAGTTCTCAGCAGCGCCCGCACCACCGCAGTCACCCCCCTGCTCCATCACCGGCACCCCCTCAGCCTGAGCCCTGGTTCCCCTCCCGACGGACATAAGCGCCTGCACAGCATCAACCTCGTCCAGCGGCCGCTGTTCCATAGGCAACACACCCTGCTCCGACTCTGCCGTAGAGGGTTGTCGTCTAACTTGTCCATCCCCTCCCACCCGCGGGGAACACGACTCCGCAGCGTCTGGCGGGGCTTTCCAGTCAGGCCGAGGGGGCGGGGTAGGAGGCTCTGTCAGCGCGGGGGACAGGGGCTGCCAACCGAACCCCCCATCCCTGACCCCCACGCCGCCTCCGCTGAAAGAGGGTCGGCAGTTAAATCCAGGTACCTTGACCCCCTTGCCTGGGGAAAAACGCGGCGCAACTCGAGAGGTATCCAAATGCGCCATACCAGACGCCGAGTAGGTCGGCGATGGGGTTAGGCCAAGCATGGTCCCCTCGCTCGGTGCGTTTTCAAGAGCCTGGCTAAGGCGCATCCTCTTGATCTCCTCAAACGGGCGGGTATCGGCGGCCATGCCGGCTATGGTGGTGATCTGAGGGATTATGCTACCGCCAACCGATGATGCGGAGGCGTTCTTTTCGTCTCCATCCAGACCACCGCCACGGACATCCACGAAGTAAGACGCTTTTAGCTTGGGCGCCCACTCCAGAGTGCTGTTGCAAAAGGAAAAGCAGGCGACATGCGATGTCGTTGCAAAAGAAAGGAAATGCAGGAGACATGCGACACATGCGACCAAAGATGTCAGAAGACATGTTCCGTCAACGGAAACGTTCATCGGTCGAGGGTGCAGGGCTGCGTGTTCCACACTATAGTTATTATTAGTAAAACCCCAGTAGTTTGACGTCCGTCAAGGCAAAATAAGTGAAGTTTGCCGTCTGTTAACCTTTTTGGGACTCGTATACCGACCAAAATTGTGATAGCACGGTCATACGGGCTGGGTCATACCTGCCGTCTAGCATGAGCGTACGGCAGTACCAATACCTGGTACAGTCGTGGTACCGCGTGATAATAGTGCGGTGAAAATCGCTTGTAACGACCTCGTCCTACAGAACACCGCATCAGCCCAGGGATAGTGCGGGGTCCCGGTGTAGTGCGGTGTAGTACGGGTACCGCATCAGCCCGGGATAGTGCGGGGTCCCCGCGTAGTGCGGGTGTTGTGCCTGGCAATGCACCACACTAACGAAGGACCACGACTGTAGCATCATGCCACGTACACGCGTGTCGGATATCTCCTTGCATTGCAGTTCGGACGCATCCCCTGCCCCAGCACCCGAGGCTGCTTCGTGTGACCGATGCTGCAATGGACACTTTTTTTCGACATTGTTTCCCCTTAAAGTTCTAAAGGAGTTAATTAGGTGAAAGCGGTGTCTCTTCACTCACACCCTTGCATGCGACAGGGCGTCGAGTCGATGTCGATGGATGTGCAGGGGGGTTTCTCTCCATAATGCGGAATGATGAAAAATATCGGGGGGGCTTTATTAGGTCGGAAATACATCTCAACTTCGTTTTACGAGAAGGTCGCATGAGAGAGAGGCCGTCGCATATACGTTGCGTTGGGGGCTGTGCTCCCATGGCTGCCCATCTATCTGCCTGGCGATATACGTTGCGTTGGGCTGTGCGCTCAAGTTTGCTCATCCCCGATCTGCCTGACGCACAGGAAAAGCTTAGCTTAACTCCTGTCGGCCTTCCGAGAGAATAAGTGTCCAACAAAAAAGACGATTACAGCGACGGCCATGACGAGAAACCCCGGCTGCTGAGGCAGGGCATCAAAGATGGAGAATACGAACTTCAACGCAACGGGTTGCACGACACGCGCGCTGCATGATACTATGATACTTGCAAGATGCGCTCGATGGAGAATGCCATTATACTTTCAACATCTCCATCACCGCTCACACCGTATCATACAGCACCACATTTGTCATTTGTTTTGTCGCTTTTTTTTCACTTTTTTACTTTCCAGCTTCTGGACAGGCCGTGGTCACAGGTGTCGCCCCTTCACCCCCCCGGTACGTGCCTTCATTTTTATCGCGCAGAGGGTTCATTCAGCATTCCCAACGCTCGTCGATTTTCATCGAATTTTGCTAACTCACGCTCTCGCGCTTTCCGCAAGTCAATTTTAGCACAAGAAAAAGTCCCTACGAGTACGAGTATGCACTCGGGGGGGCTCGAACCCGCGACATTGACCTTAGTGGTTACGCGGTTAACCCACTATTAATAGACCATCGGGGACTCCGACACTATGTATATCTGGGTCCCCTTTTCGGGCTTCAAACGGAAAAAAATGACGATTGCAGCATCCGCCACATGAAGTAACACGAGCTGCCGGATAGGGTCATGACAGGTTTAGTGTCCGAGCCATGGCGGTGCAAGGACTGGCACGACAATACACGGACCGTTGCGCGCTCATAGTGGACTACCTGGTAGACGGTTGTGCATCAAGACCACGCTGTTCTTCATAAGGTGTCGTCTATATATCTGGGCCTCAAGAGGGTGATTGTAGGTGGCAGATGGCCCTTCAACGGAAAGCGTAGAAGCTTACGTATGAGTATAATCACACAACGGTAATGTAACAGCGTTCATCATACTCCTGTTGTGAAGACCATAGCGTGAGTAGTTCTCGCGTTCTACGGTATCCCAACGAAAAATCGCTCCGACGCTTTCTTTTAAGTTGCTAGTGCCGGTGAAATCGGTTGGCACGACTGGAAACCGCGATACTACTCAACTACCAAATATCGGTACTGCTGTATAGCCCAATAGTGCGGGTGTCCGGCATACTGCCGGCTTTGCTGGTTGGCTCATACCGGCACTGGCACTAGGGGGATCACCACTGCTGTTGTATAATAACATTCCAACTCCTGTATACACAAGAGGAGAGCCGGGGATGTCAAATAAATCCTGATTATTCAAATCTTACATCGACACACCTTCAGAAATAGTGTCGCCTCACAGACCAGAGCCCAGAGCCCGCCAAGCACCGTCCCACCACGCCACAAAACCGAAGCCCAAAACCGCCGTCTCGATTGAAACTACAAAAAATACAGCATCTTTCCACGACTGAACTAACAAAAGTTGCAATACGCTTGTGAGATATAAATACGACTCCAAGCAGCACCGCAAGACACGTGGAAAGTTGAAAAAACTCAGAACCACGGAACAGGCCAGAGGCATCTGCTCCCTGCCCCTCAAAGATGTCAGGAGACAGCAGTTTTGGGTGTCTCAGTCACGCCGCTACTGCAATTTTTTCCAAGACTAATTCCAAGTAATTCGTCCCCAAAAATGAGGGGGGTGCCCTGAAAGGTTGAGATAAGAGACACCACTCTGGACGGAAACGTAGGAATCGTTTTGCTCTCAAATTGAAACCACAACCGTCCTTACATTTCTGCCCATATAAAGCTAGTAAACTTACGTCTACGCTATCGACCAGCTCATAAGAAGCCCCACCAGAAACTTGGCCTAAAAATTACGGGGAAATAAGAAATTGGACCCCTGCTATATTGAAATTAGCAGGAAATTAGTGTAGCATGCACCCTTTCCCTAATAAGAAATCTGTATTTAATAGATGGCCGTCCGTCACAGGTCTAACCTGTAAAACGTCGGCGTCCCCGATGGTCTAGTGGGTTAACCTCGTAACCACTAAGGCCGATTTCGCAGGTTCGAGCCCCCCCGAGTGCATACTCGTGCTCGTAGGGGACTTTTTCTTGTGCAAAAAAATGACTTGCGGAAAGCGCGAGAAGAGCGTGAGACAGCAAAATTCAACGAAAATCGACGAGCGTTGGGAATGCTGAAACGTCTGCGCGATAAAAAATAAAAATCAAGGTACGTACCGGGGGGGAGAAGAGACGACACCTGTGACCATGGCTTGTCCAAAGCTGGAAAGCAAAAGTGAGGTAAGTATATTTTTTGTAAACTGCCGTCTCCTGGCTAGTTTGACTCACCTGGGGTCCCTTTGCCCGAATTCTTTCATAGATGCAGCACCCGCTCCCCACGGGGGGGCTGCCGTCCTAGCCCGCCATGATCGCGGACGATCGGGCACAACACCGGCAGACTGGACCGGAGGCTCCAGGGCCTGAGGTAATGGGTACGAGCAACACCCCGTTTGGATTGTTTGTGAGCACAAGTGCACTCGTGGTCCCGGGATAGTGCGGTATCCTTTGTTTAGTGCGGGGCCTCATTTCAGTGCGGTGAAATTCGCCTGCCACAACCTCGTTCGTCTTAAGAGTGTACCGAACCATCCCGGTACAGTATAGTGCGGGGTCCCACTTTCGTGCGGGTATTGTCATCTGGCTAGGAACCGCACAAGTTCGAGACCACCACTAGTGTACACCAAAAGACAAACGGCATGCCGCTAGAAATAAACACCAGCTGGGACTGACGAAAAAATCTGCCGATTACAGCACCGACCACAGGAAGGAAGCAGTCCCGTTGGGGTAGTAGTAATAGGGCATGTGTTCTAACTGCGGTATCAGGAGCTGTGCTGTGCGACACGCGTGGAGCATGTTGATACTGGTGTGTTATTCTCACATTAACTCATACCTGGTAATCAAGTCCGTGGTCACAGGACAGGCTCCAGTCACTTTGGAGTGGAAAAAAAACAAACAAACCAACAGTGGTACGCGTATATATCGTAGCTCAAGCAAGTCGCACATACGCCATAAAATACATATAAGTGAAATCGGAAGTCAGCGTACGAACGTATCAGGCCCATATTGGTACATACCTTTTTTTCAAGACTCGCAGCAGAAATCGACTACCAGGTATACCGCACATGCGCACGCCACCAACCAAACCAACTAATGTGCAAATCCGAGCCGAAAAAAATAAACGAAGACCGAAATAAAAACGAGAGAAAAAGAAACCGAAGCAGGAAGATAATACGTACGTAAGAAGTTACGTAAACTCGCCAGCAGAGGGGGGGTGTAGCGAGGTAAAAAGGGGGGTGTGGCGTGTGTACTGCTTGGTGATACTTGTATACTGCTGGGCGCTCTTCCTAGACGCGTGACAAGATACTATCCTAGATTTTAGGTCGCAATGCATGGGTCCCAAAAGGGTTAGCAAGACGGTTAGAGGGTCTGCAACGATTGTGGACTCTGAGGGGCCCTAACCCTAACCCTAACGCTATGCCAGTATACATGGCTCTCCACTCTACTGACGATGACCATTAATGTGAAGAACACACACACACCGAGATCAACAACTTATGGTACAAACAACACCAGTTTGTGAGCACAATAGCTAGAGCACAAGTACACACCGCACAGAGCGGGGCTGCAAGATTTTGCTGTCCATCACGTCTCATCATCTAAATCATGATACCACCGGTACGGCGACAAAAATGAAGACCCCGCGATCAAATACAACAGGTACGGCGGTGGGATGAGTGGTGGTCTTTTTACACCTGGTACACCATACGAGGCAAAATAAATACCTGGTACTTCGTCCGTGGGGTGGATGGCCTTTTTATACCAGGCACACCATACGAGGCAAAACAAATATCTGGTACTTCTCTGAGAGAAAAAAGCAAGCAAAACTCAAGCGCGAGGAGGAAAATTGCGGGAAAACAAAAAAAGGGTCGCTTCTCGCGTTTTCGTCTTGAGAGGTACCGCCGCACACTCTGTAACCACCATGATACTCGTACTTGAACTAAATGTCATGATCAAGTTGCACCCCCTCGCCCCCCCCCCCCGTAAACGACATGAGGCAATGCCCGACTGACTAGGAGAAAGAGCCGCACTGCCCAGCAGGCGCAAACACGAAGACGATCGACCCTGGCTGCTGGTATATATTACCCGTACCATGTATACGAAAAGGCATACACTCTGGGCGGAAATGTAAGGGTCGTTGTCTATTGATATGAGTACCACACGGTCCTTACAGTTCCGTCCAGAGTGGCACATAAAAACGAAAAATCAATATTAGAGTGTTGTCTCATGCATACGCCCAACTAGAAAAATGTTGGAGTGTTATACGTAGTTGTCTCATTCATGCATACGCAAACTATAAAAATGTTTATACCCCGCCGTGTACATCACAAGAATCATCATTCTCACTATTATAGCTCGTAGACTATGATAGCCCATCAGGCACTTCAGATCATGTAAGTATGGATGGATGCTTCTTGCTTCTTGCGAACGATGGTAGACTTGTAGATTACCACTCTGGACGGAAATATAGGCAGCTTTCGAACTGCACCGACGCGTATTTTGGCATTAACCATTAATATTTAGAATTAGTATTATTACGATAGGTTTTGTTCGACTACGTAGAAATACCCACGTTTTTGGGGACGCTCAACTTCACAATTTTCCAATCCCAACAAACCACGGATTGGCTCTCGTTTTTTTTCTACCAAGCCTCGCCTTCACGGGGACAAACTACTTGGAATTAGTATAGAATGTTTTTTACAGTAGTAAAAGGGTTCCCAAACGGTCCTTACACTTCCGTCCAGAGTTAATAAGGTCCTGTACCCCCTCCATTACAAGAAAATCAGAATCGGGACACAGATAGCGAACGTATCGCACAATTAGTACGTACATACGGTTTGATCATTCACATTCTTTCCAACTGGTGTATGATACGTGCCGCTGAATGGTATAATACGAGTACAGCCGCCTTTTAGAACGCACCCACGTTTTTGCGGACAAACTACTTGGAATTAGTGTAGGATCAGTCATGCAGTGGTAAAAGGGCCGCGTTTTAGGGGACAAACTACTTGAAATTAGTGTAGGATCATTTTTGCAATGATGAAAGGGTTGCTTGCTCAAATCAAGTATTTATACCCCCGTAGTAGTGTGCCTGCACTACTATCAGAAGCAGGCTCACCTCAAAGCGACGTCCCTCGGGGATAGCATGCTCACGCAAGCTAGGCGATATGGCATCAGACGACAGCCACGGTAGCGCAGAGCTGCGCCAGCGAGATGAACCCGAGCTCGAGAGTTTGGTGTTCATTCCTTCCATGATGTTGGGAGCGGAGTGAACTCTGCGGTGTCCTAGAGAGTTCCATGGTCCGCCCGCCTCGTTCTGCGTCTGGCGATAGGCGCCGCGACTACTAATAGAGGTACTAATGGAGGTGTTGGAGGTGTTGGCATAGTTGCCATGGAGCTCAGCGCTCACTTCGGCATTCCATCGATCTCCCTGTGGTTAGGGGAGGGGGGAAGACCGGCACAAGCAAGCACGTCAAGATTCATTCGTTGTGGAGAAAGCGTGGGCGTTCATTCGTTGTGGAAAAAGAGAGGTCATTTGTTGCGGAGAAAGGGAGGAGGTGTTTGTTTCTATTACGAGTACGAGTATAGATTGTTTTGTGTTGCGGATTGTGGACTGCAGAGTACAGCAGCTGTCTGTCTGCATGAAAGAAAATCTGTAAACTCTGAACATATATGAAGGGACGTTGTTGTGATACGACGTCATACGATCAGTCTGTAGATGAGCTTCGCACAGCAGTTGAAACAAACCCCGCAAAAAATGGTGGGGCGTGTATTATGTGGGCAGGCAATCGCCGTACGTCTGATACTACGACGACAGCAGCAGTGGCAGGGAAATATATGCCAGGTACATCATACCAGGCACATACTACCTGGTACACTCATAACATAAACACTGGCAGCACTCTCGGGTACCTTTTTTTTTCTCGGGTACCGGTATCACACAAGGAGCGTACATGTTAATATACCTGAACAAGTCGTACGACACACACACTCCCGGAGGAGTCAAGGCAAGACTTCCTGAAGTTGTTTTGCTGCGTACGTCAAGTGCGTACGCCCAATCGTGCCTTTGCTGTTGGACATTCCATGTTCTAACAAGAAGATGAGACGCACGATAGACGCTACGTCCGTCCGACCCCCCCCCCCCCCCGCGCCTATGACCTCTAGTCAACAGAAAATCCAGATTCACGAGATTCAAAGAGAGTGGGTGGCTCGGCTTACTTGGTTCGACAGGTCCTGTTCACGGATTAACGCACGAGAATCTCGCAACCCTGGCAGGATACTTGGCCCTCCCGCAGACCCCGGCCTACTCCGCATGAGGACCACAGTAGCTACGGGTTCCCTCGCAAGCTCCTCCACCCCCCCTCCAAACGATATCGAGTGCCCATGGCGAGCACTCCGTGACAGGGCCGCTCTCGCCGCTTCTGTTTCTTCGACATCTCGCAAGCCCATAGGCTCGGACATCATCGGCGCTGCGAACGAAGGTGCTCCTCCTCCTCCTTCTCTTCCCGGGGGGGCGAAGGTCAAGCTGTCCCCGGCGAGACTCTCATGCACATGTTGCTGCCTCCTGTGAAGGTTCCTCGCCATAGAGAGGCCGTAGGGCCGGCTTGCTTCCTGGTGCTATGCAGATGCAGGTGGTAGTGGTGGCGTGGACTGTTCGTACCACACTCACGGCAGGGGGATATCAGATGCCCCAACAAAGCAACGCGTCAGGGGGCCTCCGAAGATTTTTTCACCTCAGGCTCGCGGCGAGCTCCGACCCGCCGCGACGGTCGCTCGTCGCGGGTAGTTTCCCCACTGGAACAGACAGGCCAGGTCGGAAGGAACACAAGGAAGAGCCTCGTACGCTGGCAAGGCAAACAAAGGGTGGGTGGGGGGATGCAGACTGGCAGACTGGCAAAACGAGGGTGATGCGGCCCGTCTTTTGCAAAATTTCAAAATTGAAAGATCCGTTTGATCAACAGCCAACGGCAGTGTTTTTCTTGCAGTTTTGAGATGAAAGATCAAAAGATCATCACTGGTTGTCCTGATATTATTTTTGTGAATTTTTCTTATTTGAGCCGCCTATATATAACGAGTCAAATATAACCTGGTAGGATTTAGAATATAAAGGATTTAGTATAGAAAAAGTGAAATGTTTTAATTGTATATGATACAGTATGGAGAAAGTGAAACAGTTTGATTGTATTTTGTGAATTTTTACCGGGGACGCAGGGTCGCGTCAGCCCGGATCCTGCATGAAAATTCCGTGTCTCGCGCGTCTCTCGTGTCTCTCTCATCACACCAGCCCACGAATCCAACCATACGATTAGACGGTGCCGCGGGCCTTCTCAGCGGTGACGACCGCAGAACGAAGTGCGGTCCGCTTCCGGTCGAATCTCATGGAGTCTCGGCTGTTCGCCTGTTCGACCTGCGCCTGCCCGCCAACACCATTCCGTGATGTGCATCGATCGGTACTACTACAATAGTTTGTCATCATCTGATCAGTTTATCACTGCAACTGAACTACTTTCAGCGCCAACGATGTGCGCTCTACAAGTAGATTGATCATCTCCACCATCATTATCACCGTCACCATCATGCAGGTTCTATCATTTACCAGGTAAGCATATACTACCAGTACGAGTGTGTATGTAGCAGCAGCAGCGGTGCACAAACTTGAAATTTCATACGCGTCGCCCCGTATGTTATTATGTTATACTCGTACGGTATGTTGTATCATACGTTCGTGTTAGTATGTATGTTGATGTGAACGAAAGAACGAAGAACAGCCACGAACGCGATACTTTTGAAAAAATCGAAAATTCATCATCTTTCTGCTGCTGCTATTATTAATAATAGCAGCTGGTGCTGTGTCGTTGCGTTTTTTATACTCGTAAAAAATTAAAAATGCACAACAGCGTTTTTGTGTTGTCGTGTTCTGCTGTTGTTGTGCTTGTTGTGTTTGTCGTTGTTGTGCTTGTTGTCTTCAACGTGCTCTCTTTGTTCCGGTAACAACGTACCAAGTAATACCGGTACTCGTTATTAAATAGTAAACTCCGTTTGAAGTACCATGGTATACCCGTAGTAAAGTGCTGTACCGGTAGGGAGCAAGTAACATAAACGGCTGATAATTGAAAAATATTCCGTAATTCCGCCAATTATATCCCCTATCCTCCGTGTGTAAAACGCCTACAAAAGTAGTCGTGGAAACCCCTTTTAACTCCACTCACGTTTTTGGGTAGAAACTACTTGGAATTAGTGTTGAGTGTTGGATCATTTTTGCGTTGGAAGGTCATACAGCACTATTTGGAGCAGTGCAATTTTTTTTGAGTGATAAAAAATGGAAGGAAGGTGGATTTTCAACGGGCCAAAAAAAAACATACCGGTATCGTTGTGCCACGTGCCATCTTATGTGGTTTTGATTATATTTTTATAAAAAAATATTTTTGTTTATATTTGCTTTGTTGCTTTTTTCTTTTTTTTTTTTTTTGCTCATCCCACCTACCAGGGTATTAATCTTCGCACTTTTACTTTCTCCTTCTCCCTCCCTAGTCGTAACTCAGATCCGGGGTCACTTAGCAGGCTCTTCTCC
>JAYJMJ010000599.1:1179917-1195146 GCA_036873875.1 Laminaria ephemera | reverse complement strand
GGGAGTACAAGCTTTATGCCGGATTTTTTTAGTACTTTTATTGTACTGCCCTTTACCTGGTATACACATGGCGATTATCCTGGCGATGTACTGGGAGTACAAGCTTTATGCCGGATTTTTTTAGTACTTTTATTGTACTGCCCTTTACCTGGTATACACATGGCGATTACCGTTCCATACGCACGCCGTTATTGTGCTGTACCTGTCGCTCATTACGCCGCGTCACCAAAACGCGGCGCAATAACAGCCTCCTCGCGGGCAAATATCTCGGGAGATATCAATTTTGGCGTGTGACGGGCGGCCGTCTACACGTATTATACTTGTTTTAGTGTGGGAGCTCCTACCCGTGTGTGACTGACGGTGCCGTCTCCTGCTCTTTACCTGATATAGACATATATACTAGCACATATAGCGATTGCCATTCCTTACGAATGCCGGCACTGTGCTGTAACTACCACTCGTCACGCCGCGTTACTAAACCGCGGCGCAATAACATCGTCCTCGCATGAGCATGTATGTCAGGAGACAGCGCTTTCATCCCTTGCCAGACAGCGAACTTCAGTGTCGATGGATAATCAGCAACAGCCCCACGATGATCAGAGATATATAGCGAGTAGCATTCCTTACGCTCTGCTTTAACACTCGTTTGCTACGCCGCGTTGCCTAAACGCGGCGCTATCTAAACTGGCGCAATACTACCCTCCTCGCAGGGGACCATGAAGTGGTGCTGACGGGTAATTAGCAACATCCCCACGGCGATCAGATATATATTGCGGTTACCATTTATTGCGCATGCCGTTACTGTGCTGTAACACTCGCTCGCTACGCCGCGTTGCCAAAACGCGGCATAATACCCTCCACGCCGCGTCACCAGACCGAGGCGCAATCAAAACGCGGCACAATAACACCCCCCACGCCGCGTCACGCAATCAAAACACGGCGCAATACCACCCTCCTCGCAGGAGACCATGAAGTGGTGTCGACGGATAATCAGCAACAGCCCCACGGCCATCGCGTGCCTCAAGGCCGCCCTCAACGCGGACGAGGACGGGCAGGCGGGGGTGATGCAGCTGGCCGGTAACGCCACGCGGCTGTTCTACCTCTCGGAAGAGGGGAAGGAGGGAAAAAACGCCTTTCTAGAAAAGAGGAAACCGGAGTTCCGGAAGCTTCTCTCGTCCAAGTTGTGATCCACACTCGTTCACGCATTCACCCATTTGTTTTCGTTAGTTTTTTCCTTTTGGGTGATTTTCTTTTGGGGGCAGGGGCAGGCGTGCAGTCTGCGGGACAAGTTGTGACCCGCATTCGTTTCACTCACTCGTTTTTTATTTTTTGCGTGTTTTTTGTTGGGCGCAGGGACAGGCGGGCCGGCTACAGAGGTTTGATTTTCAACCATTTTTGAATTGCACCCACGTTTTTGGGGCCAAATTACTTGGATTTAGTATGGGATATTTTTTGTGTGCCTGCGTGCGTACGATACACGGTTCTCATGAATGGCTTCGTTATCCATCGGCGCCGACCCTAGTATACGTCACCGCTTTTTAAAAATGATTTTTGTAAACTTGAAAGTCGATGGGCCGCGCTGAGTGCACCAGCGACAAAACTGACTTCTGGTAGAGTGCAGTGGGGGGGCGGGGGGTCCTGCCGCTGCTGTGCTGAAGGCCATAGATGGCAGACCAAGGGCTGTTTGGTTTGTTTTAACACGTGATATCATACATTACAGGACACGTATTTGTAGTTAGAAACCGGAAGGCTAGCCCAGGCTGTTTTTCTTTTGGGGAAAGAATAAGTCCTTCGCTAACTTCAGTACAATGGCTCCCGGATTTTTCTTTTTTTGTGGATCTGAGCCTGCCTTTCTTGGTTCTCGTTTTCTTACCGCAGTGTTAGGTGTCCTGTACTACTGTACCAGTGTATCATAGACGTGTTTTGCTCTCCCACATCGTGCGTACTTGCAGGTTTTGTGCAATCGCAAGTAAGGCAGCAGATTTGCAGTTTTGTGCCAGCGGGTGGGTTGGCCCGTCGCGGTTGGTTCCATGTTTTTTTTTGCGAAAAGCACAAATAATACATATAATAAGTACCAGGTACCAGGTATCAAACAATACAAACACAACGTTGGATGTTATTTTCCTGTCCGATCGATTTTGCCTCCAACACACCAAGTAAGGAAAACTGGTAAATCATGTTCGAATGTGGCTATTCAACATTTGACGGTTACATGTCGGTTGGTGTTATTGGCATATTCTTAGGTATTTGATTCTTGGCTTATGTGTTTTTTTATAAAAAATATTTCAAATACGTCAGCTGTGTTTGTACGCGGTGATTATGGCGCATCACGAGGTCACTTCTATCTGCCCTCCCTGCTGGGAGACTAATGCTATACGCCTGAACCATCTATATCGGCTCATAGTCAGGAGCTAACGAACACCGACTTAGCCCTATGACTGATGTAGTGGACGATCTTAGGGCCAAGGTGTTGGAGCAGGGTCTCGCCCTCCAGGAGATATGGCAAGCAGCTGCTGACGCTGGAACTCGTCAGAGATCATCTCATGCAGAATTAATTCAGATGATGGAATCATTGCTCAAGCGTACTAGGGAGACCGAGGCAAGGTGGGAGTCTGGTGGTAGGTTTACCGAACTTACGGCAGAGAGGGCTGCTGCAACTCCATTTTCGTGAAGCTCCGATGGTGGCAGCGGGTGCAGGGAGGGTGAACGTGTTCCTGCGGAAGCTGAACCCGGAGGGGCTCAGTTTTTGGTGGAACAGCACAAGACAGGGGCATAGCCCCACACAGTGAATTACACGGTGGTCTGGGTAGCAGGCAATTTTTAGGACATCCGAAGATGACTGTACAGTACCTGTCCTCAAGGGCGGAGATAATGTGGTATTCTCTAAGCAAGCGCGAGCCTATGCAAAGCTGCACGGTTTTGAAAGCCTCTTCGATACCGATACGTACGTTGAGGTTGGGGCTGATGGAAACGATAGAGAGTCGCTGATGGCCCAGGGAGTATCAGGCTCAATGTACGAGAGACAACTTATGGCATTGGTTTTTATTTTTCAAGCTCTACAGTCTACGGTCGACAGAGCTAGGTTTCATCGCAGCACGTCTCCTCGACGATGCTGGGAAGAGGTCGTAGACTGCTGGTATGATACCAAGACTAACGCCCAGAAGGGTTTCTGCACGTGGCAGCTACATTGTTTCGAAATTGGGAAGGAGGACAACCCGGTTGAAAAACTATACGAGATTGAGGACCTACGAGTAAAGCTGGTTAACGCTGGATTGAGTGTGAATGACAACGCTCCATACTCATGCTTTGTCTCTGCTTTGCTTTCCCCCGAGTACGATCTCGAGATCCGGGATCTGAACCTTAAGTAAACAGTTTTTGGACCGGAAGGCGATCTTGAACCTGGCCCGTAACCAGTACGAGGTACTTCTCCTTTCTTTTGGCAAGTCGAAGAGTTCCACAAACTCTCACGCGATGGTGGGAAAAGGGGGCGTGGCCATGGTAGCGGCGGAAAGGGGCGTGTGGGGGGGCGGTCTGGAAGAGGCAGGAAGGGGGGAAATCGCAGCAAAAACGGTGGAGCCAGCAAAGCGATTGATCCGGTGACATGTTGGCGCTGCAGAGCTAAGACCACTATAGCGACACCTGCACCGCAAACATCTGCTACAGGTGCGGCGCAGGGGACACCACAGCAGCGTGTGCGCAACGCCGGTAGACAAGGAAGCAGGATCACCACAGGAGGCAGTGCTTGCGATGGTGGAGGTTCCTGGATCTGAATACGATGACCTTGAGATGTCAACGTTTTAAAATGAGACTTTAAGTAAGCCCTGCGGCGGAAGAGTACCCGCAGGCACCCCCGCCGTGCGTAGCGGCGAGGGAGCACGACATGTACTTATCGTGCACATTCCACTTCAAGGGGTCGGGTGTGGCAGGAGCAGAAATGGGAGTATATGAGTCGCATTGCCGTCGCCAGGCCGTGTGCACCCGGCCGTCCGTGTAGAACGGCAGAGGAAAGTCGCGCAGCATGGCTGCGTGCACTCTGCTGCGGGGACGATACGCGGTGGAGATGGCGGGCGTGGTGGTATCGTGAGCTGTCTGCAGCAGCATCAACAACGAGGGGAAACGTGTGCATGGCAACAAGTCGCGCGGCGTTGCCGCGTGCACTCCACGGTAGCAGCAGCAACAGCAGCAGCGGGAGGTCGTGGAGGGAGCAAACGGGGATATATCGCCTGCTGGAACTTTGATTCCGGTGACTATAATCGCGGGGCGGGGAGATGCGTCTAAGCTCATTTTTTTTTTGTGGGTGTATCGTGGGGATGATGATTTTTGGCTTTTCTTGCGATGGATAACTGTTGTTCGGTCGAAATTCATTGAAAATTTGTGTTGATCGTACTATTTTGCAGTATATCGTTCGCGACGACGGGGGCTGGGATTTCTGAATGATGTGAAATTGATCGTTCGTTCCGGAAAGTCGTGAATGGTTGGAGATATATCGTTTGGGTTGACCCTGAATGGTAGCCCCCTCCCCCTGATAGTTGAAGAAGCGTATTTTCATGTTCAAATCAAACACTCTTGTAAACCCAACGCGCTTCGCGGCGAAATAGTTTTTTTCTTTTTGTGGTATCGGTGTGTTGATTGTCTTCTGGTCCACGACGGAGATATTCCACCGGAGATTAGGGGGTTCCATACTTGATGAGGGATTATTGTAGTGGGGATATGAATGTGCTCCTGCGGGAGAATGGGTGGCAGGAAACTTGCTGTGACCCTTGCCTCACTCGATGGTACAATAATACATACATGAGTTTGTGTGATCATCTGGGAGTCAATCTCGTCCCGTATCCAACCTTGTAAGGCCTGTCAACGCTGTGAGAGGGTTTAACCAACAGGTTGTTAGTAAGAATTGGGCATAACTAGGTGCGCGATCCAACACCCTCCTGTGACGTCTTCTTTGGCTTCTGGGTGATCACCTGAAATATTAATAGTATAATAGCCGGGTGCGATGTATTAGTTGGGGGGTCACGCGCCAAGGAAAATCAGTACTGTAAGTAGATAATAATAGGAATAATGACTTAAGTAAAGGGAGGCGGTTTTTAGTAAGAATCGAGCATAACTCAGTGCGCGATACAACGCGCTCCTCGGACGTGTTCTTTGGCTTCTGGGCGATCCCCTAGAATAATATTGCATGTCACAGGCAAATATAGGTAGGTTTAGGCAGATACAAGCAAACACAGGTGAGTATAGGCAAGTATAAGTAGGTATAGGTACGTAATTGTGAGTTGAAGTACAAAATTTAGTCTCTGTATCCCCACCACGACTTGGGTGCCGTCCGAACACAGGTGAACTATTATAGCATTCTCCTGTTGAGCCGAGCTTATTTTTCCCGGGGAGATACCTACCACGAAGATGTGCTGGCGTTTTTATTGCAAACGATCCGAAAATAAACCCTCAGTGTAGCTGACTTTACGTCGGCGCCTGATGCTATACATGTTTCACAATAAAAAAATAATAATACTACAATAGTCGGGGGATCAAGCGCCAAGTGACACACGCCACGATAGAGGTGCACCAGTTTTTTTTCTGAGGCTCCTCACTTGACGAGATCTGTACTTCACCCACAAAACTGATTTTGAGTAAAGTACAAGCGCAACCCGATCAACAAACCCATGGCCTAGGCACACAAAAAAACAAATTTTGCAAGACAAGAATGACATCTCGACGAATTCGGGTCCAGGAGACCCCATCATTCAGAAACAAAAACGACAAAAAGTGCTACCTCTATGGTAGCGCGGGCCAAGGAAAACCAGCAAGTATGGAGTACATACTAACTACTACCAGGCAGTACAGTATGTAAAGGGAGGTGGTTGTTAGGAAGAACCAGGCATACCTCGGTGCACGATTCCATACACACTTCGGTGTTTCGAGCCCCGCCGTCTTGGCGACCCGTCAAACGAGATTTGAACATCCCCGGACCCGACCTGACCCGAGACGCACGCTACGGTAGAGAGGTGCGCCATTGTTTTTCTGAGGCTCCTCACTTGAGGAGCTCCATACCTCTCCCAAAAACGTATTTGGGGAAAAACAACAGTTATACGCGTAGTGCTCCCCGATCAAAAATCCCATGGCCTAGGGATACCACCAATAATTTTGTTGCGAAAAAAAGTACCATGAAACTCACGACGATTTCGTGTTAAGGAGCCCCGTCATTCAGAAAACGATTCAGCCAAAAAGTGCCACCTCTGTCGTAGCACGCGTCATGTTTCAGCAGCGACGCATGCTACGGGAAGGGTATCACATCTTGGCAAAAATGTTTCTGACTGATGGGCTCCTAAGCCGAGGATCTCCCCCATATCGCTCGAACCCCATGAGCGTTTTGCACTATTTTTTGTTGTTGTATCTTAAGCCTGGAGACTGCCCATCGGGATACGTGTGCAGCAGTGTTTATCAACGTCAGTTTTTGGGTCAGGTACGGAGCTCCTCAAGTGAGGAGCCGCCGAAATTCTAGGTGCTACAAGACTTCCCTTCGGAGGCGTGTTATAATAATAACGAGGGCGACGCAAGAAATGAGGCCCATATCAACCTGACTGAATACTCGTGTATCTATGATATATCTTTTGTGTGTTTGGCTCGTGTAAGACACGGTATAAATTAAAGCGCTGAGGACCTGTGTTAAAAATGGGGTGGTTACATAGAAAACGAAAACCGCGAGCAGAAGAGCCGGCGGAAGCAATAAAACGCACTAAAATGGCACAGCACACTTAGTTCCTGTTATAGGTAGACCACAGCAGCAGGAGCAGCAGCGAAGCAGCAGTGCCGAAAAGGTGAAAAGCTACGAGTAAAACACTCAAAACGTTTTCGCCAGTGGAGCGGGAACGTACTCGTATATAGCTATCCTATCGTACAGCTACGCACGTACCTGGTACAACAGCAAAGCAGCCTACCTAGAGCAAAAACAGCAGTCATGAGAGCCACAAACAATCGTACAAAGAAGCACAAAAAAATGGCGACTCTTGTATCTTGTACGGCCAAACATTTTGACAAATAATACAAACTCACAGATATAATAGGCAGGTCAAGTACGAGGTAGGCAGAGTACAAGTCTATAGTAGCGCCGGTTGAAAAGTACCACTGCTCTCTATAATGCCGGTAGAATCGCTTGACACCCCTGGAACTCTCCATAGAAACTATGTACGGTAACCGTATTCCAATAGTGCTGCTGTCCTGAATTGTGCCGGTATATTGGGCTGGCACATACCGGCACTATTGGGAGCCCCATGTAGATACACTACGAGTATACAGTAGTACACGGCTAAACAAAAAGCAAATACAAAACACACACAGACCACATCGGAGCAGCAGTCAGTCACGGACACACTCGTACAGCAGCAGAGCAGTAGCAGCAGCAGGCAGGTAGAGCAGAGCAGAGCAGGATCTTTCCCGTTTCAGCCGTGTTCTTGTCTCCTTGTGATGCTGTCTTGCGTTGCCTAATGTCGAGCTGTTTTGCTTGAAGGTATGTATTCGTGTGCTGTCATTGCTGATCAAGTACGGGCTATCTATAGTGCCGGTTGAATATTGCCGTTGCTCTCTATATTGCCGGTAAAAAAGCTTGGCACGACTGGAACTCCCAATGATAGTAACTCTGTATGGCAACCCTCTTCCAATAGTGCCGGTGTCCTATTTAGTGCCGGTATATTGGGCTGGTGCATACCGGCACTATTGGGAGCCCTATGCAGATAGGATACTACTGGTAAACACAGAACAACAAACACGCGCGCACCACAGTAAAGCAGCTTGCAGCTATAGACACACTCATACAGCAGCAGAGCAGCAGTAGCAGCAGCAGCAGGCAGACAGAGCAAGAGCAGGACCTTTTCCCCAACCGACGTGTTCTGGTATTCCTGTGGCGCTGTGGCGCTGCCAGTGTCGAGCTCTGCTTGAAGGTGCGCATGCCAAATGTTTGCTGTCATTCATTGCTGACAAAAAGTTCGGGCTACAGGTACTGATGTTGGAAGCCCGCCTGCTGCGGGCTAGTCGTGCTAAAAAGTGTAATTAAGCCAGCCTGCTTGGGCTAGTCCTAGCGGCCACTTTAGACGTAAAATTAGATTTATTTATAGTTGGTTGCGTGCGGTAATGTGCGGAGTTATGTTTTTTTGTATCTTTCGTGAAATCGCACGCCAATCTTAAAGACTTGCCGGTTGGGACTGCCAAGGGGCTGAAGGTGAGGCTGGTCGTAAGGGCCGTGAGTTGGCTGAATATTACAAATCGCCGGCTAGTTATAAGTTCGCCAGGTATACAGTTAGTTGCGAGCGGTAATTTGATTGTCAGCCGCCGACTAATTAGTAGTTGACCAGATATTACAGTTTTCTTTTGCTTGCGGTAATATGCGGAACTGCGTTTTTGCACGTTACTGGCGCGTTTGTAGCTCGACGCGTAGTGGTTATTCTTCAGTTTACTGAGGTTTCTGTCGCCAATACAGTCGAGCTGTGCGTCTGACTGTTTGTCTGACCGTCCGGAAAACCAAATGCCATCAAAAGGTGTACCGGTGTTTTCTACGCCAGTTCAAGATAACAAAAGCTGTTCACACGCCAAAAAAATAGTTGGAAAAAAAAGTAAAAAAAAGAAGTGTGGTGTTTATCAAGAAATGCCACTCGACGTGAGTTTATCAGTAAAGACCGCTCGACGTGCGGTGTTTACGAGTAAATGCGAAGTCTATAAGCCGGTCGCCCCGGTGGTGTGGTGGTTATCCTCGAAAACTACTAAGGTCGAGGTCATGGGTTCAAGCCCTGCCATGTGGTTCTTAATTTTGAACCAAATCGACAGCGGATAGCGCCTAGCGTGTGTAAGCAAAATTCGACGCACGTCGATGAGGGAAGAAAAATGCTGAATTCTCCTTGCGATAGAAATGAAGGCACGTACCGTAGTGGGGAGGGAGAAGAGCCTGCTTTGTGACCCCGTATCTGAGTTACGACTAGGGAGGGAGAAGGAGAAAAAAAAATGCGACAACAACAAATGGGATGAGCAAAAAAATAAAGTCAGTTGGTTGGCTTTTACTCCGCTACCCAAACAATAACTAGCCGTGAAGTGCAGCCGTCTCACAGCCCTACCAATCGTACATCAAGTTTGTTTCGCCAGACAGCAGCCTGCCCATCGTCCCCCTTCATCTATCCTGGCCTATCGACGACCTGGCATACTTTGTATTTATAGGGTGTTTGCGCACTACCCTGGTACCTGGTACCAACTTTGGTTGGGTAGGAGCTGGGTAGGCAAACATATAATATTAGTATTAAAACCGTCGAACGTCACAATCCAGGGCCAACCCAACCCACGAAATATCAGCGACAATTTTGGTTAGTTTTTTCCCCCCTGCCATTTGCTTTGATTTCGAACCTAACTTTTCGTGGGTTGGTTGGCCTTGGGTTACGAAATTCGTCGGTTTCAATACTTTTACATTTTTTCCAACCTAACAGAGTTTGGAAATCGCAAACACCGTTATTATCTTTTGTGTTTTGGCGATCGTCATGTAACGGGCAGCGACCAGGAACGATGTCGGGCATGCCTCTAACAGTAAAAGGGTTGTCCACGAGTGCTTCTGCGCTTGGATTCTCCTACTGTAGACACCAACTAACGCCAACTGTTGAGGTTCTGGTTTAGGATTGGTTTCCGATAAATCTTGGTTTGCCGATATATCCCTTCCACAAAACCAAAACGTCGTACATAGCTTAACATCAATAGTTTTGTTTTTATTTATTACTACCTTTTTCGTTTGGTGACTGCCATGTCACGGGCAGCTAGCAGGAACACTGTCGAGCATGTCCTTGACAGTAAACGGGCTGTCCACGGGTACCTCCACGCTTGGGTGCTCCTGCTGCAGAAACCAACGCCAACTATCGACTTTCAGGTTTGGGGGTTGGTTTCCCGTCAATCTCGATTCCCGGATACATTGCCCCTTCCATTACCCAAAAACTAAACATTGTGTCAGATGGCTTTTAACGGAAATACAGTCTTGACCAAGCATATCTGGGATGCCGTATACCTGGCATGAAGCAATACGCATGCTCGTACGTCGTAGCTCGTTCCACAAAAACAAAAAAATAGTATATGCTTGTACCTCGTAATTTTTAACAGAAATACCGTCTTGACCATGCTTATGTGTATGCAACAGTACGCCACATATAGGGCTGTTCACTGGTCGGGTCATTTCTCGCGGGTCGGGTTGGGCCACGGTGACCCGACCCGACCCGTGAGATTTGAAAACCTCCTGGCCCCACCCGACCCGACCCGACCCGGCCCGACCAGACGCGTGGGATTTCGAACATCTCCTGACTCGACCCGACTCGACCAGCGAGATTTTGAAAACCTCCTGACCCGTGAAAAGCCCTGATAAATATGATATCGCTTCATTTTTTTCCGACGATGCGTGCAACGTTAAGGGTAGCTCTTTTTCGCCGAAATCGAACTGAACTACCCATAATCGTTGGAACAGCATTTGTTTTCGATACTTTTCGATACTTTTCGCTGTTGTATACCTAGGCCATGTGAACGTTAATCGGGTTGTACCTTTGTATTTTCTCCAAGTCCGTGGTGAGCTCCTCAAGAAAAGAGCCTCGCAAAAGTTATGCGCCCCGTTACCACCGTATACGGTACATGTGTCATCATGCGTGCGACGTCCTCACCTTGCTCTCCCCCTCCGCGGTGGAGGTGCGCTGGTCGCGGCAGACCCCTCCGGATGTCACCCGCCGTTGTGGAATGTTGGCAATTAGGGTCATTCCTAGCGAACACAAAAAATGTCAGGAATCGTGACAAAAAAAATGTGTGACATTTTCACGAATCGTGACATTTGTCAGGAATCCTGATTTTGAATACTTTTCATTTTTTTTCCATTATAAATTATGTCAGGATTTCTGACAAGAACGTGATTTTGTTTTTGAAAACGTGACATTTCAGAATTTCAGTATGCCAGTAAAATCGGGAGCAACGAAATTGCAGCAATCGAAGGCACAGAGGTGACTCCATGAGTTTGATCCAATATGACTTGTAGAATGAGTGCCAACCCCTGTGATTGCTCTGTTCCAACCAACCCAAAGCTAGAGAACAGAGGTTGTGGGAGAAATACTGAGGATAAGAGAGGGCCGTCCACGTCGCCCCAACGGCTCGGTCGTTGGGGCGACCTGCCCCCCCTGCTCTTGCGGTGGAGCGGACGCCGCGAACTCTTCGGGTATTCCAAATATTCATCGAAGTTCGAGATTATGAGACCAAGCAGAAGCAAGACACAAAGCATTTGGGAGGCTACGGGCGGAAAACATGCACGCGTTGGATCAAAGCTACACATACGTGGCCGGCATGGAGGCGGACGCAAACAGCAGCAAACGAGGCTCCGGTGAAGTGCACATACTTGTCTACTGCTCTAGCACGACCCCGTGACGCGTAACTTAGGACAACAGTTGTTGTGCTTTCTTCAACGTACTGAAAGCGGGAAAATACGCGGCGTGCCGGGTTGTTTATTAAATAATTTGATTCGTCCATATATTCACTCGTACTGGTACTGGTAGGCGACACCGAGCAACGTAGAGCCTATACGTAAAGATAAGACTCGTGGTCGTTGCAGAGTGGTGGGCTGTCTGATTACGAGTACACGTACGAAGATAGACTTGTGTAATCCAGACCTAGCTGCAGGCGGCGGAGTACACTTGACCTAGCCTGCGAGTAGGACCGACGTTGCGTCACATCACTACTGCTGTAAGAGTTACTACAGTAGCGGCGGCGATGTCTTACAGGGCCCCAGCGGTGGGAAGGGTCGCCTCAGCGGGGTCTTTGAGTTGATCATTTTATTATTTCACGGGCAGTCTGTGTATACGTACGAGAAAAGATAGACTCGTGGTCGCTGCAGAGTGGTATGATAGGCTGTCTGGCTACGAGTATACGTACGAGGAAAGATAGACTTGTGTAATGCAGACCTAGCTGCAGGCGGCGGAGTACACTTGACCTAGCCTGCGAGTAGGATCTACGATGCGTCACGCCATTACTGTGGCGATAGCGCTCGCATATTACAGCAGCCACAACGTTCCTTCATTACAGCAGTGATTCCAGGGTAGTGTACCCTGCCACAAACAAATGAAGGGCTGACCAGCTGCACCCTCTCCGAGCATACTCCAGCGCATATATGTATATAAATCGCCCGAGGGGCATATTCAAATGTATATATAAAATGACCTGGCCGCACAAAAGGCTCCGAGGCTTCGGTTGTATATGGGCGGTTCCAGCAGCGGTTGTTCGGCGCTATTAATAGGGTTTTTGGGGGTGGGTTCTTGTAAGTGTGCGGTTACAAGGCCTATTAGTGTGCGGTCGTAGAGTCGTAAGCATTGGGCCACAAATTTCCCATGCTGCTCGTAGTGGCCATAGTTACACCCATGCCCAATCATACCCACGCGTATGAACAACGCCCCGGGCGGTTTTTGATCTTAATTCGAGGCAGTCACACCACTACTCTGTGGCGATAGCGCTATCACATTACAGCAGCCACAACGTTCGTTCATTACAGGACGGTAGTGATTCCAGGGTAGTGCATCCTGCCACAAAATAAAGGGCTGAAGAGACCAACGGCATCCTTTCCGAGGATACCCAGGCGCATACATATACTTCGAAGTATACTAAAAGGCCCGAGGGGCATACTCAAATGTATATACAAACGGAACCGACCAGCTGCATCATCTCCCGAGCATACTCAAGCGCATATATATAAAGGGCCCGAGGGGCACACTCAGACGTATATACAAAATGGCCCGGCCGCATAAAAGGATCCGGGCATACCCAGGCGCATATATATAAAAGGCCCGAGGGGCATACTCGAACGTATACACAAATGAGCCGACCAGTTGCATCATCTCCGAGCATACTCAGCGCATATATATATATAACAGGCCCGAGAGGTATACTCAAACGTATATACAAATGAGCCGGCCGCAAAAAAGGCCCCGAGCATTTTGCTGCGCTCTTCCTTAGCATGCCCAGTTATACCTAATACACAGTATTAATAAGCGTATACACAGTCGCATGCCCAGTTATACCCAAAGCCTATACACAACGCCCGGGGCTGTGCTGGATCTTAAGTTTGCGCGTTTGCTGGTAAGCAGGGCGCCACGAAAACGCTTTTCCTGCTGTACGGTGGTCACACGTATCGAAGACTTACTGAGCTTTGACGTAGCCTACTCAATGGTACACAAAATGCCGGTTGCGGGATCTTAAATTTGGATATTGGGCTTGTGCGTTTACTTGTAAGATTTGCGCCACGACAATGCTCTTGACTGCTGTACATAGTGGTGGTCACACGTACCGAGCCTAGGATACCCTATAGTACACGGCATGCCTCGTGCGTTGCTCTGTGATCTTATGTCGGTGCGTTTACTTGCAGGCGCTGCTGCGCCACTATACTGATGTACATAGCGGCAGTCACACGCACGTATTGCGCTTTGGCCTGGTAGAATTGTATCACAAGCATCGAGGACTTACTGTGCTTTAGCCTAGTTGCTTGGTGATCTTATGTCGGTGCTTTTATGTGCAAGCAACGTGGCTCGAAAATACTCTATACTGCTGTACATAGGGGTGGTCACTCGTATCGAGTATTTATTGCGCTTTGGCCTGGTGGGAGTGTATCTCGTACGTTGTTTCAGCTGTATTTTGTGCGCCTAATGGTAGGTACACTGCAACGAGAACGCCATATTAGGCTGCCGGGGTGTTCAATGGATTGTATCCAAACTGTCCCGTACGCTGTTTGAGCCGTATTTTGTGCGCCTACTGGTAGGTACACTGCCACGAGAACGACCTATTAGGCGGCCGGGGTGTTCTATTGCGGTATACCTGGTATACGTGTATGACTACCCATTCACCGTGAGTAACGATTAACACAGTTGTATCAGAACCTGTACGACATGACTGCGCGATAGTTCCGACACTGCTGATTTACCTTCGCGGTGCCTACCACTACGACGCAATTGATACAACTGTGTCATGTAGTGGCAGACGCGACTGTGTTATCGACTAACACGGCCGTGTCAGAAAGGATGCTCTTGGCAGACACGGCTGTGTACTCCCTTGTGGCGTTGCACAATACACCGCCTGGTGGTGGGCTGACACGGCTGTGCTGTAGCTACAGTGCCAATTCGCCGTTGTTGCTACTCCACCTTTGTTGACTGACGCGGCTGTGTTCGATACCGCATATTGTCGCTTCACGCCAACACCGGTGCCCCCCCCCCGACGTTGCGCGGGTGGGATGCTGCGGGCGTGTGGCAGGTACACTCGCTAGTGCTGCACGGTCTCCAAACGTTTCGCAACCCCACTGATCGAGATTCTTCCCACTGCTCAAGGTGGGGATATCGCAGCTCGATTTTCCCTCTGATCGAGGCTGTCTCCTCTGCTGGAGGTGGACGATGGATTTGCTTTTGCTGACACGACTGCGTGACAGTACACGGCCGGTGCTTTTCCCTGCTAGGGGTTCTTCCACCTGCCCGAGGGGTTGATTCCGCGGCTCACGCTTCCCTATGCTCGAGATAGATGGTGGATTTGGCTTTGGTGGCACGCGTGCGTGACAACCCGCAGCTCGCTCTTCCCTCCGCTAGGGGGCCTTTCCCTCTGATCGCGACGGTGATACCGCGACTCGCACTTCCCTCTGCTCGAAGCTCATGGTTGATTTGATTTTGCCGACAAGGCTGTGTGACAGTGACGGTTGATATGCCGCTACTCGTTCTTGGGTATACCAGGTACATGTTTGGTTTTGTTTGTTTGTTTTGTTTGTTTTTTATAATATCGCTTATACCTTAGCTCGATCTTCCCTCTGCTCAAGGCCTATCCCTCTCCTCGAGGTGGTGATGCAGCAGCTCGCGTATACCTCTGCTCGAGGCTCTTCCCTCTGCCCGAGGTGGGTGGTGGATTTGATTTTGCAGACATGACTGCATGACTGTCCGCGGCTCGCTCTTCTCTATGCTTGATGCTCCGCCGCTTGAAGGGGTGATACCGTGGCTCGCGCTTCCTCTGCTGGAGGTTCGTCCCTCTGCTCGAGATGGATGATTGATTTGAGTTTTCTGACACGATAGTCCGCGGCTCGACCTTCCCTCTGCTTGAGGTGATTATATCGCGGCTCGCACTTCCCTTTGCTTGAGGTGAATGCCGGGTTTTCATTTAGCCGGCACGACTGCGTGACAGTCCGCCGCTCGCTGTTACCTCTGCTAGAGGCCCTTCCCTCTAC
>JAYJMJ010000599.1:1166941-1179817 GCA_036873875.1 Laminaria ephemera | reverse complement strand
GGAGGGGAGGGGGGCGGGCGGAGGGGGGGGAATCCTGCCCAAGAGACTGAAGCCTGGATCTGGCCATCATCGTCCTGACGTATGTGTGCCTTCCCGTGGCCGTTAGGAGCTAGCGTAAGGCC
Source organism: Laminaria ephemera (assembly GCA_036873875.1). Classification (NCBI taxonomy): domain Eukaryota; class Phaeophyceae; order Laminariales; family Laminariaceae; genus Laminaria; species Laminaria ephemera. Next base: position 1,179,695 of record JAYJMJ010000599.1, on the reverse strand, counting down.
GCTCGGACTTGTTCGCCTTGCCGGGTTCTCCCCTCAGTGCCTTTTATACAACTGATGCCTGCTATGTGCTCAATGCCTGTCTAGGTCAGTCCCTAGGATCTGCTATTAGCGTGGCTTTCCTTCCCTTTCCTTTCCTTGCATTCTTTGCATTTATCAGCTTTCTATCTTTTTCGATTGCCTCGGGTCATTTGTACACCTTCGCATTGATAGCGCCGGCTGGTCGGCTGACAGATATTTTCCGCCACACCCCCCGGCTGGCGAGCTCACGTACATGTTCACTTACCACGTGTAATGCGTGGTTGCCTTTTGTAGTATTAGGTTATTTGGTTATTTTTCGGACGCTTGCTTTGTTCTTTCGTAGCGCTGTGTGGTTTGCCTTTACCTCGGTACACCCCGCCTGCTGGCGAGTGTACGTAACTTCTTTCGTACGTATTATCTTCCTGCTTCGGTTTCTTTTCTCTTGTTTTCCCTTGTGTCTTTATTTATTTATTATTTTTATCCTCGGATTTGTACATTGTTTGGTTTCCCTTGATTGGCATGCGGTGTATCGGTTTCAGTCACGTCTATTGAAACGTATGTGCGACTACGGGCCTGATACGTACTTACGCTGACTTTCGATTTCATTTATTAACATTGTTTTGGCTGATGTACCACTTGCTTCAGCTATGATATATTCGCGTACCACTTTTTTTTTGTTTTATTTTTTATCCTGGGGTATTCTTCCACCCCAGAGTGACTGGAGCCTGTCCTGTGACCACGGACTTGATTATGAGAGTTACTGTGAGAACAACAAAAATAGAGTTCCCTTAAGATTGCTTTCCCAGCAGTTCATTAACCCTTTCGGAGCATAAAAGGAAAGTTGCAACGAAAACAATTGACAAATATTACAGCATTGGCGGCATTAGAGGCGTTTCGACGTGTTCATGGTAGGAACGAGCACAGAACACCGCATCCCCCCCACGCTGCGAGCCCCAAAGCCCAAAAGTGTTCCCGGCTAACTGTTGCGCTGGGTCTTGGCGCGGATACGAACCCGAATTCACGGGCGGGGAGATCCGACCCACGGAGGTGAAAGTCTTCCTGGCGGACGCAGCTGGACCAGCGAGTTGGAGATATAAATCAGATCGAAGAGGCAAGCCTCGTCGGCAGATCCTAGCCAAGTGTGCCGGCCACAAGTGTTCAATCGAGTCAGGTGTTGCTGCGAGAGCACCCCCTCGTTGTTATGTTGTTGGGCTGGCCTTCATTTTAATGCGGTCGTCGACCACTGGAAACTAGTATAATACCTGGAAGTTTCCATCGCGACAAATACCTACGGAATGTTAACTTTGTCGACCTTATCTCACCTTGGGCTGTGTTGTGGTCGAAGGCGGTGGTGCCCTTAATGTTGATGACCGATTCATCAGCATATATGCCACCTGGTCAACATAAACAAATATTTATGTCCGCCATTGTCAGTTCATGACAATTAAAATGTGTATCTCGCAGGGATTCGGGCCGCCCCGTTCACCCCAATGGCGGAAGGGGTATATTTTGGAACCAGGCGATCAGAGGGTTATCATACAGTACAGGCGATGTCTAGTACGTCGTTCGAGATAGCGTGGGAATGTTGCATGGGCTCCGGAAGTAAAGGTTATACACCGTTAATGATCTATGTCTTAATACGATATTGGCACGGAGACATGGTATGCTCGTACTCGTACAGCACAACGAGTGCTCGTACTACTGCTACTGCCAAGTGCTGTGTACGCTCGATGTAGAATTGGTACGTACCAGGTACGATGTAATGCATCAGCAGCCGCAGCAGAATAACAGCAGCACGTACAGCCACAACAGCACACAGGACGCTCGACCAATTGTCGGAACACCGTAATATCGGGGTAATGTTGCGTACGTGCAGCAGCAGCAACCGCGCAGAGCAGAATCAATAGTGTTAGTGGTACTGATAGCAGCGCAGCAGGAGGGCAGAGCTGGAGCGTCAGATCTAGTCGAAATGCCGTAGCCCAACAACCGAGCAGGCGCAGCATATACTACAGTTCAGTTTACGAGAATCGTGCCTCCAAAAATAAAAATAAACGGTCTAAAAGAAGTTTTCCAGCAAGACGTCAAGACAGAAAATATACGTGTGCGCAACAAAATGGAAGGACACGGAGAGAGATTTATCTTGTATACGAGTAGACCATTTTAGATTTATATTAATACGTCGAACGGATGCTATGTGTCGAACCAGAACGGTATATGAGCAGAGCATTGCAGCACAGTAGAGCAGAAGCAAGCAGCAGGTCATCGCAAGACAGAGAGTTAATACAAGGTCACCAATCCCAGACTGTCGGTACATACGATATGCACACGCACAGCAATAGTACGTGCTGAAACCATTTCACCAGCTGGATTTTTTCAGTTTGATGTAGTTGGGAAACTGCTGAACCTATGTGCCAGATACAGTACAGCAGATATCTACGAAAATATCTACGTTTGGTTGTACGTGCTGACAAGTACAGGTCGTGAAGTAACAGGAAGCCATGATCGACCGTCACCGCCATTGTCATTCGTTCTGCTGCACAAGGGCTATGGCAGATGACGACGCCAATCTAAGCGCATGCCGTTGACTCTGTTGCTCGCGATGCCCTCGATCGTTGTCCGGCCGGGTGCGCTATACCACACTCATTCCAAGGTAAAACCATCGAAAGCTCTGCCCTTAGCTTTATCAACTCCAGCTATTCCAGAGAAAAATGATGCTTCGAAGAAGCATTTTGTCCGAAGAGGTACTACTGTACTGCCGATAATATTGGTGGCCGATTCAGCAGCAGAAATGCCACCTGCTGGTCAAAGTAGGTATTTCCGTCAATGTTGCGTGTCGATCAATCAAAATACTTTTCACTTGGTCAAAATAGTTGCTGCCATTACTGCTGATGACGGATTCAGCTACATATATCTCACCTGTAAAATATATTTCAATCGACGTTGATTTTCGATCGGTCAGGATATATGGCATGTGGTCAAAGGAGGAATGCTTCCAATACTTAATGTTAATAACCGATTGACTAGGCGATACATGCCACCTGCGAGTAGGAGAAAAACATTTTCAAATATCGATCGTCTTACACAGATCCAAGTCCGTATTACGTCGCTTAAAGCGTTTCACACGAGGTGCTTGGTGCACTTCGTGTCAGGTATTCGCCGCAACCGTGATCTACTGTTGACTCATGCTACGATACGGGTACACCGAATTACAATAAGGCTCTTCACTTGAGGAGCTCTCTATCTCGCCCAAAAACTGGCCTTGAGACGAAAACGAAAGTTCAACCCGATGGACGATCCCATGGCCTTGGTTCACAACGCAAAATATACGTGAAAAATTGTTTGTAATCCAACGACATTCGGTAGTTCCGTAGACAGATGCTTCTCGGACATCGATAGAATGCATGCAAGCGACGAATCTTAAAATTGAGGCAGAGAAAGGTTCGGCGCCAAAACGAGAGGATGCTTGACGATGAGGCCTCGCTAGCTATTATTCTTTTGGCACGTTTGGGTGGTGGTTCGTTCACGCTCGCGATACGTTTTGTCGACCTTTTCCCGAGGTATAGAACGTTAGGTACATGCGCAGATGCAGGCACACGACAACAACCGAACAAGACGTGGATGTCTATGAGTTTTATACTTCCGCGTACCACCCAGGTCAACAATACTTTCCGTAGCTACTGTAGGCCACCGTTACGGTAGCGGGACCGCTTTTAGGCCTTCATATTTCAATGGCTCGGGGCCTCTTGCGAGAGTGTTCACATGATACGTTTGGAGATCGAAATTATTTGAGCTATTCTTATTTCGCGATATGCTCAGCCAAGAAACTATTTATTTTCGCTCAAATTACTTAGTGAAGTCGTTCGCGCTAGCGGGCTAGATCCGGTAGTGAGGATGTCGTGAGCCTCGGTAGGGGTGCTCCGACATTTTTGAGACTCCTCAGTAGAGGAGCTATATATACCTCACCCGAAAACTGATTTCGAGGAAACCTGAAAGTGCAGCCCGATGAACAATCCCAGGGGCTAGGTATATCACGGGTGTTATTGAGAAACTTCTAACGATATTGGGAAGTTTTTCAGTTGAGGAGCCACGTCAGCCAGAAAGTTGTTTTGCCGAAACGCGCTACCTCCGTCGTAGCACGCGTCGCATAGAGTTGTCTCCCGTACCGTAGCTCGGGTGTGTAGAAGCACCTTTACCATATAATACCTCCGATACCCTCTTTTGTTCTGGTGGTCGGTACGTCATGTAAGAAACCCTACCAAGGCTACCGTGGAGGTGCACCATATATTTTTCTGAAGCTCTTCTCTTGACGAGCTCTATACCTCACGCGCACAAAAACAAAGAAACAAAATGGAAGCGCAACCTGATGAAAAATGTCATGGCCTGCGTACACGCGGAAAATCAGTTGAAAAAAAGAAGAATTTTCCGACGATGTCGGGTTAAGGAACACCCCACCAAAAAGTAAGGGAACCTCTTGACCGTGATGCCTGCATGCACTTAACGATTGCATTTGTAACATCCCGACGCATGCTACTGTAGAGATGCACCAGATGGTTCCTGAGGCTCCTCACGCGAGGAGCTCCATACCCCACCCAAAAACCCCACTCTGAAACACAACGAACAAAGCGCAACTCCATGAACTATCCCATGGGGCCTGGATATTTATAGAGAATTTTTGTGAAGCACGATTGATACTCCAGCGGTATTGGGTAGTTGTTGCTCAGTGGAGGAACTCCGTCAGTCAGAACCACGTGGGACAAAACCCTCTACAGTACCCTTATCGTAGCACCTATCCACGTTCACTTTGTCTTACCTCCGATGCCCGCTTTATTGACGTCAAAAGAGGTGTTACCGCCGACGTAGATCATCGACTCTGAGGCAAATATCGCACCTGGTGGTAGCAAGCGTATCATAGGCGGTGTTAACGTTTGTTACAATTGTACCGCGGGATACCACAGATTCCAACGGTTACCCACGTGTTTCCGCTCGACTCCGTGAGACTCCATGGGGAATCTTACATGCTGTGGTGATGAATCTTGCAAACAAATCGGCTGTTCCATTTTCGAAAAGGTATCTGACTAGTCCTTGATACCCTAGCCCCATCAGCCTTCCTCCAACAGGAATGACTTGCCATGGGTTCCATCCTACGGGGCGTCCCACGAAGGGTTCCCGTTGATACCCGCGGTTGTTCCTACGGGATGTCCCATGGTATTTCCTAGGATCCCGTTGCGGCTCCAGGGGACACCCTGGGATCCCTTAAGATACAATCGACAAGCAGAGTATATTGCCAACTCTTTTTTGTTTTTTTAATTTAACTTATGCTTTCCAGCTTCTAGACAAGCCGTCGCCACAGGTGTCGTCCTTTCTCCCCCTGGTACGTGCCTTCTCTTTAATCGCGCAGAGGGCTCAGCATTCCCAACGGTCGTTGATTGTAATCGAATTTTGCCAACGCACGCTATCGCGTTATTCGTCATGTAATGTTTAGCACAAGTAAAGTCCCTACGGGTACGAGTATGGCGTTGGAGGAGGGGCTTGAACCAGGGAAATTCGACCATAATGGTCACGAGGTTATCCCACTAGACCATCGTGAACGCCGACTCTAATAGGACGGGGTTACGCATAGACATAAAAACAACACTGGAGACCTGAGCAAAGGCCGCACATACGTTCTTCGCAGCAAATCCTCTGCTGGTGCCCCTCACCTCACGACATACGCGGGATATTATATGCGCGCAAGCGTGGACGGCTCGCCTACACCACAGCACATTTGATCGGTTTTACCACCAATATAATGAGTGGAGTTATTGCCAAACCACTGTGAATTATGGACTGCATATCATCAGAAGGCGAATGAAATTCAAATATGAATAACCACTAACCGTAAGTGAGGAGCCTCAAACAAAGTATGTGCACCCCTACCACAGCATGCGCCGATGACTCGTTTACATCACAACACATTTCATTGTTTTTCGCGCCTCCTAGGTGATCGGCGTTGTTCCCTAACCACTAACGCTAAAAATGAGAAGCGTAGTAAAAACGTAAGTTCACACCTACAGAGTCGCATGCATTATTGGCTCGCCTGCACCACAACGCATTTATTATAGGTTCTCACCTCCCAAATAAGCGGAGTTGTTCCGAAACCACGTGGTGCCGTCGACATAGACTTTCGACGAATTAGAGGCAGAAATGGCGCCTGCATACAGGCAACATACAGGCAATGGAAGACACGTGCCACGAAAAAGGTAGTTTTGGGGGCCAAATACTTCCTTAGTGACCGGCTCCTTAACTGACGAACCTGCCGGGTATCTTTGGAAGCCCGTTGGTGTTTCCTACTTTATTAGTCATACACCTAGTCCAAGGGATTGTTCATCGAGCGGAGCGATCAATGTTTGTCGAATTCAAGTTTCGGGTAAGGTATGGAGCTCTTCAAGTAAAGAGCCCCAGAAAACTTTAGGTAAACCTTACCCGTAGCATTCGTGTGAACAATAGTTATAGTGTATCATAGGCGTTGCTCTTGAGTAACATCGAAATAAAAAACACCGACGCAGTCTCCAAATACAATATAAAAAAGACACAAACAAATATCACCTTGCCGTGCGAAACAACGCCAGGCCGCAACAACTTCTTACCAGGATATCTTAATGTCATGCTTGAATCCATGCTGCGTTGTTGAGTGTTCTCGAGTATGGGTACCCAAAGCAAGAAAATGTGCCACAATGGCGTCATGAAAGCCCATTATTATCGAATGTCTTACGTAGAGGGACCAATCTCTATCATGTGCACACGGTATGCTGCCGGTGAATAAACAGCAGTACTGCTGTTGACCCTGGTGCTAACTAGTACTAAGGGGAGTCGCCGACCTATATCCTTCATGAGGACATACACAACCCGTAACACGCGCGATCGGAGTATCACACACAGCGTGCAAATATGAGTTTTGACGAAATCCTAGATCTCACAGCTGTAGTGTATTTTTTATATTTTAGAAAAAAGCCATAGCGTGCGGTTCCCAATAGTGTCGTTTCACTAGTGCCACTGCTCTCTATAGTTTCGGTCGCTTTGGACAACAAAAACTCCCTATAGTAACTGATGTATGTGTAGCAACTAGGAACCCTATTCCCAATAGTGCCGGTGCTCCGAATAGTGCCGGAATATTGTGCTGACGCATACTGGCACTATTGGAAGCCCCCATCGTACCTGCCCTGCTTAAAGACGGTTTGCGAGGTACCGTCACTGCAAATGAAGTTAGCCCCCGGCAATGGCTTACATGACAGACAATATGGCATAACACCCAAGATGCCACACCCCCTCACACGACTGTCTAAGGTGGTTCTCTAGAAAACCGACGTGTCTGTGGAAACATGTCGAGGAGATATTTCCAACGCCACTCCTTTCGTTGCGAGTATATTTATCAATGAATTAGCTCGGGATACCCGATAATCCTCCCTTCATCGGCTGTGAAGGCTATCAGGAAGGAACGTGGCATTGCTCGTCGCACATCTTCCCGTGTCCGGTATGATTGCCAGGCACGGCACAGAGGAACATAATTAGCATGAATAGGTGCCGTTTCAACCCTCCTGTGGTTTGTTTCGTGCCAAATCTATCATGAATGTGTGTGGAACCATTGGCCTCTTCTAGGTCGTTCAGACACGAATCTTGCGATGGGGTGATGCCTCTGTGTTGGTATCTAGCGGGTTGCATGCAACATACCGGCACACGCCTGGAACGGAAGTACACCCTTGCTTAAACCAACCCTGATTTTTGTGTGCTGGCTCCCTGCTCAGAGGTGGGTGACCAAGACTTACTGTACGTAATTTGACGCATGGTTGAAACCAGTATCGCAAAGTAAGTACAAATAGCTGGTCTCGATTACTAGATGAAGATACCGCCGGCTGTCTACTTGGTGTAGTGAGGGTGTCCGAAGGCCGGTGTGTACATCCGCCATGGATTACCCCTACTCTATACTCAAATGTGTGGCACGTACACAGTCCAGATCACTGACTGCCTATGAGACTCCAAACAGGGCTATTATAGGGGCGTGGAGAGCGATAGAACAGGCATGTCGTTTAATTAGTAGCTTGTGTAAGGCCAGGCCCGGACGGGTTTATAACAAGGCACCCATGAGGCAAGAACACGAAGGTAAGACGTATAGGCCAGACTACTATCACCGGAACGACGAGTGGAAGCACGGACACCTATGAACGCACGAAATTCCACTGGGAGAAAAATGCCTATTGCCCCTACGTATTCCCCAGCACCGGTACACAAATATCTAGGACGCCGACGTACTCAACAGCCCCCTTACTAGGTGGACGAGATCACAATACATACCAGGTAAGCTTAACAGTCCCCCTACTAGGTGAACGAGATCATAATGCACCGCTCATAATACCATGGCGTCTCAAAACCAAAATCACACAAAAAAACAGAAATCATAGTCCTCGCTTCTACAGAGAAGTGTCGTTGCAACATGTTTCGTCTTTCGCCGTTTACACTATCAACTCAATCGGAGGCTAGTTACAGCTTATGCAGTGAACTGTCGTTGCAACCGGTGACCTCTTTCACTGTGGAGCTCATAACACACCTAAATACCAATTCTCGGCGTGGGATATACTTATGTAACGGTGCTGGGCAATAAGAAGAGATAACAGGCGGGTTTCTCGCAATGAAATGTAATGCCTCATGAGGTGCATGTGCTTTCACTCGTTATTCTTGTGACACCACACGTCTACGTTTCGTGTTCTTCCACGATGGAGGCTTTGGCATAAACTCGTCCCGGAGTGTCCACTCGTCCCGGACTGTCCTTCCACATCCTACCGAACACGAAACACGGAAACACCAGGACCAATGGAGGCTGTAGCGTTCCGCGAACGTTTGTTCTCACCTCCCTTCGAACCGTTGTTGTTCGTGAAACCGCAGTCGTACACGTACAAGGAGCTGAAAGAAACCAGGGAGACCGCACCACCGTCTTCTGCATCCCCTCCCTCGAGCTCCAACTGCTTCAAGATAAGGCTGGATGCGTTTTGAACCGAGAATATCCCGGGAGTAATAACCCCCACGTCGATGGCAGTGGGGGTGTCGTTGGCAATACGGCCGGCCTTAATGGTGGGGAAGCCTATCCCAGTGACGGTGAGGTTCTTGTGTTCGGATACCACGATCCTCTGCTCGATGTTGAGGCTGTTGTACCAGGTAACATTGAAAACACCTTCGCCCGTACAGTTGATCACGTCGGTAAGGTTGAGTACGTCAGCTGAGGACATTATGTCCACTGCAACAGTGCCCAATGGACACGGAGTTGTTTCGGTTGCTGGAATGAAGGAAATTGCCAGCCCAGCGACCAGCAATGGCGAGACGTCGAAAATCATACTGACGTCGAATGAAAGTGGTAGGCAATACGTGGACGAATGGGTTGTGTTAGTGTCATCTCATACCGTGTATATACCGACAGGTTTTGTTGTTATGAGACGTTGTACAGCGTTAGAAAGCAATACGTGGACGAATTAGTTGTGATGTGAGACGTCGAACAACGTTGGAAGGCAATACATGGACGAGTTGTGTTGTCACATCATACATTGTATATAGCGACAGGTTGTGTTTTTTGTGTTTGACTTTCAACATTGACGGTTACGTGTCGTTTCGGGTTATTGGCATATTCTTAGGTATTTGAATATTGACTTCTGTGGTTGTATGCGGCGGTGATGACGCATCATGGGGTCACTCTCCATCTGCCCTCCCTGCTAGAAGACTAATGTTAACGCCTCAAACATCTATCTCGACCCGTAGGCACGAGCTACCGAACACTCTAGAGTCTGGTACCGACTTAGCCCACGGCTGATGCAGTGGATGATCTTAGGGCCAAGGTGTTGCAGCAGGGTCTCGCTCTTCAAGAACTGCAGCAAGTAGCTGATGACGCAGGGGAGCGTCATAACTCGGCGCACGTAGAGTTGATAAGTATGATGGATGTATTGCTCACTCGTACGAAGGAGAGCGAGGCGACATGGAAGTCCGGCAGAGAGCAGCAGGTGCTACCTACCGAAGTTACAGCAGAGGGGGCTGCTGCAACGCCATTTTTCGGAACGCTCCGATGGTGGCAGCGGGGGCCAGGAGGGCGGAAGTGCTCCTGCGGAAGCTGAACCCGGAGCGAATCAGTGCGGCTTGCGAGGACAAGAGAGGTGAATGACCCCGCACGGTGAGGACTTTCGCACACACACCAGTGGTCTAGGTGGCAGGCAGTGTTTAGGACATCGCAAGATGACCGTTCCTGTCTGCAAGGAAAATACGATTTTGAAGGTTTCTCTAAGCAAGCACGAGTCTATGCACAGCCACACGGTTTTGAAAGCGTCTTTAACACCGATGCGTACGTTGAGGTTGGGGCCGAGAGGAACGATTAGGAGTCGCTGATGGTCCAGCGAGTATCAGGCTGAATGTAGGAGAGAAAACCTATGGCATGGGTTCTTCTTTCCCAAGCTTTGTGGTAAACTATAGACAGAGCTAGGTGTTATCGCAGCACATCTCATCGACGATGCTGGGAAGCGACTGTAGATTGGTATGACACCAAACAAACGCACAGAAAGGTTTCTGCGTGAGACAATTGCAATGATTTGAGGTTGGGAAGAACGACAACCCGGTTGAGAAACTATACGAAATGGAGAATCTTAGAGTATAAAGCTGGGTAACGCTGGATTGAGTGTGAATGATAACACTCTATACTCATGCTTTGTCAATGTTTTGCCCACGCCCGAATACGATCTCGAGATCCGGGATTTGAACCTTAAATTGGTGTTCGAAGGAAATGAGATTTCGAACCTGGTTCGTAGCCAGTACGAGGTACTTCTCCTTTCTTTGGCAAGCGATCCTCACACTCTCATGCGATGGTGGGAAAAGGAGGTCGTGGCCATGGTGGTGGGGGCTGAAAAGGGCGTGGAAAGGCACGGTCTGGAAGAGGAAAGGAGGAGGGAAATCGCAGGAAAAACGGTGGAGCCGGCCAAACGTTTGATACGGTGACATGGTGGCGCTGCAAGGCTACAGGCCACTATACCGACGCCTGCACCGCAAATATCTGCGAGAGGTGCGGCGGCAGGGGACACCACAACAGCGTGTGCGCAACGCCGGTAGACATGGAAGCAGGATCACTACAAGAGGCAGCGCTTGAAATGGTGGATGTTCATGAATCCAACGACAATGGCCATGAGGTGTCAGCATTTTTAGAGGAGGTTCTAAGTCCTGCTGTGATAGACTAACTGCAGGCACTCCCGCCGTGCGTAGCGGCGGGGGGGGCACGACATGCAATTGTCGGTTGTGCCAGGAGCAGACGAGGGAGTATATGTCTGCACCATTCGCGAGAAGTCGCATGGTCATCGCTAGGCCGTGTGCACCCGGCCGTCCGCGTGGAACGGCAGGGGAAAGTCGTGCAGCATAGCTGCGTGCACTCTGCAGCGGAGGGATAAGCGATGGAGACGGTGGACGTGGGGTATCGTGAGCAGTAGCAGTATCAAAAACGAGGGGAAACGTCTGCACGGAAACAAGTCGCGCGGCATTGCCGCGTGGACTCCACGGCAGCAGCAGCAACAGCAGCAGCACAATATCGTGGAGGGAGGAGACAGGAGTATATCGCCTGCTGGAACTTCGATTCAGGTAACTATTTCGCGGGCCTGGGAGATTCGTCTAAACTCTGTTTAAGGTGGGTGTCGTAGGTACGATGCTATTTTTGTTTTCTTGCGATGGATAACTGCTGCTGTTGTTCGGTCGAGTTATTGGATTTTTTTTCTTGATCGTACTAATTTCACAAAAAATTAAAAATACACAACAGCTGTGAGATCTAGGATTTCGTCGAAACTCATCTTTTGATCGTATTATTTTGCAGTATATCGTTCGCGAGGGGGGCTGGAATTTATGAATGGTGTGATCGTGCGTTCCGGAAAGTCGTGAATGGTTGGTGATGTATCGTTTGGGTTGATCCTGAATGGTACCGGATAGCCCCCATCCCCTGGTAGATGAATAATTGTGTTTTCATGTTCAAATCAAACAGTCTTGTAAACCCAACGCGCCTCGCGGCGTCTGGGATGGACAGGGCCAGAAGGTGACTTGTTGGACTGAAATATTAATATATGTTTTTTGGTTACTTTTTTTGTGGTATTGGCGGTTACTGATTTTATTGTTTTTGCAGGTATCCTTTGTTTGTGTCCACCTTACGTCGATACTGGTTTCAGAATAAGGGAGGGTATGCGTATTCTCGAATGGTTATTCTACATCTAGGATTATTTGAGAAATATCAAATATGTTGAGGATTTCATTGATTCCCAAGCAAGATGTATCGCGTTTTCATTTTGTTATGTTTTTGCGACAAAACGGAGTGGTTTTGCGGATGATCGAATAGCGATTTTAGCTGGAAGGGCCTAGGTTGTTTTGTGCTTGCAGTTATGACAGCACAGCAGCAGCAGAACATGCAATTGATTAACAGGAGAGCTAGCGAGTAGGTAAGAACCAAAAAGGGAGTGCTTTTGGTGTTTTGTTGTATCAGAAGCAATCTACTGTTGTTTTCGGATAATTTTAGCGACAGTTAAATTCTATTGTGCGAAAAAGCATTTTTATAAAAAAAAAAAAATAAACAACAGCTGTGAGATCTAGGATTTCGTCGAAGCTCATCTTTGCAAGCTGTGTGTGACACTCCGAACGCGTGTTACGGGTTGTGTATGTCCTCATGAAGGATATATATAGGTCGGCGACTCATCTTAGTACT